>APFE030260796.1:0-32083 GCA_000404065.3 Pinus taeda | reverse complement strand
CAGGATGATTCGCTCTCCTGTGTAGCAGGATGATTAGTTCTCCTGTGAGGCCTGGATTGATGTGTTCTCCATGGTGATTGTAGCAGGATTGATGTGTTCTCCTGTGAGGCCTGGATTTATGTTTTCTCCATGGCAGCCTGGATTGATCTGTTCTCCATGGCTATTATAGCAGGATTGATGTGTTCTCCTATGAGGACAGGATTGATTAGTTCTCCTGTCGAGGCATCCTACCCATGCAGTCTGGGACTCATGGGAATTTCCTCTCATCTTATCAATGAGCAGGGAAATGAAGTTAGGGACCATAGTAGTATCGATGGACGCATCGTTGTATCTACCATACTCCCTACACTAGGATGAACTCCATTGATCTGGGATGAATGATACTGGTCTGGGACTAGTGGTAGGAGTTGTACCATACTATGACGCTGACTTCGGGTCGGTTGAGACTAGTTAGGGACCAGTGGTACATACTCTGAGACTGACTTCGTGTCAGTGCAGTACTGGTCTGGGACCAGTGAGAGTGGTACATACTATGGCACTGACTTCGGGTCGGCTGAGACTGGTCTGGGACCAGTGGTACACTCTCTGAAACTGTGATACTGGTTTGGGACCAGTGGTAGGAGTGGTACTTACTATGAAGCTGACTTCGGGTTAGCTGAGACTGGTCTGGGACCAGTGGTACACACTCTAATTGATGCAGGATTGATGTATTCTCCTGTGAGGATAGGATTGATTATTTCTCCTGTCGAGGCATCCTACCCATGCAATCTGGGACTCATGGGAAGTACCTCTCATCTGATCAATGAGTAGAGAAATGAAGTTAGGGACCATAGCAGTATCGATGGACACATCGTTGCATCTACCATACTCCCTACGCTAGGATGACCTCCATTGATCTGGGATCAATGATACTGGTCTGGGACCAGTGGTAGGAGTTGTACCATACTATGACATTGACTTCGGGTCGGTTGAGACTAGTCTGGGACTAGTGGTACATACTCCGAGACTAACTTTGTGTCAGTGCAGTACTGGTCTGGGACCAGTGAGAGTGGTACATACTATGACACTGACTTCGGGTTGGTTAAGACTGGTCTAGAACCAATGGTACACTCTCTAAGACTGCGATACTGGTCTGGGACCAGTGGTAGGAGTGGTACTTACTATGAAGGTGACTTTGGGTCGGTTGAGACTGGTCTGGGACCAATGGTATGCACTCTGAGATTGACTTTGAGTTAGTGGAGGATGATACTGGTTTAGGACCAGTGGAGTTGTACTCACTATGACGCTGACTTCAGGTTGGTTGAGACTGGTCTAGGACCAGCGGTACATACTCTGAGAGTGACTTTGAGTTAGTATGATACATCCTCGATCATTTCTTCTTCTTCATAATTTAGACAAAAGCAGAGCAGAACAGAACAATGCAAGAGTTGAGCAAAATAGAGCAAAACAATACAGATCAATACATGGCAGAACAATTCAAAGCAGATTAGGCAGAATTGAGCAGAGAAGGGCAAGGGTCAGGCTATACATGGCAGTGCATTTGATGGATGAATAGTAATGACCGACAGACAGATTCTAGATGAAGTTCTCCATGGTTGAGAGGGAGTGTTAAAATTGGAAACCAGGGAAAAACTTCATGTAGGTCATCTTATTCATGGCTGATAATGTTTTTATTAGATTCCTCTCATCAAGAGGTGTAGGATTGATATATAGATCATCCAATTCTGATAAGTATTCATGGAGATATGAATTTATTTTTATTATGGAATTATTATCAAGCCGACCTACAACTCATGTAGGCTAAGAAGCCCAACAGTCGCATCTATTCACCCACCAACGTTGTGTATAAATATAAGAGGACTTTTCCTCATTTGGAATCACTCATCTCATCACATCTCTCTCTCTCTCTATTGCGCAGATATGAGTCTCTTCTCTACTGCACTGAAATGGGTCTCTCTCTCTCACACATGTGAAGCCAGAAGCTGCTGAATTTGAAGCTGCAACTGCAGAAGTAAAAATTGACTTGCGTGGCTTAGAATATCTCCTCTTTAGAACTTCATTGTAGGTTCATCTGAACTTCCTCTAAAAGCCGCAACTTCTGGTGGTGGAATGAAGTCAATTCGATGAACGGTTTGCAAGATATCGACTACCCTAGTTTGAAGTCGGAAACTGCTGAAACTGAAGCTACAACTGCAGAAGTAAAGATTGAATTGCGAGGCCTAGAAGATCTCCTCTTGGGAACTGCACTATAGGCTCATCTGAACCTCCTCTGAAAGCTGCAACTTTTGGTGGTGGAATGAAGTCAATCCGATGAATGGTTTGCAAGATATCAACTGCCCTAGTTTGAAGTTGGAAACTGCTGAAACTGAAGCTGCAACTGCAGAAGTAAAGATTGACCTGCATGGCCTAGAAGATCTCCTCATCTAAACTGTGTTGTAGGCTCATCTGAACCTCCTCTGAAAGCCAAAACTTTTGGTGGTGGAATGAAGTCAATCCGACGGTTGGTTTGTGAGATATCGTCTGCGCTAGTTTGATAATAAAGCCGCTAATGCTGATGCTGCTAATCTAGGGTTTTCTACTGCTCATATGAATCAGATTCATTGTACTATTTCTCTCTGGTGAATTATTGAAGATAAAAGAAGATTTGATCAAAGGGTTTCCCCACACATTGTGGGGTTTGTCCCTGGCTAGCTGCCACATCTTGTGTCTCTTGTCTTGGCTTGTTTTCTGTCGATCGTTTAATGTTCTATCTGCACTTTACTTTATATATATGTGGTTGCTAATATGTGGAATATAATAAGGAAAAGAAGTAAACTGTTATAAGCATAGAACATACCATAACTTAACACCACACTCTTTAGAATACTAAAGGTCTTGTTAGGCTCAGTCTTTTAATCCTTCCACTAGTGATCAAATATTCTCTTACAAAGTGGTCTTAGGGTGTCAAAGTCAAATTTTGTCATTTCAGTGAGTCTTCAAGTAAAATTTGATCTCTAGGTATTAGGTCTAGGGTTTGTTCTCACTCCTTTCAGAGTTGTCCAAATGTCAGTCCATATCACCATTCATCTAAGTGTACCATAATTCAGAGAGTTGTCATTATCATTTTAGGTTCCAATGGGTCATTTTACACCTTGTTCGTACTTCGGTTGTACTTGGGTAAGGCTGGTTTCCCTCTCCTTGGGTTTTGAAGGTAATTTCTCTTGGATGGTCAAAGCATCAACAAAACTTTTATCCTGATATTCATACACCTTCCACTATCCTTAGTGTACCTTATTAAACACTTCCCATCACTGATATCCCTCAAATTCCTCATTTTTCCACAAACCCTAGTTTCTTGCTACAATTTGACAATTTTCTAGCCTAGGCCTATGTTTAGCCCTTTTGGACCCCTTCCCCTCACTAAATCTTTTAAATTCCAATTTTCCGTATTTCCTAACATCCCTCTCTACTTCCCAAAATTTCATCAAGAATTTAGAAGCCCCATTATCCTCTTCATTTCCCTTCATTTCGACAAATCCCTTGTTCCATACATTGGGGTAGGTTTTACTCAAATGATGTTTCTGAGAAATAAAAGATGAATTTGGAGAAATTGAAAGAAATTTTTGTCCAAAATAGGCCAAGGAATAAAACCCTCCTTCACTTCTTACACAGGTTTCATGGTTTTAGAGAAATGTGAAAAATATAGTTGCCTCAGGAGAATTGTTGCACCTTTAGAGTGACCTTGGGAAAATCAAGATTTCTCCTAGCTTGGTTGGCCTAATGACCTACTTGATGAGTGAAATGATAACTAGACACAAAGCAATTTCGAATGAGCTATTATGAGCTCAATTTGGAGTCGAGGAAGATATTCAAAGGTTCCAACGAGCTATCGTTCACCCAATTGTGACATAAGAAGGCCTCCAAAACATAATCTGAAAATGACACTAAACACAGAATCAGTGGCACCATGCACAGCCTTTTCCAACAGGTGCGTAGCGCCTCCGGTGCTCGCTTTTGATAGGGACCTCCATTTGAAGAAAACTTGGAATTTTTGTATTCCTTATGAAAAGTTATGCATGCTCAGAAATTGTTAGGAAATTTTGAAATTGGACCTCCAAAAAGGCCAAAAACACCCAAAAAATGCATTCTCTGTCACTTTTTGGCCACACAGGAAGCAGTCTTGGGAGATTGCCATTTTAAAGGGGAAACTGGACTCCAAATCAGAAAATTCAAGTTTTTCCAGAAAGTATACTCACAGTTTTTTCCAACAAGCTATCCTGCACCTTGGAGAAAGTGCTACGCACAAGAAAAATGGCGCTACAAACAGGATGAAAAAGTGTCAATTTTGCTCAAAAACTTTGTTTTTCGCCTAGTTTTCTTCTAGTTTGACTTTTTCTCTCTTATGGTAAAATTCATGATGTGACATGATGTAAATTGATGCACTATGATGTAAAAATGATAAAAATTGACTTGATAAGGTAGATACATCAGTGGTAGGTGGTTTAGAGTTGAATGAATCAGTTTCCTAGGTTTTAGAGGCAAGTTGTTCCAATGCCTATTTTTGTGTTCCTAGTTTAGATATGGTTGAAACCACCCCTCTTCTCATGGATTCGACCACTGATGGATAGCACAGGTGGTTTGGAGGTCTATATCATGTTTTTTTTCAATCATATGCAAAGGTTGGACTCTTGTGGATGTATTGAACATTATTGTACATAATTTCTGTGGTTTGGCAAGAAAATAAACTAGGGCTTTGTAGCATTTTGTGGGATTCTTGTGGTAATGTGAGTTAGCATAGTTTCCTTCTTAGTTATTTAGTGATATTATGTTTATGTGTGTCATTATCTCTCTTATTCTGCATAACTAAATGAATCAAGTGTAAAAGGTAGAATTCATTGATGTTTCAGTGCTCTGCCTTAGGGTTTATTTGGTTTTACATGTTTTCTACTGTTTGAAGAGGACTCATGACTTATGCATGCCCTCTCTAGCTCCTCACCAGTCTTTAGACTCACCATTACACTCATTTCAAAGTGCTAAAACACTTGCCTACCTCGCCCCACAGAAATATCTACAAATCTGTGTTCATTTCCCAGACCCAAAATTGCTTTCCTCACCTAATCCAACAAGCAACCATAGAATTCAAACAAATTTCTCTGAGTAAGCATACCTAGCCTAAAATTAGTTTTTATACTAGTCATCTCAAGCCTTCCTTGATAATTTTTCATTAAGATCGACAAGGAGAGAGCCCTCTCCCGACCTGGTAGGGCTAGCTACCAGGTTAAGTGTGGTTTGATGTTACCCTAGACTTGCCTTTCTCAGCCTCAGGTAGATTTAGGCCCTAACATAGTGATGACCATATTGGGGAAGAAAAATTTGTTTGCTTGTTAATTTTCTTTGCTTTATAAACTACAGACGGAGCCTGAAGTTAGATAGGTAGCCTTCGAACTTCTCTTGCTTTGCGAGTGCATAAGTAGATGAATGCTGCTTCAGTCAATCTCCGGTTTAGTTTATGAACGGAATATCTGATTGTTGAAGGTGGACAACGATCAGACATCGGAAAGGCTGAAATCATTCACCTGGCGACTCCAAATCAATTTCAAGATCAGATCGAAGGACTCCACTAGAGGATGAACCTGACCAGTAGAAACATGAAAGGACAATATGAAAAGATCAGGTATTCAAGTTGGAATTTCATCCAAGACATTATGTTCTTTCTTATAAATTATTTCTTCTCTTTTCCCAAGAATATCAAGAAGGCTTTACGAAGTATACTTTGTTTGAGAAAAGATCCAAGACCTGCAGTTGATTCTTTCCCTTTGAAGATTGTAAATACCAAAGATTTGCATGCCTTTGAACTTGATCAAGACCCTTTTTCTGAAGCTTGTGATGACCGTCTTCAACTGATGAGCCTCAAGAGACCAAGACTGATTCTACACCTTTTGTACATACCCCTATACCTTGTAAAATTCCAGATCGATATAAGCCTCTGATTTTACCTCCTATATATCATGCTTTCTCTAAAAATCATGACCTATATCTACCAAGATTTAATGGTGACTGTAACAACATCACTGCTGAGATACATGTATTGAATTTTGAGTCTTTTCTTGAACTTTTTGAAGTTGATGAGGAAGATGTCAGTATTATACTTTTTGCTCTTTCTTTGCAAGGCAAAGTCAAGAGTTGGTTCAAAACCCTGCTTGATGCAAGCATCTCAGATTTCCAATAGTTCATCAAAATTTTCCTCGATAGGTGGATGATCAGAAAAAACCCTTTCTTGATTATAGAAGAGTATAACCAATTGAAAAGACTACCAGGGGATACAGTACAACAATTTTTTGCCAGATTTAACCAAATCTACTTTTCAATGCCGGTTAATATAAGACCTCCTCCTGGATCCGCTCTCTTGCACTACCAGAGTGCCTTTGATCCAGAAATGGAATTTTAGCTGAGGAAAAGGAACCTTGCAACACTTGAAGAGATGCAGAACAGTGCAATAGATGTAGAGGCTCATTTTTTGATCAGAAGGGAAAAGTTGAAGGAAGAAAATGTGAAGAACATAGATCCAGAGGAATCGACATCCTTAGAGGTAATGCTTGACATTTTGGTAAGTGAAGTGGAAGAGATGATGCAAAAGATCACCACAAGGAATGATTATGATGTTCAAGCCCATGGCTCGCTGATTGAAGAAGAACAAGTTCTTGATCCAAAACATTTTGTTTCTTATCCCAGTTGTCATAGATCTGATAATGATTGTTTTATAGATCATCTTGGAGAAGGGAGATCTGTTGATATGACATGTATGCTTGATTATGTGTTTTATATTGATGATTTTGCCTCAGTTTAATCAGTATGATGATGACTATGTTCTCCAAACAGAAGCTAGTCTTGTAGACATACCAGTAGCTAGTTTGTGGGAGGGGGAAGTTCATTTTCAGCAGCTCAAAAACAGTGATTAGCTGATACATATCAGCTATGGAAGTGAGGAGGAAAGTGCAGCAAATTTTAAAGTAAGTGAAGGATCTTTGCCTTTTTGTTTTTCTTTGTTTCAATTTATCAGACAAAAGTTTCATGCAATCAGAAATCAACTATCGACAAGTCTTGATCTAGACCATCTTGAGGGCAGTGAAATCCTTGTTCAAGACTTTTCATATCCAGAGTTGTAGTCTCCGAATGCCATTGATTGTCAAGTTGCAAATGAAGACTTGGAAGCTGGAACATATGATCAAATGATGCAAGATGATTCCGTACCATTTTGTTTTGAATCATTTTAGTTTTTGAAGGATAATTCGCATAGTATATCTTCAAATGGGCAGACTGTAGAAAATCATGCAATCTCATTAGAACTAATAGAAAATGAGTTGCAACAGTCTTTTCAAGTTTTTTAAGATCCAATAGCTGATGTGTTGGATGATGACCGCAGTCAAAGTCCTTCTCCATTAGCTAACTATGAGCTTGAAAAATGTACCGATACAAACATGATCCGGCAGCTAGTTTCTTTGTCATTTTCAGCAAGAGTCTCATCACAAAGCTCAGATGAAAGTTTGCATTCATGGTATGAGTAGAAGAAAAGTAATCCATTATATGAGATTCTAGTGTGCATGAATTTCAAGATCCTTATGCAGTGTTTTTGGAGTTAGATAAAGAATCCATATCATTCAACATATCCATTTATAAGTTTTCATGGGAGTTGCCTTTTAGTAGTTCTTTCTTGTTGTTCATAAGCAAACACGTATGGAGAATGCAAACAACAGCCAAAATTCTTACTTGGTTGCATTGGTTGTTTCATTTCACTTGATCAGGTGATGAATGGATCTGTTAGAGTAGGTTTTGATGAATAAGCTCTATTTTGAGCATCGTTTCCAGTTTCTCGGTTGTGTTTAAGTATCAAGTCAGTTTTTAGTTGAGTGAGAGTCAATTTGTGTTGTCAAGTCATCAGTTTTGAGTCATGCATTTCAGTGTGATTTTTTGACTCCATTGCCCAATGGATAAGGGTCTGGTCTTCTCTCCCAAAGATCTGCAGTTCTTGGCACCTCTAAGGAGCTACCATCCCCATTGGATCCAATGCTAGTGTCAGTCTTTGAAGCCTTCCACCAGTGATCAAATATGCTCTTACAAAGTGGTCTTAGAGTGTCAAAGCCAAATTTTGTCATTTCAGTGAGTCTTCAAGTAAAATTTGTTCTCTAGGTATTAGGTCTAGGGTTTGTTTTCACTCCTTCTGTTATGCTCCTATATCAATAGGTGTCATATTTCATGATTGACATTGATGGGCTCTGCAATATGTTCATACCTTTTTGTTTGGTTGCAAAGGTTTTCCATATTGTCAAAATAAAAATATTTAAAAAATGTAAAGAGGGTATGCCCTAAAAGAAAAATCAAAGGGAAAAAAGAATAAAATTGTGAAAAAAGTGAAAGAAATGAACCCCAAACAAAGGACCAGGTAAGTGTGCAAGTCCAAAATGCCACTATTACTTTATCTTCTACAAAATCTGATGGTGTGTAGGTTGTTGACTTATGCCACTATTGATGAATGGCCAAATAGATCATTCTTGGATAGTTCATGTCTGAATTTACTTGTTTTTAGAGATAAAGAATAAAATCTATCCAAACTATTCAATCTTGGCAGGTAAGGAGATAGGTAGAGAAGAAAAGGAGCTCAACTGTTAAATATGAGCCCTTGGATGTTATAAGGGTGGACTTAGGTAGGATTGCAATGAAAAGAAAAGAATATGATGAGGGTTTGCTAGTATAAATACACCCAAGAGAAAGAAGAAGAAAAATGCTAGGCAAAGTAGGTTGGGTAGGTAGATTGCAGTTGCAGAATGAGACTTGTGATAGGTTTTGTCTCTTAAAAAATGTGTCAACTTTTTACTATTGTCACAAGTACCGGGCATATATTTTTTGGAGCAGCTCAAGCGAGGCATCACTAACTCCCCTTCACACTTCTCCCCAATCACTTACTAATCTCCCCCCAAAGATATTAATATCTACTCAATATCACCAAAAAACTCCTTCCATCCATCTCATTTCATTTCATAAACATTTGCCTAAGGTAAATTCCCATTTTACTTAGGAGAAATGCATAAATATTACATAAACCCCTTTTTTCTGCTTTAAGCCTAAGTTTCCTAACATTAAACTTGGCGCTTTCAATCATATTTCATATTAACTATTAACTTTTATTATATAAATCTCGTGCAAATATACCCTTTCCCATATTAATGTAAATATATAATATACTCCTCTAATATTAATACCCCGCCCTTGGTTAAAATATAACCATAGCACGGTATAAGCGAGGGATTAATGGTTCATCTGGAATTTATTAAAAACCTCCATGCGCAAAACCTTGTGATTAATTAACATCTTGTTAATTAATAACCTAAAACCCGCACCGATCAAATCTGCCACGATACCATTAAAAAACACATTTTATTGTGTCGGGCCCGTAGTGTTAAGCTTCTGCCATCTCTGAACTCCGTTAGATGCCAAATCTGGGCCCGCTCATCCAACGGCCCACGATCATATCACGACCCCCCCTTCGGCCGCACATTAAGTCCCGAGGAGCCGGCGATATTGCTCCCGTACTATGGACACGCATTGCACTCCTGCTGTGATCGCTGCCTCCCCGCCTGAAGCCGCTCGACCCCAAAAGCTGTGCGAGGGAAACCACTTACCACCCCTTCAATAAATGACAACACGTCCAATCCAGCTGATGTCATCCATGCAATAAATGCCAAAAGCCCCTCCAAAGCTAAAATTTTTTTCAAACCACGATAAAATGTCATTTTCATTCATTTTCTCTGTGAACTGTTTTCATGCAAAACACGTCCGGTTGATTTCTTGAGCGTCTAGTCCACCACTCGACCAACAAATTTCAACATCATGCTCTGCAGATCGTCGGTCAACCTACGAAATTACATTGTTTGCCTTCTGAACACATGTATTTACCCCAATTCACTTCCTAAACCGGTAATTTTGTTTTTTCCTTTATGAATTTTACCCAAAAAGATAAATTCAAGTAAAATAAGTCAGTAGCTCTCATAGAAATACAACCAGAACCGGTATTTTGCCCATTTTTCTATAGAATTCTGACCTCTAGTTTGAAAAAATAAGAACCAAACATGGAAGCTCCCGTAGCCCTGAACGTCGCGCCCCTCAATGCACCTCATAAAGACCTAGATTATTTACCCTTGGCTGACAGAGATTTCCAAATAAAGGATTTATCTGGTGACATGAACCACCTCCAGGCATTTTGCCAAATTAGGAATGGTTATCTGAGCAACTCTGATATCTATGGTATATGGGAATCTAATATTCCCATGTGTTACCTTCCCTCTGTCAATGTTTTCCCATAAATTATCCACCAATGTTGTGCCAACTATGACCCTGTCAGTAAAGAAGTTATGACCCCATTCCAAATTGTCCTTTTTTACATAACTGCTGAATCTATCAATGAGATGTTACACTTCCATCGCACTCAGCCCCTTGCTCCTCTTTCCATGGGATTTTTTCTTGAGCAAGGATCTCAATTACCCAATTTAGAGATAACCCACATTGGTCAATTATTCATGAAACCAAATTTCCAGCCCCAAGGCCCACCTCCATATCTGCATACTTGGTTCAATGAAGCAAGAAGACTCATTATTGATATGATATCCTTCATCTTGGGATTTAAGACTAGTGAATTTGTTGATGAGACCATCTTAGTTCTATTGTCAATATTTACTCCAGGATAGCCCCCTACTGTCAAGTATGACTATGCCACTTTTATTGCCAATAAGATCCATGATAAATTCATAAATTTGGGCAGAGAAGCAGTCTTCAAGTACACATCATTCATATACCACCTTCTGCTATATTATCAGCCAGAAAACTTTTCATTTCCCATCAGGAAATTGGATTCCAAAGGAGAGCGGAGGTTTGTGATCTTCTGGACCTCAGTCTTCCACAATCTTTGCGAATCCCCTTATACCTATTGTGAATTCATTGACTTTTTTGTACATCCAACCTCCACTCTATTGATAGGAGCTCTTCCTCCTAGGCTCTCTGGTGATATAAAGAAGATTTTACAGCTTTCAGATAGTATAAGATAGGTGACTGGTACCTCTACCAAAATCATATGGAAGCCAGAATCTATGGATGTGAACTGTGTCCTTTCAAATTGCCTAGATATGTGCCCATGAGACTATTTGCAATGGAGTATTTCAGGTAGCTTATCAATGCATATTTAACCCACTTTTGTAGTGCAAAGAAAAAGGCTCAGCTGAGAATAAAAAACCAGTTAGGCCCTTTTGTCATCCATAAGAGGGAGGCATTGGAAGATGCTGAGAAGATATTAGGGGAACACCTTAAATTGAAGAAGAGTTTTTGGTGGGTGCCATATGACCCAAATAGTTTTATAAGTGACAGAAAGGTAAGAAACAAGCTGTTAGTTTATATACATCATAGGATCCCTGAAATTGAATAGTTTGCTAATCAGGATGACTGGGTAGAGGGTACATTAATAGAAGAAATCAGTGAGCAAGAAAAGATGGAAAGAGCTATGAAAGACCTTGAAAAAACCCTTGACCTAGACTCTTTTGGACAGGTATCTTTCAAGCTACCTCAACAAACAGGAGTTGGTACATCCTCTGCTGGAACTTCTCAGCAGCCTGTACAAGAAACCAGCACACCAGTTACGGGGTCTTCTAAGGGCAAGGAAGTGGCAGACATAGAGCATCCAACAATGACTGATTAACAGGGGCAAATTCCTCCAGTCCAAACCAAAGCAGCAGAGATTCCTACATTACAGAATCCTCTAAATGAGGAAAAAAACAAGAAGAGGGACAGGGAAGACGCCACACCTATCAGTGGGCCTGTAGAACAACCAGGGGAAAAAAGGCAAAGAATCAATCCTCTGTCAGAAGAGGAAGTCTTTGAAGAAACAACAGACAGTTTAAGGGGAGAAAGGGTAGTCAGCCAGCAGACTTCCCCAGTGGTGGAAACATCAATTAGCTCACATAGGCAAGATATAGAAAGGTAGCATAGTGTGGAAGTTTCATCCACTAAGCCACAAAGCAAACATGCCTTGGACATCAAAAGGACATCTACAGAGATAAAAGATAGAAACGACCCACTAAGGCTGCAAATCTACAACCAGTATCTTAATATGGCCCCCACAAACCAACAAAGATTAATGTCAACATATGACATTAAAGATGGAAAAATGATCATGAGTTATTTTAAGCCCAAGGTGCAGCAACCACAATCAACAGTTGATTACATCAAGACAAATCTGGAGGTCATAACCAAGGACATTCATCCTATGGACTAGATTGAGCTGCATAAATAGACTGGAGAGATGGTATACTCCACACTAGCTGATAAAGCTATGTTAGCTCATAAATTGCAAAACTCCTTGGAGAACACCTCTACTCAACTAAATTTGGAGAAATCCTCTTCTCTAGCCAAGGACAACATGATAAAATCTTTGGAGGAGATTATCATTGAACTGGGATATGATCCCAATGATGCTAAGGGCATAAAGGCATTAATGAAGAAGAAAGAGGAAGATATTGCTGCCCTGAGGAAGCAACTTAAACTCCCTCCTTCCATGCATCCACAGACCGTAGAAGTTGTACAACAGAAATCCAAAGAGGAAATGATGCACCTGCTCATGAAATTGAATGAAAGGTTAACTGATACAGAGCAGGCACTGGAGAAATATCTAAAACAAAAGAAGGGAGAGTCAACCTGCCAGCCACCTGAAGTAATCCCTGCAGTCACAGCTGCCCTCTCCACACTTATAACAACATTGCCTCCCACTGTTCCAGCATCCACAGCAGAGATAATTACAGGAACATCAGCGTCAGCAATAACACCAGGCAGTAGTACTAACATGACCATAGAGCAAATGATAAAGGCCATGGAAGAATTAAAGCTACAAGTGTCTGAATTGAAACTGGTAAAGGTACAATTGGCAAAGGTAGAAAAGAGCTATGACAAATCCAAGATGAATGTGGCAGAGAAAACAAGGGAAGTTAAAACATTAGAGATCAAGGTGAGAGCATTAGAAAAGGATATTTCCCTAGATAAACCTCTGGCATAAATCAAAGGTATTATGTGCTCTAACATCAATCAATCCCTTAGTAGTGTGTGGAAATCTATCCAAGTTATTTATGAGCAGATTGAGTTAATAGAGGTAGCCCAAGTGGAGAGTCAAAAGACAAGAGCTTTATTGTGACAGATCTTTGAACAAGCTAACTGGCTAATACATTTTTTGAACACCAAGACCAGCGAAGAATTACAAGCACTAGAAATCATAGACAGGACAGGAACCATTTTGGAAACTAAGAGAGTTCTAACCAAGAGAACACTGATGCAAAATTTGGAAAGGATATGCCAGGACATGCAGGTGGAGATCAACTCTTTCACAGAAAATTTCACAGTTTTTCATAATAAAGGTTTGCCAAGTCCCTTAGGAAGTAATGACCGCCTGATGAAAAACATATACTGTAGACATAAATTGAATAAATATGCTATTGATCAAATTACTTCATCAGCAAGTGCTTCAGAAGCAAAAGCACTCCCATCTGGCCAAGCCCTTTACAACAACTTAGAAAATTTATTCTATATTGAGCATGAAGTGAAACATCTATTCACCATCCAGCCCAATTTCTTCAGGTACACAGAGACTGATGAAACTTTAAGAAAGATGCAGAGACATAAACTACCAGAACCGGAGTGGTGGTAAAGTATGTTAGAAATTCTATAAACTTATCTTTGGTATCTTTGGTATCTTTGGTATCTTTGGTGAAATGAAAATTTTGGGTCATCTCTCGTAAATGCGGAGAACAAAAATGAATGAGGGTTAGACGGATAAAGCGTATTAGATCAGAATTCAAATATCAGATCGAGAGGGAGTAGACAACATAGAGTATTAGTGGAAGACAGCTGTAGAACGACTCACAAAGTCTACCTCCAGCACATCTGATAGGACGGAGCAGCCAACACAACATCAGTTATGTTTTCCCTGTTATCGTGACTATTCGTCTTTATCTTTGTAAAAAATGATGAGTCATCACTAGATATTATCTCCTTGAGATATTTTGTAAGATATTTTTTGTATAAATACCCCCCCATTCGAAGTATTTGGGGTTGGTGAGCCATTCATAGATTTTGCTGTAGTACTGAAATTTTGGAATAAAAAAAAAAACTTTTGGATCAACTGTTGCTGAAGTCACTGGATGTAGAATTAAAGCAGATGGACTTGTCACAAAATTCTTGAATCAATTGGTGGACCAATAAGTCCCTTATATATTGTGTTTTGTAGTTTTTTCTAGTTTCATTATATCACCCGTGCTTCACAATCTAAATGGTAATGATAAAGATTAATTCAGAATTTGCTTGAATGCACTCTGTGTTTCATTCATTATCATTCTTTGTGTTTTCTTCAGGATTAGAATAAACAGTATAACTCTTAATTGTTCTTGTTTCCTAATTCTATCATATTGATTATTTGCTAGGGAATTCTTAACTGCTCCTTAGTTATAATCATCCATTTTCCTATGTTAAATATGTTGAAGGATTATTAACTACCCTTCAACCAATTTAAATCCATTCCATCCTATACAAATCTTTGTTTTCTCCCTGTTTGACTACCTTGCTCTGTGAAACCATCCCCTGTTAAGAAACTACATCCAGAAATCCATCCTCATTGACTCCATTAGCCCAATGGACCAAAATACTCAAACTTACCCCTCTGCTCTATTGAATTCACCATCCAAAAATAAAAAAAAACCCCTGAACATCATAACTAGCCTAATACCTTACACAACAAAGTTAAATCATAAAGAGGGATCCCTCTCTGGATATAGAGTGGCTAGATTCTGTATCTAAAAGATTGGTCTGTGGTTACCTCGGCCGCATTCCCTTTCTTACAACTTTTGGGAACAACCTGAGTGATAACACCTTCCAGAGTTGTCCAAATTTTAGTCCATTTCACCATTCATCTGAGTGTACCATCATTTAGAGAGTTTTCATCATCATTTTAGGTTCCAATGGGTCATTTTACACCTTGTTCGTACTTCAGTTGTACTTGGGTAAGGCTCATTTCCCTCTCCTAGGGTTTTCAAGGTAATTTCTCTTGGATGGTCAAATCATCAACAAAACTTGTATCTGATGTTCATACACCTTCCCCTATCCTTAATGTACCTTATTAAACACTGCACATCACTGATATCCCTCAAATTCCTCATTTTTCCACAAATCCTAGTTTCTTGCTACAATTTGACAATTTTATAGCCCAGGCCTGTGTTTAGCCCTTTTGGACCCCTTATCCTCACTAAATCTTTGAAATTCCACTTTCCTATGTTTCCTAACATCCCTGCCTACTTCTCAAAATTTCCTGAAGAATTTAGAAGCCTCTTATCCTCTTCATTTCCCTTCATTTCGACAAATCCCCTGTTCCACACATCGGGGTAGGTTTTACACAAATGATGTTTTTTGAGAAATAGAAGATGAATTTGGAGAAATTGAGAGAGTTTTTTGTCCAAAATAGGCCAAGGAATAAAAACCTCCTTCAATACACAGGTGTCATGGTTTTAGAGAAATGTCAAAAATATAGTTGCCTTGGGAGAATCGCTGCACCTCTGGAGTGACCTTCGGAAAATAAAGATTTCTCCTAGCTTGGTTTGCTAAATGACCTTCTTGATGATTAAAATGATAACTGCACACAAATCGATTTCCAATGAGCTATCATGAGCTCAATTTGGAGTTGAGGAAGACCTTTAAAAGTTGACTGCAACAACACTCTGCCTTTAGACAACCTCATTTTGCACATTTTGACCAGTCTTGGAAGATTTAACTTTTGATAGGGAAAATGAAATCAAAATTGAAAAATTAAAGTTGTGTTAGAAACTAGACTCAATAAAATTTCCAACGAGCTATCGTTCACTCTAATTGGACACCAGGAAGGCCTCCAAAACTTGATCTGAAAATGGCACTACGCACAGAATCAGTGGCGCTACGCACAGGCTTTTCCAACAGGTGCGTAGCGCCTCTAGTGCTCGCTTTTGATAGGGACCTCCATTTGAATAAAACTTGGAATTTTTGGATTCATTATGAAAATTTATGCATGCTCAAAAATTACTAAGAAATTTTGACAAGTTTTGGACCTCCAAAAGGGCCAAAAACACCCAAAAAATACCATCTCTGCCACTTTTTGGCCACACGGGAAGAAGTCTTGGGGGATTGCAATTTTAAAGGGGAAATTGACTCCAAATCGAAAAATTCAAGTTGTTCCAGGAAGTAGACTCATAGTTCTTTCCAAAGAGCTATCCTGCACCTGATTTTGACCTCGAGAAGCCCTCCAAAAGTAGCTTGGAAAAATCACTACGCACAGAAAAATGGTGCTACACACAAGATGAAAAAGTGCCACTTTTGCTCACAAACTATGTTTTTCACCTATTTTTCTTCTAGTTTGACTTTTTCTCTCTTATGGTAAAATTCATGATGTTACATGATGTAAATTGATGTACTATAATGTAAAAATGATAAAACTTGACTTGATAAGGTAGATACATCAGTTGTAGGTGGTTTAGAGTTGAATGAATCAGTTTCCTAGGTTTTAGAGGCAGGCTATTCCACTGCCTATTTTTGTGTTCCTAGTTTATATATGGTTGAAACCACCCCTTTTCTCATGGATTCGACCCCTGATGGATAGCACATGTGGTTTGGAGGTCTATATCATGTGTTTTTTCAATCATTTGCAAAGGTTAGACTCTTGTGGATGCATTGAGCATTATTGTACATCATTTCTGCAGTTTGGCAAGGAAGTAAACCAAGGTTTTGTAGCATTTTGTGGGATTCTTGTGGTAATTTGAGTTAACATAGTTTCCTTCTTATTTATTTAGTGATCTTATGTTTATGTGTACCATCATCTCTCTTATTTCGCATAACTAAATGAATCAAGTGTAAAAGGTAGAATTCGTTGATGTTTCAGTGCTCTGCCTCAGGGTTTATTTAGTTTTACATGTTTTATACTATTTGAAGAGGAATCATGACTTATGCATGCCCTTTCTAGCTCCTCACCAGTCTTTAGACTCACCATTACACTCATTTCAAAGTGCTAAAACACTTGCCTACCTCTCCCCATAGAGATCTCTGTAAATCTGTGTTCATTTCCTGGACCCAAAACTCCCTTCCTCACCTAATCCAACAACCAACAATTAAATTCAAACAAATTCCTTTGAGCAAGCATACCTAGCCTAAAATTAGTTTTTATATTAGTCATATCAAGCCTTCCTTGATAAATTTTCATTGAGATTGACAAGGAGAGAGCCCTCTCACGACCTGGTAGGGCTAGCTACCAGGTTAAGCATGGCTTGATGTTACCCTAGACCTTCCTTTCTCACCTAAGGTAGATTTATTCCCAAACAAGTCCCATGCCCTTTAGTTCAATGATTTCTGAAACTAGGATTTCTAAAACTGCTAGCTAACTACACAGATGTTGACTGCTCCATAGGGAATTTATTGCACTCAATGGTACATACACCTCTACTATCTCTCTCTGGAAAAACTTTGATGCTGATGCTGGCAGCTTCACAAATGGGTTGAACACTACAAATTCAACACTCTTTACCTCATTGTTAGGTTATTGTCTCTAGTTGCATTCTTCTTCACAACACAACGTTTCAGAAATCAACCTTCAAAACTATGTTAGACAAAATTCCAATGCCAAAGTAAATAGAATTTTATTCAAAATTCCTTCCTTCATATGGTTGTCACCAAAATATATTACCAGGTCATTTGGAATTGCATATAAAATAATTCCATTGTCGTTCCAATTAAGAAGATATCCAGCTTGAGGTCCAATGCTTCAACAACGCAAACTAAAGTCAACTTTAGACTTAACTTCAGTAGTAAACAAACTGGGATTGAATGTTACAACCATACCAGACTTGAGGCACCATTTGCAACAGGTTCTCCAACTTCTAGCAGTTCAACATTCCATGCTTTAATGTGTGAAATAAAAAAAATCATGAAACTGAATAAATTATTCTTGACAATTCTTCTCGATATGGACGGCTCACGGCTTTATCAACTGACTACACCACAGGAAATGAGCTCCTTTAGTAAGGCACAATTTTCACCAAAACACTGTGATGCTCAGCAAATTTCACCTAAAACATTGTGATACAAAAATTTGATGACTTTTACAAAGGCCCAAAAACTCTTCAAATAAAAATTCAAATGTTAAATCTATGTTCAAACCTTCAACTTGCTGCCTCTAGGGGTACGATCCTCTCCCTCTGATTCTGGCTCTGAAAAATAAAAATGACATCAAGTTCATTCCATCTCATTGGTGGTTTTATCTTCATGCAATCTTCTCTCAACAATAATTATCGAGCTGCGAACTTCGTGTGGGCAGTAGTTGTTCACATAGCAATCACCTTCTTTCTCTAAAAATGTAAATGGTTCCTTCAACGATTCTTTGCTTGTCTGGCTTTGATACTAGATGAAAGGACTGGACACCAATTCAATTACTTTTGGCTTTGATACCAGATGAAAGATTGGGTAGAGCACACAATGCTCTGATACCAATTGAATGAACTTATCATAGTACAACATAGCACAACTACTGCTGCTCAATTAAAACAGAAGACCACAAATCAATTTACAGTAGGTCAAAGCAGCTATGGCTACATTACAACTACTCGGACTATGCGTCCTGACTCTGCATCATCACAACAAACTATTACTGCTACAAGAACATGTAGCTACATCTACGTTACAACTTGTACTGTACGTCCAGACTATCTGCATCTTCCTTCTATCACTCATTTACATTTATACAAAAATTAAGTCAGTTATTGTCCCTTCAATTCGAAAGGGTTATGGCAGTGACACCTATTAGGAGTTGAAAGGTCATGGCGGTGGTTCCCTTTCAAACTTGAGTAGGTCATGGCAGTGATGGGGACGCAATGTTCGGTGAGGTGGTGTCAAGGTATAATTATTTCCAACATCCCTGAGCTTTTGCATTGGTGAAATGGCGCCATGGTGCTTGTAGGTGCAACTTCGTTTGAATTTGTTGTAGCTCCTTTATAAAAATTGATTTTTTATAATTACATTTGGTATATAAGTAATATATGTCTTGTACATTTTTTTTAATTTTATAATTGATTTTTATAACCATGAGTAAAAGGACAAGATTCCCTTTGCATCAAGTTTTTTTTATTCCATTTGTATGGTTTTTTTACAAACTTCATTATGATTTCATGCTAAAATGGGTCTTTTATGATGTATCATTCGTGCTGTCTTTCTAGTGATTTCAGTGATATTTTCAAAGTCCTTTTGGAATGATATATCATATCACCATGTCTTCTACTTTTCATGATGTAATACATATGCTCTTTTAATGATTATTCTTGAAGTGGCTTTTGAAATGACCATTTCAAGGTCATTTCAACCAAAAGAAAATACCATAATTCATTATGATTTCATAATCCTTCATGCATTATAGCTTATGATTTCAATCATATCATGTTTCTATTTGTGTGACACTAACCATGCTTTCTATGACTTGTTTTTGCATAAAATATTTGTAGCCAAAGAGGCTAATGCTTCTTGTTTTGTAGTGAATTTTCTATGAGGCGGAAATTTTTGACCCAAAAAGGAGATGTGGCCAAACATTTTGGTTCAAAATTACAAATGACACGGTTGATGATGAGATGAATGAATGTATACAATGCAGGGTGATGTAGTATAATATAGGATGATATATACATGGATAGGGGTACTTCATATTCAAGTTTAAACTAGTTTATCAATCTTAGAAAAAATTTCAAAATCAAAGGCATTAAGAATACTTTAAACTTACAGTACTTTAATTTCACTTGATAGCTCATTCTCAATGTTTTTCTACTGTTAATGATGACCATTACTCTTTTGTCAACACTTTACCTTTTGCTAATGATGATGATACTTTGATCTGCTGGATAATAGATTGTTGTATCTGCTTTTTAGGTCCCTTTGATGTTGATTTTAAGATGAATAATTAGGTCCCTTCTGTAATAACATATGACATTGATCTTGTCCAGGTCCCTTACTAATAAATATTGATTACGATGTCTCAGGTCCCTTCTGCAATACAACTACTTGACATTAAACCAGTTGCATACTTTGTTGGTTTATTATGAATCTTCTCCTTTGCTAATCTTGAGATGTGTCCTCAAGTCTTTGAATTTTGTAGGATGATTCTACAAAATGAAATTGAAAAACATAAAAGAGAATTCATATTGGCTAAACAAGTTGGTTTTCCGATATGAATTCGAGTTTGTATTGTGCCAGTATCCTAGATTCTACCAACCAAACTCCTTTATTATTTTTGATCTTTTTTTCTTTTCTAGATGGAGGTAGGGTATAATGGTGTAGGGAAGTATGGAAATATTATGAAAGTAATATAGGTTTAAATCATGATCTAGAGTCACTATATAATTAGATAATATAATAGGACTTCATTATGGTAGATATGAATGATTGTGAAGCTTAACATAAAAGATGGTAGATGAATGAAATCATGAACAATACGGCTTATGAAAGGCTTCTTAGGCAATGGATGTGACTTTTCATGGTACAAAAAATTGACTTCTTTTTCTCATGATTAGCTTCATGCCTTTTTCCTTGATCTCGATTCATGCTGTAGGGTTGTTGGTGTTATTGGTCAGCAACTGAAATCAAAGTTCAAGAGTTTTGAGTTTCTTTGAATGAAATCAAAATCAAGTGAAATCCACTTTACTTTGACTTGGATATTTTCATTTCATATTCATATATATGATTTTTAAATATTGACTTCGAAAAGTCCTTCATCAATGGAGTTCACTCCTTAATTCCTCTTATGACCCGTAAAAACATAGCATTTTCCTACAATACAATATTAGATGATGGAGGAAGAGAAGTGTAAAGTCTCTATTATTTCAATAAATATCTAAAATAATTACAATAATTTCTTAAAAACAATTCCAAAGATGATATGCAAAGAAAATGGATTCATTTACCCCTTGAGGAATGGTTGCCAACCTAGAGCTCCTAGCGGGATTTTGTTCACAAAATATTTGTTTTTATGTCCAATTAGAATGATTTCAAAACCAAGATAAAGTGAATTGATATGAATAATTCGAGTATGAACAAGTTTTTAGAATTATTTGAAATGATATGCTAAAAATGATGAGGAGTACCATGTTTGTTAGAGTTTCTTGTAAATGTTTTACTAGACCAACAATCACTATTTGGAGTGTAAATTTTCCGTTAAAGATCATATCAATGTCATTAGACTTGGAGATTAAAATATATTCATTTTTTTCTATCTAGTAGAAACATGTTTTTAAAATTCTTAGTTTTGATATCCCAAAATTACTGACTAGGAGCCAAAGTTTTACTATGCCTATTTGAAGACTTACAATCACTAAATGTGGGATAACTTTTTTATTTGACCTCCAAATGGGATGATTCAAATTTTATATTGATCTAAACTTTAATATATATCTCCCATATAAACATGTTTTGAAAATAATATGATTTGATATATTAAATATTCCAATGACAGTCAAGGCCTACAATTGTCACCATGCAGATTTTTCGACAAGTAGTTAGTATTTTGAGCATAACTTTTTCATATGATATCGGATTGAGGTGATTAAAATTTATTTGGAAACTATATTCGAAGGGATATATTCCCAATAAATATCATGTTAAAAGGTTTCCATTAGACCCCTCAAATCAAGGTTGTACTAACTCTGTCCTCAAAATTTCACTTTAGACCTAGTTTTTATTTTGATCATATTTGTTTATTTGTGATCCAAATTGAAAATTTCAAAATGGATTTAAAAACTATATTTCAAGAGATAAATTTTTTAAAAACATGGTTTGAAAATAACCTACATTTTTCCATGAAATCCTCCAAAATGAATATTAAACAACGATTTGACGAATTTATTCATGAGAGTTTGAAACAAAAGTCATATTATGAACTCGTTCTACCTATTTATTTATTTATTATATTGTTCCCTACTCTATTTTATAAAACATAAGTCATTCTCTCAAGTATAAGAGAATTTCCAAATGCATCCATTTGCATAACAAGTTCATAGGTAGACTCATATCCAAGTTTGAAAAATTTACCTTAATGAATGCTTGGACATGAAAAATTAGTTGATCATAAATATTTGATGCTAAATAATGTTGAAAAATGGAGTGGTCTTGTGACCTAATGACTAGTTAAGACCAAGTTTTGGAATTATATTTATTTGTTTTGTTCTCCTTAATTGTCATATCACAAATTTCTTCTTGTGAAATGTGCTCAAAATCTTGAATGCACAAGGAATCATATGCTAGATATTATTGAATTTCTAGATCTATTTTTTGAACTTCATTGCATATGACCCATAACTCATTAATCTCCTTACAAAGATAACTAGAAGAAGCTTCTAGGTTCTCTTCTTGTAGATCCTCTTCATAGATTCTTTGTTCCTCTTCTATCTTTTGAAATGAATATTCATCCCTAGTGACCATTCTAAATTGTGGACAAGGGTTTAAGAAGATAATTGTGGTGGCATACCCTCCTTCTCTAAATGACTTCTTTAACATCATGTTTTGTAGATCTTTATTTTGTAAATGGATTTTTTAGTCAGTGAGTTTTTGTTAGTTGGTTGGGGGTTTTGTTTTGGGGATATACCTTTCTAATTTCTATATATAAGCATGAATAACCACAAGGAAAAATGTTTTTGATTTTGTGTTTTGTTTAAAGCTTCCTATTTTGACTAAATCTGAATGTGCTTCCTCAACAACAATGCCAAAAATGTCAAGTCAATTTACTAAGTAAACTAGCATAGGTGTTTTACTTATTAATTCAAGTTTGTAGACTTGGAAGCATGTCCAAAGTATATGGATTTCAGGTGAAGACAATTTAGGAAGGAAAGACTACAAGATTAAAGGAAGTTTATATTACAAATATATTTTAAGTTTTAAAAGACTTTAAAAAGTTCTGGTTCAAGATGCAACAAGCAAGAGAAGAGGCTCTGAACTTAGAAGGTCCTCATTGTCCTTCGTCACAGTATTGTCCCCAGGAAGAGAAACTAAAGAGCAGTGGTTTTTAATGTGTAGATAGAAGGAGAAGAGGCTCCTAACTTAGGAGGTCCCAGTTTTCCTTCCTCACAGTTCTAATCCAATAACATTACCATTGCATCAAATAAAAACTAAAATTCAAGAAATAATATAGTAAATGCAAAAATGATGATTTTAGTTATGATTCATAACTTGATAAAAAGAGAATTTAACTTAAATCCTTGTTTGTCCTTTCATATGAAAATTTGACTTTAAACTAACATCATTCAAAAATCACACAAAAAGCATCACACATCTAAATAACTGAATCATAAATCTGAAATAAGAAATACTAAAATTAAAGTTATGTTAATTTAATCAAAGTGTACTTAGCTTGGTATGGGGGCCCTCCAACCTTGCCTTGTACACTTAAGGAACTCTCAGCTACAACTAAATTATGAAAATATCCACAACATGAAAAACAAATAGAAATGGAGAAAGTATTCTTCAAATTATCAAAAGGCCTCCAATAGCTTGAATACAAATTACATATGTGAATGCTTCATAAACTCAATTTAAATAAGAAAATCATCAAAAAACTTTGCTACAATGGCTATAATAGTATTAGCTATCCTAATCCATCCATTCAAGCCAAACTCATCAATTATGGTTCACAAAATTAGTAAAAATCTCAAAAAATAATATTCTGCTCCTTTTTAATAGGGATTTTTGGATGATAGGTCAAGTTTGACCAGCGTGGACCAGGCCTATGTTTGCTCAGTTTGACCAAACCAATAGGTGTTCCTTCATTGGTGGTTCCGAAGCTTTCCAAATATGTGCTCATATCTCACCCAGGTGTCCTGCACATATGACTTTAACGGAGCTATTACAAGAATTTTTAATGTAGTCCAAATTTACTCTTAAAACCCAATTTTTACAAAAAATTATAAAAATTGAAAACTTAATTTAGTTACATAATATGAAAAATAAGAGTAAAATGAAGCATATGTAAGTGAAATAGGATGGAATATGGTGGTAAATGAAGCGATTTAGAATAGGAAAAAATGACCAAATTTGAAGGCCAACAGTTACATCTTGATGACATGTTTGATGAAATTCCTATCATGGCTAGAAGGGGTCTAATTAAAGTCTTGTTTAACTTATTGTTTTTGCATAATTATTTCCCTATTCTTTTATCAATCTTACGATATCATTCCATTATGGGAAGTGACCTAGGATCTGGGCTTGAAAAAGTGGCTCAAATCTCGGAGTTGTTGGCATAACACTGGAAAATTGGGTCTCTGGACGCTCATAGGCAAGCCTGTGAGAGTGACTTTGTGTTTCTGGATGCTTTCATGCCTATAGCATGAGATCGATTGAGGCTTAAGATGTTTAAAACATTAGTGGGACCTAGGGACAAGATGTTTAAGTGGATGAAATGTCTCCTGAGGTTTCCATTGCTGATATGAATAGGTTTATTGATGTGTTTTGTCGATTTCACTTCCTTAAGGTCACGTAGGAGGTTGAATCCAATCATAGTAGCCTCTTGTCACATGTTTACCCTGGTTGGCTTATTACTTGGGTATATGTGTGAGAAGGGTGTTACAGAGTGGTATTAGAGTGTGGTTGCACTGTCCTTGGGTGAATGTGATGATCATGCATGCATATCAATTGCATGTGTGTCTCTTACACTTGCATTCCATGTGCTTGTTTCATTACATCATGTTGATCATGGTTGTAGTAAGGTTGTCATGAGGAACCTTATGTTGATTTTTTGGAATGCATCATGAGAAGTATATGAATGGTTACATGTTATATGCAGCTTGATTACGTCCTTTCATGTTAGGTTACATTCTTGTATGTTTGATTACATGTATCAGTCTTGTAGGTTGGTTACAAGAATTGATTGCTTATGCTTCACTACATGTGTTCATACATATGTGTAGTTGATTAGGAATTGCTTATGCATGTTGATAGTTTCATGTGGCAATGTGTACAATGGATTAATGGTTGTTTTCATGCATGAGGTCATAGCATGTATTGTTGATATGGCTTTGCATTGATGATAGGACTCTAGCTAGAATGATGTGTGTATGGTTTGGTCCTCATGTGTTATATTTCTGTATGCAGTTTTCATGCATGAATGGTCTTGGTTATAGTTATGCATGAATAGTATGTCAAACATGCCTTGTGAATTCATGGTATTCAATTTAGGTCATCAGGGTGATATCCATAAGTTATGATGCCAATGTGTTGGTTGAGATAGAGAAGGAGATGCATATCATCATAATGAGGTTGTAACATTGGACTTTGGGGTGAGAGAAGATCGTCATATAGGTATTGTATGTTTGGCATGTGGGTATGTAAGTCAAGGATTTTTATATGCATTAGGTTTATATACATTAGTTTTATTTACATGTGTTTTGATGTTATGTCTACATACATGATAGATTTTAGTTGATTAGTATAGTCATATGCATATGTGTCGCATAGTCATGAATGATAGTAACCTGTGCTTATATGCATTGCTACTATTGGTTTAGGTTAGATAACTTGGTGATTATGTTATATGTTGTTGTTGAGTATGTTATAGGTTAACTTATTCTTGTTATATGATAGTTAGCTTGATGATTAGGTTACATGTTGTTGATGAGCATGATATATAACTTATTGTGTTATATGTTATTAACTTGAAAATCAGGGCTATTTCATTGAGATCTTGATGTTGTAATTTGGATTGGTCATATGCGTGATGGTTATGTTCATTTCATTGAATATCTTGATGTTATAACTATTGTGTTAACCTATTTTGATGAATGTAGATGGTTGTGGTTGCGACATTCAGGTATGAGTCGACTTATTGTGTTGCATTATGTTGTAGTAATCTAGATCATATGTACGTATGTGATTTCTATGAATAATGATGATTGTATATGAGTTATGTTGTAAACATGTTAGCTAGTGACTATTTTGGGTATCATGACCTTATTTATGTTTGAGTTAATATCTCATGAAGTTATATCGTGCTAACTAGTGTTATGCAACCAACTCACAAAATAGAAGAAAAGATAGATCAACGACTTCAAAATAAGCCTCTTCAAGGGGGTAACCTCCTTTACATTACGCAAATGAACAATTCTTGGATGATCCAAATGAAAAGACCTCCTTTCTATATATAGAAGTCTAAGGGGCCACAATATAATCAGAGCCAACATAATAATAATAATGTAAGGGCACAACAATAACAATAGTGGGCTTCTATAGGGCACATTAATAAAAATATGGGGACAACATGGGCACAACAACAGAAATAAGGGCCTACAATGACAATAATAATAAGGGAATACACTAGTATTATAGGGACTTAACATGTCCCTCTCCTTCAAAGAAGTGTAGTCTTCAATGCTTGAGTAGTTTAGGATGCTTCTGTATAAAATTCTCATCCTCCCATGTGGAATGTTCAGTGCATAAGTTCTTCCACTTGATGAGATACTCTGAAACTGATCGATTTTGTAGTTTTCAAGTTCTTGTTTAAGTGACTACTTCAAGTTCCAATATTATTTTTCCTTCCTTGTTAAGTTATGGCAATATTGTTTGAACTGAGAGCTTGTCACCTATAACCTTGTTTAAGCATGAAACATGGAAGTACCAATTTGTATGCCATAGTACCAATCTTTTGCAACACCTTGTACACACCATAATAGTTTGGTGATAATTTACTATCCTTCTTAGCTTGCTTGAGGGACATTTTTTTGTATGGTTGTAGTCATGGTAATACCTAGTGACCTACATCAAAACTTGTTTCCCTGCAATGTTGATATGCTTGTTGTTTCATTTTATTCTGCCCCAAAGTCAGGTTATCTTTAAGAGTTGGAGAACATTTTGTTGATGCTCGATGTGATATTCCACTACTTGAACCTTAGAATTTTCTCTTAAATGTGATGTGATCGAAGGTGGATGATATCCATAAAGTACCATAAATGGGGTCATTTTTGCTACAGTATGGAAGGAAGTGTTATACCACCATTCAGCCAGAGGCAACCATTCGACCCATTGTGTCTGTTTATCATATACAAAGTAATGAAGATATCCTTCCAAAAAAAATTCACTATATCATTTTGCCCATCAGATTGAGGATCATAAGATGAGTTAAGAGGTAACTAATTACGGAGACAAGAAGATAATTATGTCCAAAAATTTCCAGTGAAAATAGGATCTCTGTCGCTTACAATAATCTTTGGGTTTCCATGTACCTTTTGAATTTCTTCCATAAATGCAGTTGCAATTTTACTGGCTTTAAATGGATGAGATAATGCACAAAAGTGTGCATACTTGGTAAGTCTATCAACTACCACCATGATGACACTGTTTCCTTTGGAATTGGGTAAACTTGTGATAAAATCCATTGAAACCTCCATCCAATGTTGACTTGGAATGGATAAAGGTTGTAATAGACCTCGGGTTTTAATTGTCTCAACTTTATTTTGTTGGAAAACCAAACATTCCGCCACAAACTTTTGAATGTCATATTTAAGGCCATCCCAAAAAAAATCCTTCTCAACCCTATGGTAAGTTTTTAAAAATACTAAATTCCCTCCTAAGAGACAGTTGGGCAATTCTAGAAGAATATTTTGTTTGAGTTGAGAATTCTTACAGAGCTATAAATGATATTTGTACCATAATGAATCATTTTTCCAGTTAAATGTATCAAATGTAAATGGATATTGTTGCAACTTTTGAATGAATTCCCACACTTCTTCTCCATTCTTCCATTCATCCCTTGCTTCATTTATCCAATTTGGTTGGATAATAGAAATGACACAAAGAAATGCTTCCACGTCCTTATCCTTCCTTGAAAGTGTATCTGCAACAAAATTTTTCTTCACTTTTTTGTAGATGATTTCAAAGTCATAACCCAACATCTTTGTGACCCATTTTTTTGCTCTTCTGAATATAATCATTATTCTAAAAACTATTTAAGACTATCATGATCCGTTTTTACCTTGAAGTGTCTTCCCATTAGGTAAGGTTTCCATTTCTTTTGTGCATTTAGTATTGCTAACATTTTCTTCATAATACTTTCCTTTGATTGGATGACTTTCAAAAGCAATGGGTTTTTCTTCTTGCACTAAAACAACACCAATTCCATTTCCTAAGGCATCACATTCCATAATAAAGGTTTTTGTGAAGTTTAGCGTACCTAAGACCAGTGCTTGGCACATTGCTCATTTAAGATGTTCAAAGGATTTCATTGCTTCTGGAGTCCAAGAGAATGCATATTTCTTCATTAATGTTGTTAGAGGTGCTGTTATTATCCCATAATTCTTAACAAACTTGTGATAATACCCTGTTAACCCAATAAATGCTCGCATATGCTTTATGGATGTGCAGATTTTCCATTCCTTAATGGCTTTAATTTTTCTAGGGTCTACCTTAACAACTTCATGAGATACAATATGACCTAAATATTCCATGTCTTGTACTCTAAAGAAACATTTGGAGGTTATTGCATATAATTGTTTCTCCTCCAATAGTTTGAACACTCTATCAACATGTTGAACATGATCCTTCCAAGACTTGTTGTAGATTAGTATATCATGAAAAAATACTAACAAAAATTTTCTAAATGAAATTCATCAAACCTTGAAATGTAGAAGGTGCATTAGTAAGGACAAAATGCATAACCAAAAATTCCTAATGACCCTCATGAGTTTTAAATGTTATTTTTAGAATGTCTTCAATCTTCATTCTCAATTGATGATATCCTGAACAAAGGTCCAACTTGGTGAAGTAAATTTCTCCATGTAATTCATCTAATAATTCATCAATGACGGGAATGGGAAATTTATCTTTAATAGTGAGCTTGTTGAGCTCACTATAATATGGACTCATGCACCATGATCCATCCTTCTTGTGCACCAATACTATTGGAGCAGAGAAAAAACTTTGAATAGGTTGAATTATACTAGCCTCTAGCATTTCTGCAACCATATGTTCAATTTCACTCTCTTAGGCATAGGGATATCTATAATGCCTGATGTTTCGAGGCACACTTCCTGGAATGAAATGAATGGCTTAATCATGATCACAAATAGGTGGGAGGTCTTTGGGAGTCTCAAATACCTTGGAATGATTGTCCAAGACTTTTTGGAGATCTAGAGAAATAGATGATTTCAATGTGGGAATCTCCAGCGAACATAATTGTGCAATTACGCCATGTTGTTATTTCTTTAGAAGCTTTTTCATGCTGTTAGAGATTATTACCTTTCCTGGTTTCCCCACGATACCCCTTAATTCAACTTCCTTTCCTTCTAAATTTTTTTAAATAAAATTTCTTGAAAATTAAAAGCTATCGTACCCAAAGATTGTAGCCATTGGAATCCTAGACAACATCAACACCACACATTAGAATGGAAAAGATTGGAATATTCAACACATATTCTCCTATGGATGGAAAGGATTGGACTATTCAACACATATTCTCCTATGGATAGCTTGATATTATGGCACTTTCCATAGAAATATATGGTTCCTCCATTATGAGTTTCCTCTACTACCTTTTTGAAATTAGGAAGCATTTCTTGTAGCAAATTTTCCAAAGCTCCTTTCAAACCATCGATGTATTCCTTAAAATCTTCAATGTTTACTTCTAAATAATCCATATTAGCTTCCACACCATCCACCTTAGATTCCACTCCATTCATCTTATCTTTCACGCCTTTCTTTAAACCATCCATCTTAGCTTTTGTTACTTTTTGCGAGAGTGAAATTTATTGCACTTGGTCTTGTAATTTTGACATATCGTGTTGCATTTCCTCCACTTCTTCATGAGTCATGCTAGAGACTTCAGTTTTCTTACTAGGTATTTCCATTTTATTTCTTTGGTGCATCAATTAATGGTAACTATGCTTCACAATTCCTTTCAATTCCTTCATGTAGGTTTTAACCCCATACAGAAATTACCTGCATAGGAATTCTAAATCACAGGAAAAATAAAAATGGGAGAGCATAATAGATAAAACACGTATACACAAAGATTTCCCACTGGATCCCATAACCGAGACTACCAGCTTGATTTTTCATTATGTTCCTTTCAATGTTACAATACATATTTATACATGCCGAAGCATCCAATACTATAAACCATTGCATCCAAAACCATGGACCGAAAACCATCACATCCAAAAAACATGTGCGAAAATCATGCAAAAAACCATAGGTGGGTCCACCCAACCTAACATAGGGTCCAAAACCAAAATTTTCAGGGGCGCTGCCGGGACCCCATAAAGTGGGGTTACGGGTACCCTCAAAACCCCTATTAACTATGTGGAAATAATATAACACAACCCAACAATCTCCCACTTGTTGTTTTCTTTCCACAGAGGGCCACAAGAGAGCTTAGTCATTTTTCCAGCCCTGAAATACCCACTGTTTCTCTACACCAAGAGAACTTCTCAAACCTAACAGATTTTGTCAATGCATCTACAGTATTCTTCAAAGTGTCCACCTTTACCAGCAACACCTTTTTGTCTTCTATCATATCCCTCACAAAGTGATACTGAACATCAATGTGCTTTGTCTTTGAATGATAAGCAGGGTTCTTTGCCAAGAAAATTCCACTTTGGCTGTCACAGTCTATCCTTATAGCTCCCTGTACTAACCCCATACTTGAACACAATCTCTGCAACCAAACTGCTTCCTTGCTTGCATGAGTGGCTGCCATGTATTCTGCCTCTGTAGTTGATAGTGCCACTACAGATTGTTTCTTACTCATCCAACTGATTGCACCTCCAAAATAGGTTAAAAACATACCCACTTGTAGATCTTCTCTGATCCAGATCTCCAACCCAGTCTGCATCAACAAAGCCACATGAATATCCAACAACTCTGTCCAATCCTGGTCTTCCTTGGTAGCATAAACCATAATCACTAGTTCCACGCAAATACCTGAAAACCGCTTCACTGCTGTCCAGTGCTCCTTCCCTGGTTTTGACATAAACCTGCTCAATACTCCCACTGCATGTGCAATGTCTGGTCTAGTACAGACCATGGCGTACATCAAGCTACCGACTGCACTTGGATATGGAACACGGGACATGTCCTCTTCCTCTTCTTGTGTCTTGGGACACTGTTCAGCAGATAACCTCACACCTACAGGAATAGGAACCTTCACCGGTTTACTATCCTGCATATTAAACCTCTGCAATATTGTCTCGACATACTTCCTCTGGTTTAACCAGAGCTTCCTCTTTGCCCGATCTCTTTTAATTTCCATGCCCAAAATATAGTTTGCAGTACCGAGATCTTTCATGTCGAATTTGGAGGACAATTGGGTCTTCAAATCCTGGATAATTTCTTTGTCATTTCCAACCAACAACATATCATCCACATACAAGACCAGATAAATAACACGGTCCCAATTAATTTAAAATACACACAATGATCTGCTTTGCTTCTGGTGAAGCCAAGTCCCCGTATAAATGTATCAAATTTCTGATACCACATCCTTGGTGACTGGTTTAACCCATATAGAGACTTCTTTAACTTGCATACTAGTTCTTTCTTACCCTTCACCGCAAAGCCTTCAGGTTGCTTCATGTAGATTTCCTCTTCCAAATCCCTTTGAAGAAATGTTGTCTTCACATCCATCTGTTCTACCTCAAAATCAAAAGCAGCAGCAACAGATAAAAGTAATCTAATAGAAGTTACCTTGGCAACAGGAGAAAAAATATCACCAAAATCAATTCCCGGCACCTGGAAATAACCTTTTGCTACCAACCGAGCTTTGTATTTCTCCACCTTCCCTTCTGCATTTGTCTTCTTCTTGAACACCCATTTGCTGCCAATGGGTTTCTTTCCAGCCGGCAACTCCACCAGATCCCAAGCCTCATTTTTGTGCAAAGATGCCATTTCATCAACCATGGCCTCTTTCCAGAGTTTTCCATCTCTGAATCCACTTCTTCCTTCACAGTTCTGGGATCATCATCAATAACAGACAAAGCAAAGTTTGAACAGAAAGCAG
>APFE030260791.1:6532-44023 GCA_000404065.3 Pinus taeda | reverse complement strand
AAAAATATTCAAATTAAACATAAATAAATTAACAAACTAACTGTGAAAATTATTCAACATAAAAATAAATAAACTAACTAACTATGAAAAATATTCAATTTAAACATAAATAAATAAACAAACTGTAAAAAATATTTTGATATAAAATATTCAATTTTAACTTAAATAAACAAACTGACAAATAATTTTTTTTATGGCACTTCAAGTTGTACTAGAATTGGGTTTTCCACTAGTTTTAAAAACACTTGTAATTTTTTGATACAATACTCAATAGAAAGTAGTGTAAGAGCATTATACTTTTTTGGATATCAAGGTAGTGTAAAAGCATTATATTTTTTTAGATAACGGACAAAAGTTTCGAAATAACTTTCTAAACTGTTATGTGCGATCACGCTATCTCCGCACATGCACGATAACACGCAGACACACATACATGCATACCAGTCCAGACACATACAGGCATACGTACATGTGCACAGGCATACCCCCACGTCCGGCACACACAAACGTAAGGAGGTGCCCTCGAATCAATCAAGAAGTCTCATAATCAAGAGAACATGGGATGATCTAATGGGATGATCAGAGGGATGGGAGGATGGGGATTCAACCTTGCCTGGGGATTCAACCTTACCTGGGGAATAGAGACGGGTACGAGACCTTTCCTGGGTCATCAACCTGTAGTGGAGCTCTACAAACTTGAAAATGGAATATAAGTAATGAACTGCAACACTGTACATGAATTTAGATAATAAAATTGTTACAAAAATTGGCTACTAATTTCTATGTCTTTACCCTGTCTTTACTGTAAAGTTACTTAATTTTGACCATTTTTATTCTGAATTTTAAGTATTTTTTTAGGGATTTTAAGTACTTATATGCAAATTTTTGAATGGAATTTTTGAAACACATTACACACTGCTTTAAAATAATCTAGATGTTTTGGGAACAATTTATGCAAATAAATCTTAGTATTATCTTGAAAGCCTATTTGTCTCTAAAATTTTTAACTTAACACCACCTTGTTGAAAAATCACAAAATTCATAAAAACTATGAAAAATAAAAGAAAGATCACCTGCAACTCTACTTTCAATTCATCTGCATATCAAAATATCAAATCATCCTTCTGTTACTTCTTAGCTCCAAAAAAATCTAGTGGAGGGTACCTATTCCTTCTAATTGCCTGAATTCTTTCCTATCGAGAAAACAAATTAGTCCTTTGATGAAACTTGGGACTCAATACAGCCATTCCATTGATCAAACTTTTGACTCGATATAGGTTGTATTAAGGCTCGAAGGTTCTAGGTGCGCATTAGATATCGAAGAACCAACGAACCACCCAAGGTCGTAGCTCGGTTAGATGGGCAAACTTCCTTCTCATTGAACACACTCGCACACGTGGATGCCTCACCATGAATGCCACGAGTTTGTTTGTTATTTTTTATTCTCTATAATGTTTATGATATATTGAATTAGGTTTTTTATTTTTCATATTTGTAATAATGGGAGAATTAGGCTTTCCCTTTTTTAAATTTGTAATCCTTTTTAATTTATTTAAATATTTCTGGTATATTTTTTATTTAAATAGTTATAATGTTGTATAAAGTGTATTAAATAATGTTATATTAATATTACAATTAATTATTTTGTATTTTGGGTGCAATGCTATAATTAATGTTTTATATACAATATAAAGAAAAGAAGGTGGCTTAATTAATTAATTAAATCAATAATGACAGTTAATACTAATATGGTGGTGGAGCACCTCCTGCCAAAGATTAAATTTGATGAGCTAGATTTAGGATTTACATCCATTACAGCCTTCAAACTTTTTTCTATAACCCACTCTAATTTTTTGCTAGGAACTCATTTTTACCTTAATTCACATCAACTTATGGTCTCCTAGTCCACAGGAGAGGTTGTGACCCCCTCTTACCACAATGTAGTCTCACGAGATGTTGAGTCTAGGAAAAACATGGCTCTCCTCCTACCACAATGTAGTCTCACGAGATGATAATTTTAGGAAAAAGGTGGTGGCAACCACACCTCATCAATCCTCCCCGCAAGGATCTTGAGCGCTATATGCCACCACAATGGATCAAGTCGTTGTGGTCCAAAAGTCTTTCAAAATCCCAAGTATGAGGTCAAGTCAAATAAAATCATGGAGCACATAGAATTCATGCAACGCCACGTTTTAATGTGTCAAATTTATTGATACTTCGCCACCGAAACAAAACATCGAAGCATGGAGTAATGCTAAATGGGATCTAAAAGTGCATGTTGATTTACATATTGGAGTCAACGGTTTTCTTACGATGATCTTCACTAATTTAGATGATCATTCAAGGGCATTTGAGAATGGCCCTTATTTTCTGAGCACAACACAATCCATTTCAATAGGATCAAAAGTCGCTAGAGAAATCCTTACAACCACAACTCGAGCCCATGCAAGGCACTTCTACAAAGAAAATGAAAAACCGAGATAACGCACTCGATGGAGCCTGAAATGCATGATGCAAAGACAATGTTGGAAGAAATGAAAATGGAGGCAAGTTCTCCGCTAAGCATAGAAGACTTGGATGAAGTGGAAGTAGAGGAGAAAACCCTCTCCGAGATACTAGAGTAGTTGCAATGCCAAGGAACGAGTTCACTTTTCAAGGTCCAAATGGCTCTTCTCAAACAATCATATCTTAGGATTCAATTTGCACTTTTGGGGAGAGTGTTGACTCACAAATCCTCATCATTGTTCTCATTCTTTGGATTCAAGAGACCCCCTCAAACCAATCAAAGGAGACAAATGACGTGGGAGGAAAAGTGCACAAGAGATAATACAACAAACACAGAACCTTCTCACCAATTCACATAATATTAGTTCTCTTTCAAAGGTGTTTTTCTGCATACCTCCTTCTCAATGAAAGTAATTTTGTGGAACATAAGTGGTCTCAATAACAACATAAAATAGAGACTGCTTAGAGACAAAATTAATAACGAAAAACCTATCATTATCATCTTGCAGAAAGTAAAGGTTGTTTGAGCCACCATGGAGGCTCTAGTGGACTAATGGTAGAAAAGGCATGAGTCGATCTCTCTTGATGCTCAAGGAACAACAGTCTATCAATCCTATTAAACACCATTGAAGTGAATTTTCATGATTCATAGTAGCCCCCACGATCCTGTCTCATCCTCTCTCGAAAATTTTAACCAATCATATCAAAGAATATGGGTTTCTTAATGGCAATATATGGGGCACACGTGCTAGGGATAAAATTTATTTTCTCAACAACCTCATTTAGCTTCAACAACTGCATTTGAATAAGAAATTCATTGTTGGAGGGGACTTCAGTATCATTACCTCACACAGTCCTTCAAATATGAAATTAGGCACATGGCGTTAGCTGAGATAGAAATGTTAAATGGAATCTATACTTGGATAACAACAGAGGAGGTAGGCGCGAGATAAAATATACATATTTCTTATCTCATAATCATTATTGGAAAAATACCTCCTCTTTGAATCTTCCATCATTACGAGTGCTCACACGGACCACTCGCCAATAGTCTTAGAATTGGACCTCAAAGAAGCTACAGAAACCTGACTAGACCACTCACATATAGTGCTAGAGCTAGACCTCAAAGAAGCTGCTTAAAACTCACCATTCATAATTAAGAGTTTTTTATTAATAGATTCATCCTTCCTAGAGAAAGCCAAGCAGTAGTGGTGGGATGTCGATAATTCAAGCCTCTCCCCCATCTTCACCTTTCAACATTAGTTAAAAACTCTAAAAGGTTTAATTAGAAATTTGAATCATGAAGAACTTTCAAACATCTTCGAGAAAATATAAAATATGGAAACTGAAATGGAATGCATTCAACAATAAATGAAACTTGAAGGGTGGTCTAAATGTTTTTCAAAGAAGGATGGGGGGGTTCTTAAAAAACTAGAGGAAAGACAGAAGCAATAGGAGACTTTATGGAGGAAACAATCTAGGATCTCATGGCTCAAGGAAGGGGACAAGAACACTCAGTTTTTCCACAAACCAATGTTCAAACATAAGTATCATAATTGTATCTTTTCACCTACCAGTTAGAATGGATATCAGCTCTCTTATCATAGGGATATTGAAAAAGAAATTACTTCATTCTACAACAATATCCTTAAAGAACCTAACCCTAATAGAGTAAAGGCCATGGAGAAAATAATCACCCAAATTATAAGATTGGTCATTGAAGATCAAAACACGGCTTTAATGAAGGAAATTACTTTGTAGGATGTTGAGGATTAAGCACTGGTGAGCCTCTCAAAAAATAAGGTCCCTAGACTAGATGGCTTCACCTCATATGTTTTCCAAACAAGTTGGGAATTCTTAGATGAGGAGATATTAGCTTTGGTAGAGGAATCACAAAGAAGATTCTATATCCCCCTTTACTTTAAATGCCACATTCCTCACTCTTTCTCCTAAATGAGCACGAGCAAGAGACCCAAGTAGCTTCAAACCTATCACATTATGAAATGTGATGTACACAATGCTTTCGAAGATCATTCTGCGGATACTCAAACCATGTTTCCTTTGCTAAACTCCAAGGAGCACTCGGGCTATATTAAAATCTAGATAGGGTCGTAGTAGCCCATGAAATTATACAGACTATGAAAGAATTTAGAAACGCGTGTATGGTAATCAAATTAAATTTGTCAAGAAAATTTGATAACTTGAGTTGGGCTTATCTTCTCTGAACTTTGAAAGCATTTGGTTTCTTTTATGATTGGGCTAAACATGTGGCTTCCTTATTCTCCTCCCCTTTCTTCTCTATCTTGATCAATGGATCCTCATCCTGCACCTTTAGCACTTCTCAAGGTATACACCAATGAGACCCACTCTACCCTTTTTGGTTTTCATGAGTTGTTGAAGGCCTCAAGAACTTTCATAGATATTCTATGCCTAATGTTGTGCTAGACAAAATTATTCTTAATAAATGTTTAGCACCAGTAGTTTATGGATGACACTATGTTTATGAGTGAGCCCTCGATTCAAGAAGACTTGGCCTTTAAGCACATTTTGAATAACTTTATGCTAGCCTCTCATACTAAAATACACCCCAACAAGTCCCAAGTATTCTTCTTCAATACAAATCCTAGCATTCAATCTCATTTTGCATGTATTTTGGGTTTCTCGTGAGCCTCTTTCCTAATCATTTATCGAGGAGTCACCCTCAAAAGAGAATTCCTTGAAAACTATTTGCTAGAGAGATATTTTGGATATAATTTCCTCCAAAATAAACAAATGGACATTCAAAGCCTTACAATTTCTAAGAAGATTAATTCTCCCCAAATTGGTGCTTCAATCACTATCGATTTATAGAATTTTGGTCCTAAATGCACTGAAAGTCATCTTGATCTCAATGACAAACATTATGTGCTCTTCTCTTTAGAGAGGAGCAACTAGAGACCATAAGTGGTCACTAATGGCTTCGAATTTTATTTGTATTTCCTCTATTGTTAGGTAAAATGTAATAATTACGTTGTATAAAATGTATTAAATAATTTTATATAGAAATTAAAATTATTGTTAGGTAGAGTATTATAATTAATGTTATATATACAAAGAAAAGAAGGGGGCTTAATTAATTAATCAAATCAAGTGATAATAGTTAAGACTAATATGGTGGAGAACCTATGAAATAACACTCGACAATGTTGATGAGATAGGTTTAGGGTTTACATGTGTTACAACCGTGAAACATTGACATTTTCCACAACCAACTCTAATATTTTGTTAAGACTTTGTTTTTAGCTTCATCTTCACGAACCTATGGCCACCTCATCCGAGACAGGGGGTGTGGTCCCCTCCTACCGTAATGTAGTCTCTCGAGATGCTAAGCCTAGGAAGAAGGTGGCAACAGTAGAACCTCATCAATATCCCCATCGGGAAATTCATCACAAGGAGGTAAAAAGTATGCCCCAATCCTCGGCACTGCATGGCAGAACAATAGATCAAGCTACTATTTTCCAAAATTCTTCCAAAACCCCAGATACAAGGTCAAGCAAGATAAAATCAAGGATCACATAGAATACATGCAATACCACACTTTAATATGAAAATTTATTGGCACTTCGCCAACAAAACAAGATTTGGTAGCATGGATCAGCGCTAAATGGAAGCCAAAAATGCATATTCATTTGCATTTTGGATCCAAAGGTTTTATTATAACAGTCTTCATGAATTTAGAGGATTTTTCAAGGGTCTTTGAGAATCGTCTTTATTTTCTTAAAAATGCTTGTCTCTTCATTGAGTTATGGATGCCTTATTTCAACCCAGATAAAAAAACGTTTTTGGTTGCTCCTATATGGGTAATATTGTACGCTATATAAATTAAATATTGGCAAAAATATATCTTGGTGGGAATTGGAAATACCATTGGAAACTATGTAAAATCCTCATAAATAAAAAAATCCAAGAGGTGCAATACATATGTTAGGATATATGTGTACATGAATTCTTGAGGGCCGTTATTGAAATCTATATTTATCTTCCCCCATGATGAGGATATCATACAACCCATTGATTATGAGCATATCCTTTTTGTTGTAAAAGGTACCATGAACATGAATACATTTATAGGGACTTCCCCCTCATCAGTCCCCCCAAGCCAAAGGAGATAGTCATAAGCACTAATAAAAAAGGTTTCAACAATCATGAGAGAGGAGGAGGAACCATAGGCCCCAAAACCCTAACCTTAAGGATACAAAGATATAAAATTTGAAACAGGAATTAATACTGTTACCCGTTATGTAGAGATAGCAAAAAAGTGACCCAATTTTGAAAAGGAGTGATGCAGAATACACATGTTTTTTTCAAAGCATAGTTTCTGGAACTTTAAATTTTTTTATGTACATTGTGTTTTAGAATGGTAGTGATTTTCATCCTCATTTAAAAAAGTGGTAATTCTACATGAGACTCTTTTCTTAAAGACCCATTTTTTGACTTTAAATTTTGTAATGTATGAAATTTAAATTATTATTTTCTAAATTTAATAATTTTTTAAGTGGTCTTCTTCTTCATATTTTCTTGTTTTTATTTAATTTTTTTTTTTTTGTAGTGAAGCTTTTTATTATTTTGTATATGTAAAGAAGAAGGTCGATATTTTGAATTTTCGATATTCTACATATTTGTACATTGTTAATTAATTTTTCAATCCACATGAAATAATTGTCTCTAGAAAACAATAATTTTTAAAAATTGACATAAAAATAGCCATTTTTAACATAAATATAACTAAAAAACTACACATTTTAATAATTTTTTTCCTAGAAGTGACATGTCAAAATCACAATTTTTATAGAAAAATTTTAACTAAAAATGGTTAAATAATAGTTTGTTTTCTGAATTTCATGTCAAAATAATAATAATAATCACAATTTTTTTCATAAAATAATGATTAACATAAAAAGTAATGTGAAAATCACATAATACAAATATTGAATGCATAACAACCTTAATTGAGTGCTTATTCTTCTCATAAAATGTCAAAGTCAAAACATTACAAGTATAACTAATTAATAGTTACAAAAAATGAGCTTGATTTCCAATCATAACTTAAATTTAATCAACAATGTCACATAATCCAAACTCTTTGTCCTCTAGAGTTTCATCATTGTCTTCTTCCACAACATTTTTTGCTTCATTTTCCTCATTTTCCTCTTATAATGGGTCTTTGATGTTTGCAAATCTCCCAATGTATGTCTTTCCAATCATTTTGTGTAGTGGTGGTTGGGGCTCCTTTTCCATTTTTTCCGAACGTGATTCACTAAATTCCTCTTTCTTCAACCCAATTTCTTGCATTGAAGAGCATTAATTCTTTGCTGAATAAAATTGCATTATATTGGATCTTTTTCAATGGCAATGCAATTTCTTCCTTTTTGAAGGAAACATGCTAGTATTGTACCTAATTATCAAGCACAAGAGAAATAATGAAGTAAATTAGTACAATGACATATAAATTAAGAAATAACATATTGAAATTCAATTCCATATAATAAAACTTACATGAGCCAGAAAATAAATTCAAAACCCAATCTCCTTCATTTGAACATATGTCTATAAGATAGTTAATCAATAACTGTGGTTTTCTTATAAATGTTAACCATCTCTCCTTTTTCTTCTTTGTCTTCATATGTTAGTTTTCTCACAACAACATCATAAGTCAGTATTTGGCTATGACTATTTCCATTTACCCGATTAAAAATCATAGACATATAGCGATCATATTTTGCCCAACTATAAATATGGATTAACACACAATCATTTATAAATAGTTGATCTTCATGGTTAAGAAGATTTAACTTTTTCCTGTAACATGAAATAGTAAAATTTCAGTTAACTTGTACATAAATGAATTTTTTAACATTAACCAAATATACATTTTAAACGTCTTACCATGTAAGTTGCATCCTTGAATTTGTTTGCCCCTTGAAGCTTGATGATAAGAATAACCCCGGCAGGGCAACGGTCCGCAGGGGTGGTGGGGCGATTGGGAACCGCCCACCACCTTGGTAGCCCAATGGCCCCCAGGGGTGGCGAGGTGATTTTGGGAATAGGCCAACCACCCCTGCGGGCCATTGGGCCTCTCGGGTGTGGCAGAGGCTCTCCCTGCAGGCCGTTGGGCTACCAGGGTGGGCTGGAGACTGTCTAGCCTCCGCCGCACCCTAGTGGCCCAATGACCCGCCGGGGTGGCCAAGTGATTATGTGAATCACCCCACCACCCCTGTGAGCTGTTAGGCCACCAGTGTGGGGCACAGGGCTATGAACAACCTCTGCCCCACCCCAACAGCCCAACAGCTCGTGCGGGTGGCGGGGCAATTCTAGGAATCACCCCACCCTTCGCCCCACCTCGGCAGCCCAACGACCCACGAGGGTGGCAGGGTGATTCCCGCAACCACCCCACCACCTCTGCGGGCCGTTGGGCTCCCAGGGTGGGCCGGAGGCTATCCGCAGCAGGGTGATTCCTAGAATCACCCCATCACCCTTGCAGGTCATTAGACTGCTGTGGTGGGGCAGAGGTTGTCTACAGCCCTCTGTCCCACACTGGTGGCCCAATGGCCCATGGGGATGGCGTGGTCATTCCTGAAATCACCCCTCCACCATGTGGGTGATTGGTCCACTAGGGTGGGGCGGAGGCTGTCTGCAGGCCTCTGCCCCACCCCGGTGACCCAACGGCCCGCGGGAGTGGCACGGTGATTCCCGGGTAACAGAATTTTAAAGTGTTTCAGATCCCATTATTTGATCTTGATGGTCATTGCTAAAACATGTTGAATTTATACTTAAGAAAGAAAAATATTATTCTACCAAAAACATTAATGTGTTTTTTCCTTATAAACAACTATTTTTTGCGAATAAAAATTCATTTTACTAGCATTTTTTTAAAATGTCGAAAATTTACCTTAAAGAAAAACCATCATTCTAGTATCAACACTTTTCGTTTTCAGGGTGTTTTTTGCACGGAAATTTCATTTTCACTACCATTTTTAAAACATGTTCAAAATTGACCCTAAAAAAAACCATCGTTCTAGTATACACACTTTTCGTTTTTAGCACTGTTTTGATGTTTTTTCGGGGCTTTTTGGCCATAGTTCACGTTTTGAGTTTATAGTTCATGTTTCAAAGTTTACAGTGTATTACCTTCAGTCCAAAAAATAGATTGAATCCATAGTAGTGAAAGATTGACTAGAATAGTATCAGAAGTCACACTCATGAATCCTTGGGACTACAATCCAAGCCCATGAAAGAAACTTCTTCAAGGAAAAGGAGAATCCAAAATAACATGGTGGAAGGCACAATGGATATGTAGCTTGAAATTCACGATGCAAAAACAATGTTGGAATAAATTGCAATGGAGACAAGTTCTCAAGTAGTGTGAGGAGGTGACAAGTCTAGGAAATCCCCCCTTGGAAATTCATTCATTGCGAGGAGATCAAAAATATGCCCCAATCCTTAGTGCTACATGACAAGATCAAGCCCTTGTGTTCCAAAATTCATTCAGAGCCCCAAATATGAGGTCAAGTCAAACAAAATATTGGAGCACATAGAATTCATGCAAGGCCACACTTTAATCTACAAATTTATTGGTACTTCGCCACCGAAACAAGTTATGGAAGCATGGATCAAGGCTAAATGGAAGCTAAAAGTTCATGTTGACCTAAGTATTGGAGTCAAAGGTTTTCTTGTGATGATCTTCACTAATTTAGAGGATCATTCAAGGGCCTTTGAGAATGGCCCTTATTTTCTTAACAATTTTAGCCTCTTCATCTCTTTCTCGATTCTTTGCTTCAACCTCGAAGAATAAATTTTTCCTCGAGAAAGATTTTTTTTTTGTCTTACGAGAGCAAGATCCCCATAGAAAGATTCAAAATTTGAAGCCTTAGCTGAGCAAGATCTAGTGCAATAGTATCAAAATTCATGTGAGGAATCCTTGCAACCACAACTCGAGCCTATGCAAGCCACTTCTACGAAGAAAAGGAAAAACCCACATAATACACTCGAAGACATGACACTTATGGAGCCTCAAATACATGGTGTAAAGGTAATGTTAGAAGAAATCAATGGAGACAAGTTCTCTAGTAAGCTCAGAAGACTTGGATGAAGTGGAAGTAGAGGAGAAAACCCTCTCAAAGATACTAGAGTAGCTACAATGCCAAGGACCGAGTTTAATTTTCAAGGTGCAAATGGCTCTTCTCAGACAATCATATCTTAGCATTCAATTCACCCTTTTGGGGAGAGTGTCGATTCCCACAACTCCTCATCACTGTTCTCATTATTTTGATTCAAGAGACCCCCTCAAACGAATTGAAGGATACAAATGCTTGGGGAGGAAAACTCCACAAGAGATAATACAATAGATAGGGAATATTTTGGCCAATTCATGCAAGATTAGTTCGCTTTCAAAGGTGTTTTTCCCCAGCCCTCGCTCTCAATGAAAGTGATTTTGTGGAACATAAGGGCTCTCAAAAACAACGGAAAATAAGGACTACTTAGAGACAAAATTAATAAGTAAAAACCTTGGAATATCATCTTGCATGAGGTAAAGGTTACTAGAGTGAGCATGAGGTAAATGTTGTTAGAGCGAGCATGGAGGCTCTAGTGGAGTAATGCTAGAAACGCTGTGAGTCAATCTCCCTTGGTTCTCAAGGAACAATGATGGGTCTATTAATCCTATTACACCCCATGGAAGCAAATTTTCATGAATCGTTAGTAGCCCCTATGATATTGTCTAAAAAATTTCAACAAGTCATATCAAACGATATGGGTTTCTTAATCGTAATATATGGGGCACATCTACTACGAATAAAATTTCCTTTCTCAACAAACTCATATAGCTTTAGTAGTTGCATTTGAATCAAAATTCATCATTGGAGGGGACATCAATATGATTACCTTGCACAGTCCTTCAAAGATGTAATTAGGAACATGCACTTAGCTTAGATAGAAATGGTAAATGGAATTTATACTTGGACAAGAGTAAAGGAGGTAGGCACAAAATAACCTATCATCTTGACATGTTTCTTATCTCGAAATCATTGCTGGAAAAATACCTCCTTTTGGAAGATTCCATCCTTTCGAGTGCTCCCATGGACCACTCACGAATATTGTTAGAATTGGACCTCAAAAAAGCTACTAAAAAATAACGGGACGAGTGGCGTATAGTGCTAGAATTGGACGTCAAAGAAGGTGCTTAAAATTGACCATTCATATTTGACAGTTTTTTATTAATAGATCCATCCTTTGTGGAGAAGTCCAAGCAGTATTAGTGAGACATGGATAATTCAAGCCTCTCCCCATATTCAACTTTCAACATTAGTTAAAAAATCTAAAAGGTTTAATTAAAAATTGGGCAACATCTTCGAGAAAAAACAAAATATGGAAATTGAAATGGAATGCATTCAATAAAAAATGTCACTTTTAAGGGTGGTCTAAATATTTTTCAAAGAAGTAGGGGGGGGAGGTTCTTAAAAAGATATAGGAATGATAGAAGCAAGAGGAGACTTTATGGAGGTAAAAATTGAGGATCTCATGGCTCAACAAAGGGGACAAGAACACTCATTTTTTCCACAAACCAATGTTGAAACACAAGAATCGTAATTCTATCTTCCCACTTACCATTCAGAATTGACACCAACTCTCTTATCATAGGGATATTGAAAATTAAATTACTTCATTCTACAACAATCTCCTTAAAAAACCTAACCCTAATAGATTACAATCCATGGAGAAAGATAATCGCCTATATTATAAGATTGGTCATTGAATATCAAAACACGACTTTGATGAAGGAAATTGCCTTGTAGGAGGTTAAGGAAGCACTAGTAAAAAATGAGAAATTAGTGACTAGGTGATAAAAAAGTTAGTCACCATAGCTTTTCCAAGTGATATACTACCAAAAATGAGAAATATTGAGTGACCCAACTAAAAGAGAGATGGATTGTTATACAAATTTTGCATAAAATTTGAGAACATAGTTTCTTCTTCAATTTTTATGAGAGAAAGATCTCTATGAAATGTTAGAATGGGGAAAAGTGGGCCATCCCCATCTTATTATACCCACATTTTATTTTATTCATCCAAGGAAGGTTCCGCATGTGGTTTAAGTGTGGATTTCTTTGTAGAGTAATCATTTTCTATTTCCATTTCTCCTTCCCTGCACCCTATATAAGTGTCTTTTGTAGCCAACCATGGCCTACCGAATGTAAGAGGGTAACCACTGAGATTTTTCTTTGTGTGTGAGACAATGAAATAATATGTTTACTCCCATGAATCAATGGATACATTTATATCTTCAATATTCCTTCTAGACATATAATTTAGGTATCTGGTAGCTGCAAATAATGGGATTGTGCCTAAGAGATAACTGGAAGTTTAATATAAACATAGTTCCCTTGATGATGACATTAATAGATACTCCATTGTCGATCAAATTTTTATTAATAGAAGTATCATATATATAGACAATCACAACATGACTTGTGGGCTCAACATACTTTGGATGTGTAGGTTTCTCAAGCATGATATCAAAAAGTTGTCCCATACATGAATGGTAGGAGTATTCATTTTATTTCTTCCTAGCCCTTTGATACATGATTCCTTGATGAAATTTTTGTAAATTGGTATTTAGTTTGATGGCTCTAAGAAGGAGGATCTTTACATAAATATTTCTAAGCCCGTCCGACAAAGTGGTTGTAGCTTGATGGGCTTCTTATCTTCCAATCTTTGGGGAAATGGTGGGAAAGGAGATGAAATCCTTGTTGCTTGTTGTTCTTATACATTCTATTCCTCCTCTTGATCTCAGTATTCCCTTCAGGTTCAACACTTTCATAATCTTCAATAATGACAAGAGGTGGATGATTATAAGTTTTTTACCCTAACCTGACGTGAAAATCATTGATTTCAACCAAATTCAATTTTAATTCAAAAAATTGGAAGGATTGATGTTGTAGAGAGGTTGGGCCTATAGATTGAAATTTCTTATGTAATATGCTATAACAAAAGACTTGAATCTACTCTAATCATGAGCGAAAAAAAAAATTGTTCGATGAAATCACGAAGCAAAAAAGGAAGAATTTAAATCACACATAACACAATATTTTTACTAGGGAAAGTAATAGCTAAAAACCCTACTATTTGTATATTTCATTGATGAAAATATCTCAGTAGAAAATATAATGCTTGTTCAACCTGAAAAATATCTACACAAGTATAAATTATCTCACTGCTTCACAAACCAACTCAATCCAATACTTAGACAAATCTTTTGTTTTCCAAACTCCTACTTAATTGTGTAGTTTCATAGGGAATTGGGCCACATTTAATTGGGAAAATCCATCACCACAACTACGCAATCCATTCATACGACTTCTACTGATTGCATGCACCATTTATATAACTTAGAAAATTATCCAACTGATAGTACAATGTCCTTGAACTCTAATATCAACTGGGTCTTCCTCTGAAGTGACATGCATGAGCTATTTTGAGTGAATTATGAGTTTTCTTATTGATCATTGCATATGAATTAAATCCAATTCAATTCACTTGACCTCTCACTATTTCCTCTAATGTTTAGAACTAGTTTAACTGAATTTAACTGAGTTAAAATGAATTAAATAATTACAACTCAATAAGAACTCAACATGGGCCCCTAAATTTCAAGGATCACTCTACATGACTCTAGATAGACTTCCAACTTGAATTTAATGAGCCAACTAAGTCAACTTAACTTAGTTAATTGCTACAAGTTTCCATGAGAATGGAATTACAATTTAATTCCCAATTTAAGTCAAGGAGAAATTAAATTAGGATTTTCTTGTTGTTATTTTTAAAACTCCCTCTCAACAAGAAAGAGATTATCTACTACCGTGATCGTGCCTCTTTGAAACTTGAATTTTCATCTTGACAATGCCTTTGGAAAAATATTTGCATCATACTCCTTTGTACTAATGTATTCGAGCAACATGATTCTCCTCTGACCATAATCTCGGAGATGGTGGTATTGGATGTCAATATCCTTGGACCAATCATGAAAAATTAGATTTTTCATAGAGTTTGATATAACTCTGATTGTCAAAATAAATAATTGTTGGATCCATCTGTTGACCAAACAAACCAACAAGAATATTCCTCATCCAGATAGCCTCATAAGCTACTTGACTAACAACCATGTACTATACTTCTGTTGAGCTGATAGGAACTGTTCCCTGGTTCTTCTTGTACCAAGAAATTGATACTGACCCAATACTAAAGATTCCTGTAATGTAATCTTGATGTTGGATGGAATCCCTACCCAATCTACATATGTGAAGCCTTAAAGATTCACTCCCTCTGTCTATCTATACGAATTACCAAACAGAGTGGTGCATCTTAGGTATCTCAACATATTTTTAGCGTCCTTCCAATACAATTTAGTTGGAATAACCATGTATTGCCTAATTTGGTTGACTGCAAAACACATGTATGGTCAGGTGTTCACCGAATACATAAGTGAAACCACAATATTTCTATAAATAGTAGCCTCCACTACTACACCTGAAGTAGCATCCTCTTTCCTCTAGTTACTAGCTAAAGGAATCTTCATGCATTTTTTGCTCTCCATGTGGAACTTCTTTAGTATCTTGTTGGCATACATGCCCTGAGAGACAAAGAGTTCCTCATCTCTTTTCCATGCTTCCATACAAAGAATGTAATGTATGAGCCCCAAGTCTTTCATCTCGAATATCTTGTAAAATCCTCTTTGTAAGACTTGATCAACTTCTCATCACCTATCAAAATCAAATCTTCGACATATAAAACAATAATCAACAATCTACCTTCAACCACAATATGGTAAATGTTCGCATATGCTTCACTATTGGTGAAGCCCATCTTGAGACAAGGTGCTTGTTTCAATCCATGCAATGCTTGCTTCAGTCTCCACACATGCGACTCTCTGTTGAAGGTCTCAAATTCTTATCGCTGCTCAATATACACCTCTTCCTCAATCATGTCATTGAGTACTGTCGACTTTACATCCATCTAATGTATCTTCCATCTCATATATGATGAAAGTGATAGAATATATCTAATTGATGAGTACCTTGCTACAAGATAAAAAGTCTCAGCGTAATCAATTCCCTCCAACTAAGAGAATCCTCTGCCCAAAAATCTAGTCTTATGTTTCTCCACACTCGCATGTGATGAGCCTCATAAATGGGTAATTATATGGGATCATTTTACCTCCTAACCTAGTCAAATCAACCATTCTCTTAGCTTATTGTATGATTTTTTTATTATATTTATGCTTATAGAGTGAGTTGAGTTAGTTATTGTGCCATGTGGTCTAACATGTATTTAATGCACATTATTGATGATTTTTGAGGTCAAAGTCAAGGATCCAATGGAAAAATGGCGGAAATAACTCAAAGTGGACAAAAGAGAGGACTTATAGGAGGGAATACCCCTCATTTATTACTCCTCACTTCAAATGTCCCTTCATTCGGCTTGGAGTATAAGCTGCTGAGTCATGCAGTAGAAGGAAATTGAGCAAGTGGAGGATGACTGTGATTATCTCGAGTTTTGGGAGAGAAGCCTCCCTCACTTTAAGGAAACTGTTGGTGGCCTTATTTGTGTAAGTATAGAGGCCTAGGGCCTCACCAGGGTTGGATTTGTGTTGGATTTTTGCTTATGAAAAATCTACTCCAACTTCAAGCTTATTAATTTTGTGACAGTTTCATGTAATCCTGCTATTGTTTTGGAAATAAGGATGGAATCCTTTTTGAGCTAGCACTGAGTTACCTCATAGGAATAAATCTCTTGGATTAGGGCCCAATCCAATTAGCCTAGCTCCTCTTTACTTTTATTTGTATGTTTTATTTTAGTTTGTAGATTAGGTTGTTGTTAGATGCATTTTTTTTATGGTTAAGAATAGGTTGCTTTTCATGATTTAGTAGTTTGCTTCCATTTGTGCTTTCTATAGCAGGTTAAGTAGTGATAAAAAGAAGATTAAAAAGGCTAGAAAGAGTGCCTTGGCCTCTCTTCCTCCCTTTGGGACCATTATTTGAGGTAAAGACCCTCTTGCTGTCCCAAAAACAGATTTCCCTCACTCATAGGACTTCTAGTGTTTGCAGCTTTTTAGTAGGTTAATAGTCCAGTTTTGCTTTACATGATATCTTCTTCATCATGCTCACTTCTTTATTTACAATAGTATTCTTTCATGCTTTCCTTTCTTGCAACATTTCTCAGCATTTCCTTTCATAGATCATAGTTTAGACTATTTTGATGCAAAACTCTGTTTTCCTATATGCACTCATTGCATTACTTGCTTGATTTACTTGCTTGACTGTCAATTTATTTTATGCAGAAGATCTCTTTTAGTAGTAGGCTAGCCTATTAGCCATCCCATCCTCCATCTCATCGATTTCCTACAGCTCGCCCAAGTCTTCCCTCAATTCTGCTTTAGTTACCTGCGTTTTCCATACAACTTCTTCCTCTCTCCTTAAGCAAACCCAATCATCTTTCTCTCTCCTGGTTATTCTTGGTCGACCCTAGGTTCCCTAACACCTCATTCCATCCTTCATCCACCTTCTCCACCCACTCTCACACCCTCAAAATAGTGAAAACTGCTCTCGGCCTCCTCCTGTAGTTAAAGTAGTGTTTGTAGAGTAATCTTTCTCTCCTTTCATCACATATAGAGCTTCTTCTATAATCCATACAATTTGGCTTGATCTCCTAGTGATCTTGCGCTGGCTAACCAAGTGACAACCTATAGTAAGAACTGGTGCTTGTGCATACAACAGTGATGCTTCCAAGTTTGTTACGAACTACCGGGTTGATAAGAGTAAAGTAGGTAGCCCAGGAGTTGCAACATTATTGCTTTTTTTCATTGTTGTTGGGGAAGTGTCAGAGTATTCTGTGATTACTGCTTTCTTCTATTTTCTATTGCAAAATTCTCCTAATAGTTTATTTCAACAAAGGTAGACTAGTCATTTCTCTTCATTCAAGTTCTACATTTCCTTGCTTTCCTCTTCAATTTTGCAAATTTCATTTCCGCAAAAGTAGACTAGTCATTTCTCTTCTTTCAAGTTCTGCATTTCCTTGCTTTCCTCTTCAATTTTGCAAATTTCATTTCATCTAGTTGCAATTTGTTTTTTTCAATAAATTTCAGCTTCCGCAGGTACTATTAGTGTGGGGAAAAAGAAACAAAAAACAACCAAAAAATATTTCCTTTCATGCCTCGTAGGAATAGAGATAACTCAGGAAAAAAATTTTCCAACACCCCCACTACTTCACACATCCAACCTTCTTTCTTCTTCAGCAACTGTGATCAAGAAAAACCCTTAGGTGAAGAGCAAGACATATTTGAAGAATATATAGGGGAGGAAGAAGAATAAAACATTCATTTGGAGCCAATGGCTGAAAGGAGAAATGCTAGGGGGAATGGAGAGAGAAGAGAGGGTACCTTTCCCATTTAGGAGACCAATGGGGACACCAAAATGAAGAATATCGACCCTTTCACCCTACCTCATTTCCACGGCCTGACTACAGAAGATCCTGACAACTTTTTGTTTGAGTTTGTTGTTATTTGTCGAACCTATGACTCTACAGAAGATGAGAAAAAGTTGAAACTGTCGCCTCCTACTCTCAAGGATGTAGCACTATGATAGTTCATGGGGTTACATGGCAATAGCATCATAACTTGGGCTCACATGTAGGAATCCTTTAACAACAAGTATCAAGACTATTGTAGGTTAAAAGATACTAAAGAAGAATTTTTTCGAATGACCATAGGAAGTGATGAGTCCCTGGAGGACTATGAAGAGACGTTCCAGCTCAGTTACAAAATGGTCGGGGGTACAGTTGACCCTGAGTCTTTGAAGCTAGTCCTGCTTAGGGGAATTCCGGAAGATATTTTAGACACCCTCCATCTACTGGCCAAGGGAGACATCTACCAACTATCCTATGAGGACATAAAGACTGTTTTTAGAAAGCTTTCTAGAGCAGCCAGAAAGAAAGGTAGGGGGATTCAACCCATAGCTAGTACCTCTTCCTCTAACTCATCCATTAAAGGAGAAATTGGAAACATGTTGGAAGACTTCAAGAGTGAGATGCTACAGACTCTTGCCATGTAAATGGATACCTTACATATCAAAAGGAATCAAGATGAAGTAGAGAGGGCTTTGGCCATTTGTTTCCCTAGATGCACCAGGAGGCATCCTAGGAATGAATGCCCCTTGAACTCTATAGAGGTTTGTTTAGTTTTTGGAGAAAATCATTCTATAGGTAAGTATCCTTCCTTACCTAAACTTAAATTTGTATATCAAGGGGCTGAGGGAGTCACTAAACAACTCTATTACATAAACCAAAGGAGGCCGCATGGACCTAGACCATACTAGCAAGGGATGTAAGGGACATCTCAAGCATACTAAAACCCCAACCAAGTCACTAGCATACCTTCTTGGGGCCCCCCTACTAATCCTTCATAGTCCACACCTCCTCCTTGGTCCTTTACATCGCAATATTATGCCCAACCAGCCACCCATTCATTTCAGTCCTATGCTAAGCCACAACCTTAGTAGAATGCACCTCATCAGGGGTGGAGGCCCAAATACAACTCTCTTCCCACTCTTTTGCCTCCACCACTTGCCCAACCACAACCATTACCTCCTGCTCGACCAAAGCAAGCCCAAATTCCTGCCTAGCCAAATCTGAACCTGAACAATAGATAGGCTCAACAAGTGTACAGTGGGGAGACATTATGCCCAACATATGCTATGGAGATTTAGGAAACTAACTTGTGATTAGGGAAAGTTCTCCCCGATAGCCAGCATCCACCAAGGGAGGTTGAGGAAGATAAAGAGGAAAGTGAACCTAAAGCAATTCCACCTTTTCCTAAGAGACAATCTATGATAGTCTAGCCTACCCCAGAAGAAGCTAAACTCCTCGGAGAATTGAAACATTTATGTGTGAAGATACCACCTCTTCAAACCATAAAATATGTGCCTATATACAATAGGTTGATCAAAGACAAGTGCTTTAGGCATCCAGGAAGGCGTAAGGTACATGCCCCAACCATCAATGTCATAGGTCAACTGTCCGACCTGATGTTAGGGTAGGTAATCTGTCCAAAATATCTGGACCCTAGAAGCCCAGTAGTTGATGTCCACATCAATAGCACCATGATCCCACATACCTTGGTTGATATGGGAGCTGCCATTAATGTGATGACAAAGGACACAATGATCAAACTTAACCTCTAGGGCTTCTTCAGGAAGACCATGACTGTGCTACAACTAGTAGACCACTCCACCGTGACCCCTGAGGGGATTGTGGAATATGTGATGGTCTCCATTGGTTCTTAGGAGTACCCTGCTGATTTCTTATTTCTCCAGCCAAAGGTAAAGATCATTGGGTATCCTCTCATTTTGGGAAGACCTTGGTTGGCTACCATTGATGCCTACATCAGCTATCGAGCTAGGAACATGGCCATAAAGAAGGGGCATATGTCCAAGAAATTAATCCTATATCCTCCTACCCAACCCTTGCTAGAACATTATCTACCTCTCTGGTTGGAGGAGGAAGATGACGATGAAGTATATTCTATGTCACTTTGTGCATTAGAAATTGCCATGGGGGGAAACAACAAGATGAGGATGATATGATTGAAAATCTGATTCAGAATCCACCTCCCAGTGTATCACCGTTAGAGGACATAGTAAGAGAAACCCAAAACAACCCTTCAACTGATCTCTGTGTGCATGACTCCACTTCTCTCTGTGTTAAGAATATAGAGTTCAGCCCAGAAAGGACCTTGAAAATCAATCTATCCCTATCCTTTCCCAGGAAAAGGAACTGTGTAGCCTACTGAGAAAACACCTAGCTGCCTTTGCCCGGAGTTATAACGAGATGAAGGGAGTGCACCCTTTAGTATGGACTCATCATATATACATCAAGGAGGATTGCAATCCAGTCAGGTAGCCTCAAAGGAGGATGAATCCAGCACTTAAAGATATTTTTAAGGAATAACTGTAGAGATTTCTTGATGTAGGATTCATCTATCCCATCTCTGATAGTGAATGGGTCTCTCCTTTGGTGCTAGTTCCAAAGAAAAATGGTAAGTGGAGAATCTGTGTCTACTATCGAGAATTGAAAAAAGCCACTAAAAAGGACCATTTTCGTTTACCTTTCGTACATCAAGTGTTAGACGGTCTGGTAGGGAAAAATTATTTCTCTTTCCTGGATGCGTTTAGCAGGTGCAACCTGATTCAAATCAGCCCAGAAGACCAAGATAAGACCAATTGCATTTGTCCTTGGGGTACCTTTGAAAAACGGGTCCTTCCTTTTGATTTGTGTAACGCTCCACCCACTTTCCAAAGAGAGGTATTGAGTATATTCTTTGAATTATTTCATCATGCAGTAGAGATAAACATGGATGACTTTAATCCTTATGGCTTTGACCTTCAGGAAGCTTTATCTAACCTAGGAAAAGTTCGAGACAAGTGTATTGAGATGAACCTATCGCTTAGTCTACAAAAATGTGAATTCTTGATGACTAAAGGGACAATGTTAGGTCATGCAATATCTCAGCAAGGACTACAGGTGGACACCAACAAAATTGTCGTCATCCAAAGGGTCCCACCTCCTCAAAAGGTGAGAGATGTCAGAAGTTTCCTAGGCTTAGCTGGGTATTACAGGAGATTCATTAAAGATTTTAGCAAGCTAGCCTCTCCTTTGTTTGGCCTCTTAGGCAAAGATGTTGAGTTCATATGGTTGGAAAACTATTAGGAAGCCCTAGATACCTTGAAGAGCAAGCTCATGATTGCCCCAATTCTGAGAAGCCCAAACTGGGCCCTACCTTTCTACATTCATACAAATGCCTCAAACAAATCAATAAGAGCAGCCTTAGGACAAATTGATGAAAAGTTACCTTATGCCATATACTTTAGAAGAAAAAACTTTTCAAAGGCGGAGTTAAACTATACAGTGATCAAGAAGGAAATCCTAGCTGTCATGCATTCCCTAAACAAATTCAGACATTATATCGCAGGCTATCAAACTTTTGTGCACACTAATCATGCTACAATTAGATATTTAATGAACAAACTAGATGTAAATTCTTACATTATTAGATGGTTTCTTTTACTGCAGTAGTCTTTTATGGATGGTCATTTCCCAATTTGTTAGAATATGTTATATCGTGGTCATTTCCCAGATTGTCTATTGACTTAATACAAGTCACATTTGTGATGATTTTTCAAATAAAAAATATAACATCCAAGAATTACACTTCCGATTAATTGAATGTGTATTAAACTATATATGTTAAAATTAGGATTTAGTTTAACAAAATTTCATTTATTTTTGCAAATGACCATGGATTTTTTTGTAAGTATCCTTTTTCAATGCATATTTGAGAATCAAATTATTTTATAAGTATTTATAATTTGTTACAAATGGGTGTTTCATGATGATAGGATTTTAAATGTTTGTGCTTTTATTTTATGTAATGTATTTACTTGTTTGTCTTTGCTCTTGTTTGTGTTTCTGTGTCTATGAATTCCAAAACATGCAAAAAACTTCTATTATAATATACCATATGGAAGGTAATACAAATAACTTCTATGATGATTTCAAGAATGCATACTATCCAATACAAGAGATACACTTCAAATGAATTGAATTCTTTCATTAACCTATCCATGTTCAATTTAATATAATTTCACATATTTCGATAACTGACCATGACACCATTGATGTAAAAGTTTTTTTTTTCTTTTTTTTTTGGTCACCACCATTATACTATTCAATGTGTGTTTGAGAATCATATTCTTTTATAATTATTTTTAATTAATATATTTTTTTTCCTCACGAAAAATCTTAATTTTATTAATGAAAGTAAAATTACATGTTGTAGATGTTGACAATGCATTCAATCATGGCAATCAAAACTGGTGATCACAGAGACCAAAAATACAACTCCAAAATAGTGGTAAACATGTCACCCTTTTCTCAATTTCTTCTTTTTAACCTTACACCATTCTCCCTTGTAAGGAATGGTTGTTAAAAGCTCTAGCTGGGTCCCTTCATTCATTCTTGGATCTTCTTACTGTATTTCATTTTTGAAGTTGAAATCCTTTAATGATACTTATTTTGCAACATGTTACACTAAGTAATGAACATTTTTCTTTGTGCGCTATATTTTTTAACTCAAAAATTGTGGGCTTATAATGTTTGTGATAATTTTTTTTTTTTATCATATAAGATATTAACTTTCATTACATATTTTGTCTTTTAGTCAATCTCATTGTGCATTTTTTGTAATTTCAAAAAATTGTGTATTGATAAACAATTATTAGAGTTTTGATTGAAGAAGAAAGCACAATAGTTATTATAATAGTTACACACTAAGGAGTTGAAAAAATTAATAGATGGTGATGAACCACCAGATGCTAACAATGTTGGTTTATTTGAACCGAAGTAATTTGATAATTATTTTTCTATTAGAGAAATAATGCATAAGAAGGAAAAATGACATGATGTAAAGATTAAATGATGGATTCACCAATAATTTACAAGGTTTTATAATTAAGCAAATGATTCACAAATATTTTATAGCATTTTATGATTCATTAAACAACGGACCATTATTTTACGGTATTTTAGTTTTTAGTAAAATATTCCAAAAAAATGATATATACTTGTTGTAGTGTAGTAGACAGTGACCATTAGTTACTAGGAGAAAGGAAAACAAGAAATCACATGAAGATAAAGAACATAGGAATAGAAGAAGAGAAACGATGTAGGAGAGAACCAACAGATTGTTACTTTATATTATATTGTCTTGAGAAGACAATCACAAAAGATACAATGATGCATACATTTCAATATATATCTATTATGTCGAGATAATCACAATAATTTAAGTCAAAACCAATTTAGTCTATCTAACTTAGAATCTTGAATCGACTAGAGAGTTGATCGACTTTATAATATCAATTATAGAATTGTTTGGGATGGTCAACTAAGTCGGCTAGCCCCTACAACATCTTCCCTACTCTTAATTCATTCTTTATGACAAAGAGAAGAAGATTTGGAGTCTTACAAAATTTGTACAAAATTTGATACACCATAAAATAAAAAATCTAAATCCTTATAATGAAATAAAAGTTTGTCCAGAAGGGTGGTTGGCTAATTAGAAGATCTAGTTTCATGGTCAAATAGAACTTCTTGAATTACATCTGCAATATTTGAAATGTTAATTCCTCTTCTTTTTCCTTCCCTGGCTGACTAATTGGAACATTCAATTTCAAATTCCTGAGTGTGATATTGTTGTTCAGAAGAGAGACCAAATCCTAAAAGCTTGGCTCAAAGAAATTGAATTTATGTCATTGTGAAGATGACTGAGATGATTGTGCTATTGCAGGTGCTGGTGTTGAAGTCATAGGGAATGTTGTTTCATGGGCATCAAATGATTTAAAATATCTCAAATAATGTACCTTGTCAGCTAGTGATATGTACCCTGACAATTCTTGATCAACTAGTATTTGATGTTCTAATAGATTCATTTTATTAACAATTCCATGAAAATAATCAATATAGTTGAACTTTATTAATGATTCCATGAAAATGATCAATAAGATTGGCATATTCTACTTTTACTCTCGTCCCTTCTCTAAACCACTATCTTTTCTCGTCTTTTTTTTGGGATTAATATTTTTCTCCTATAAAACCTAATTCTCATGGGTAGACTTTTCTCAAGGTTGAGTTACTTGTCGGGAGTACGATTCTCAAAATATAAATTATTGAGTTTATATCTGATCACATGTGGGCGATAAATATATTTGGAAAATAATAAAAACATTGGGCTCTGTGATATAATGTTTTTTCTAACTCTTCTTTTTCTTGGTTAAATTCTTGGTGAGACTTATGAATTATAGTGGATATTTTTTAATTCCCTTGAACTATCATTTTATCTTGAAATTTATTTACAAGAGGAGTTAGTTTCTCACTCTGATTGACCAATTGTTGTAGAAACTATTGGATTGCAATTCTGCTTGGAATATTTATATTAATTTTTTTATTTCCTAGTTCTAACATTCTAACCAAATATCCCTTTATTGTCATTGCCTCTCCTAAATATTTCTACTATACAACATCCTTATTTTAATTTTTTTCTTCTATCCTCTCACAAAATTTTCTAGGGCTTGAAATATTTATTTATCTCAAGCATGCCTTAGGTGAGTTTCTTACTAGATGTTTCTTTTAGCCTTTCTTTATTTATGGAGCTCTAGTGTTTGGTGTATTTGACTCTACTAGAGGAACTTGTTCATCAGTTATAGGGGAGGTTGAGGTAACATCTATTTGTAAATTAACTTTCTCTAAAATTTCCTTTAATATATCTTTTGACATGGTATTCTTGTATGGGACTTCCTGAGTACCAGCCTGCTTAGGTGACATTTTATCTTGATAATCCTTTTATTCTTCAATTGTTGCGGTAGTTTCACGAGAAGAATTAGAATTCAGTTAGAACTCTAGCACTTATTGTTTTCTTGTTGCATTCACTCAAACATCCTCCATTATATGTGTGTGTCGAACTTCCATTTTATATGCTAACTTTGGTTGAAATGAATAGTTGATGTTCCTGCATTTTTTTATTATCTAGCATCATTATATATCTTTTTATTTCAATGAATACATCTTTGACATGTCGAAGTTACTACAAGGTGTCTCATCCAATAGATGATGCCAAAAATTGTTGCAATTCTATGCTTCTTTAGTATTTTGCCCTTTTCTTGGGTATGCTCCAACACTTCTCACGAAATTGAGTCTAACTTCTATAGGTATTGTGGTCCTTGTACTTAAATACCCATTATAATATTTTGTCAATAAGTATTATATGTTGATGCCTGAATCGGTTTCAAACACTATGAGTCTTAACTTGTAATCCCCTTAGGATATTCTATGGTAGGTAATTATATGTAAAATTTAAATGGTCTTTTGCATAATTTTTCTTTCATTTCTTCTTATTTTTCAGTGTTTGAAAAGGGTAAAATTATATCCCCTGACCCTTCTCAAGCTTGTGGTAGAATATTTCTTTAGCCTCCTTATCTTCCACCACCTCCTCCAACTCCACCTCTACCACCAGCTCCTCAACCACCACATCCTCCTCCTCCTCTTCCTCCACCACCATCTCCTCCTCCTCCTCCACCACCTCCTCTTGCCCCACCTCCACATCCACCTCCTCCACCACCTCCACCTCTACCACCTCCACCACCTCTGCCTCTGCCACCTCCACCACCTCCGCTACCTCCTCCTCTTCTTCCACCTCCTCTTCCACCTCCTCTACCTACGCCTTCTACACAACCTCTAGATCCACCTCCTCCTCCCGCTCCTCCTCCTCCACCTCCTCATCCACCACCACCTCCACCACCTCCTCCTGCTTGTCCTCCTCCTTCACTCCACCTCTCCCTCCTCCTCGTCCTCCTCCTTTGCCTCCTTATTCACCACCACCTACAACTCTGCTTCCTCCACTCCCTCCTCCTCCTCCTCCTCCTTCTCCTTCTCCTCCTCCATCTCAACCTCTTCGACCACCTCCTCCCCCTCCTCTCTGTCCTCCTCCTCCTCCTCCACCTAAACCTCCACGTAAACCTTCACCTCCCCCTCCCCCTCAACCTCCACCTCTACTCTTCCACCACCTCCACTCTTCCTCCGCCACCACTTCCACCTCTGTCTCCTACTCATCCCCCTCCTCCACACCCTTCTCAACCACCTCCTCCTCCTCCTCCTCCACATCCACCTATACCTTGACCACCTCCTATGCCATATCCACCTATACCTCCACCACCTCCTACTTCACCACCACCTCCACCTCCACCACCTCCAACTCCACCCCCACATCCACCTCCACCTCCACCCCCACATCCACCTCCACCTCCTCCTCCTCCTCCTTCTCCATCTCCACCACCACCTCGTCCTCCTCCACTTCCTACTCCTCCTCCTCCTCCATCTCTACGTCTACCTCCTCCTCCACCACCACGCCCTCCTCCTCCTCCTTCTCCTCCTCCTCCTTGACCTCAACCTCTGCCTTCTCCTACTCCTCATCCTCCACCTCCACCTCCTCCTACACCAACACTACCTCCACCTCCACCTCCTCCTACAGCAACACCACCTCCACCTTCTCATCCACCACCTCAACCTCCACCAACAACACCACCTCCTCCTCTTCCTTCTCCTCCTCCTCCTCTTCATCCACTGCCACCACCTCCTCCACTTCCTCCTACTCCACCTCCACCACCACCTCCACCTCCTCATCAACTGATTTCACCCCCTCCTCCTCCTCCTCCACCTACACCACCACCATCACCACCACATGCTCCTCCTCTTCATCTGCCACAACCACCACTATCACCACCTTCGCCTTTGTTTCCTCTTCCTTCTCCTCCTTCTTGTCCACCTCCTTTGCGTCCACTGCCTCCTCTGCCATTTTCGCTAACCCCCTCCCTACTGCCCCATCCTCTCCACCTCCTCCACCACATCCTCCTCCTCTTTCCCCGCATCCTTCGCTTCCTCCTTCCTCGCCGCCGCCTGTGCCTTCAACTACTCCTCCTCACGATTGTCGTGTCCTCCCCGTGCTCCTCCTCCTCTGCTTCCATCTCGTCCTTCTCCTCCCCTACCACCTTAACACTTGTCTCTGCCTCTGGCTCCTCCACCTCCTCCTCCGCCTCTGCCTTCACCTCCACCTCATCCTCCTCCTCCTCCTCTCGTCTGCCTCCACCGCCTTCACCTCTGCCTCCTCCTCCTCCTCTCCTATGCCTCCTCCTCTCCTCTTCTCTACCTCCTCTACCTTCGCCTCCACCTTCTCTTTTGACTCCTACGCTTGCTCCTGTGCCTCCTCCTCCTCCTCCTCTTTGTCCAAGCTTAAATAAAATAAAATTGCATATCATTTCATTCTTTTTATTTATAATACTTATTGAGAAAATTCAGATATCAATATATACATGATAATATAACAAATAATATGTATAAAAAATTACACTATGAATAAGTAATTATGAGCACAACAATTTAATTAGTAAAATTTGATTTAGTTTGATAGTTTAAGTCAAATACTATTTTCGGAATTTCACTAACAAATTTATGATAAAGGTGATTAAACTTATGTGTGGCCACCTATGATTTTCAATATCAAAGTTGTAAGGGTGGTGAACAACAAAAGTGAACATGGAATAATCGAAGTGTAGTGTAGTTTAAGAGAGACAGCATTTTCCTGTTTTATTTGGAAAAAAAAAATAGCTTTAACTATTTTCCATATATTCATATTTCTACATGTCTATATTTAAAAGTATTAAAAATAAAATTTATAATTTTAAAAATAAATTTAAAATATTGAATTTACTTTTGAATTCGAAATTTCAAAAATATATAATATGAGTACCAAATTCCAATTCCAATAAAAAGAAACTGAATCTATTCTGAATCTATTTTCATATTAGAATATAAATAAAACAATCAGACATCAAATTAAATCAGACATCAAATTTTATCACCCACCCATGGAACATTTCCAATGCATCATTTAACAAACCAAGAAAGAGGTGAATGTTTGCAAGAATTTATATGTTTTTTGCATCATAATTTCGGGGCTACGTGTATCAATGATTGGTATCTTAACCATAAGACCAAAGTTCAGTGAAGAGGATTGGGCCGATATAGTAATTGAGGACGAATCTGGATGGAGAAGTGTTAAGACTTTTCAATGTGTGAACAAATCTATAATGAAACACTAAAGGTATAAATATGTAAAAAGTATCAATAAGTACTTCCCATAGTTGTAGAAAAATAATTATAAAATAGTATTTAACATTTTAAATATGCAAACAAAATTATCCAAAAACGATATCCATAGTTATGGAAAATTTTTATAAATTACATATCTATATATATAGCTATAGGAAAAAAATTATAAACAACATATCCATAAACGATCTCCATAGCTCTACAAAATATTTGTAAACAGCACATTACATTGTGCAAAGAAAATTGTCAATAAACGCTATCCATAGTTGTCAAATGTTTTTAAAAGCCATACTTTAACGCAAGGCTCGAAGAAGAGGCGTGGCTTCAAATATGAAAACAAAATAAAGGACATCCATAGTTGCAGGAAAAAATTATAAACAAAAATCGAAGAAGAAGAGGCATAGAATGTTAAGCTAATTTGAATTGACAGAAATGGCTACTTACCTCAAGCTTGATTGGAGGTAGAGTTATGAAATGACAAGGGCGTTGAGCGTGGATCGAACACATGACTCTCTCTCGACAAAGATACACCGAACACACGATGAGGCATGGCTTCAAATGTGCAAACAAAATAAACAGTATCCATAGTTTCCAACAAAGATACAGAGCCAACAAAATTGGCGTTACAAATGAAAATTGGCATATTGGCCGTGTGAGATTGCGATTGTGTGAAAACGGATATGAATGGAACGGTTCGAATTCAAGAAGGCCGTGTGAGATTGCGATTGTGTGAAAACGGATATGAATGGAACGGTTCGAATTCAAGAAGACAGAACATAAAATAAAAAAATTACCTAAATTTAGAATGTACAGCCCGAAAAAAAATAACAACGTAAATTTAAAAATAGATTATAAATTTGCGATCGCGATAAAAAGGCTATGAAGGGAACGGCTCGAACTCAATAAGACAGCCCATAAAAGCAACAAGTTACCTAAATTTAGAAAGTACAGCTCGAAAAAGCAAAAGATAACTTAAATTTAAAAACAGAGTATAAATCAGATTCCGTAAAATAATCCACTCGTTGAATTAAAACAAATACAAACCAAAGTAATTTAGTTTTAAAATTTAAAGACAGTAAAGTAAAAAATTAAAAGTTAAATTTAAAATTAAAAATAGAATATAAATTACATTGAGTAAAAAAAAACCACCTGTTAAATTAAAAGAATACCAACCAAAATAATTTGTATTTAAATTTAAAAAAAAACAAAGTAAAAAATTAAAAGTTAAATTCAAAATACTTCTTTTGAGGTAAAGGATTGGCAATTTCGCTATGTCCCCAAACCCTTGTTTGGCTTGGTTGATATCAAACTCCATAAGAGTTATCTCTCCTTTCCGTATGGGGAGAACAAAGATTATATATTTTTTTTCAATAGGGGGAGGAACACGGAAAAACAAGAAAGAGAAAATGTGATAATCTCATAACTAGGACCTCAAGAAAAGGTAGGTTTGGCTAGTGATGAAAAGCTATATGATATGAAAACTAATTTCAAAGTTAGAAAGAGGAAATACTTGATTGAAAAGTGAAAAATTAAAAATTAAATTTCAAAATAATATTTATTTTCTTTTGAAGTAAAAAATCGATAGTTCCAAAGTTAGAAACTCTGGTTATTTAATTTTTTTTGCAGTAAAAAACACAAAATTTCAAAGTTTAAAAAGTAATGGTGAAATTAAAAAACTTAATGTTTAAATCTCTTTCTTCACAGTCAAGAGAATGTGTACAAAGTTAATGCTTAAATCTGAAATGTCAATCTTTATCTCAGTGACTCACACTATTAGTGTGAATTGACAATTACGAAAATGAGGTGAAAGTCATTATACATAATTCTGTTTGCTAAATAATAAAATTGTCAAAATAAAATTTGAGGATAAGTTGTTAAATAAGAAAAAAGTTAAAATTCATATGGCTTAACAAAATTTTTGACTAATAAAATAACATTTTTAACTAATAAATAAAATCATATAGATGAACAATCCTCTTCATTAAAGTCGTATGGATTAATAATCCTTTTCACTAGTAATTAAAAATTAATTAATTTATATTTTTTTCTAAGTACTTTTAGGTTGGAAAATTTAAATGATAAATATATAAATAAAATATTTATTTCAAAGTTTAAGATAAACTCTTTTTTTTTTTTTTCTAAGAGCCTTGCAAAACTCTAGGAGTATCAAAAAAATCTTATCTACTGAATCACTCAGGGTTTTTTTAAGTACAATCCATTAGTCATTGGATTAAAACAATGAGGGAAATCATAAGGAAACACACATTGGGTTTCTCAATAATATTTTGATCTGTAAAAATATATATTAATATATGTATCTATAAATTCACTAATTATAATGAATATATTATTAGATATTTCTAGATATTGCACTTTATATTAACCCCCACAAAATTGTTTCCATTATTTGATGTAATGTTTGACCGCTCTAACCAAAATATCTTATACAATATGTGCCCGTTAACCAAAAACCATTATGAATGTCAAAACACTAATATGACCCATAACCCCTAATTTAATGTGATTACTCATACTCTTAGATAATTAAAAACCCTTCCATAATGCAAACTCTAACAACTATTAGCATGAATTCTAGAAACTATGATCCCTAGTACACTTCATGATCATGACATTGTAATTCTTGAAATTTTACAATACACATCAATTTTAATATCTAACACATTAACTCTACCATCAAAACTATATCTTTTATTCACTTAAAGTGTCATAACATAGTGATCAATTTGAATTAAGTGTAACTCCAAATTAAATCCCATAAGAAAGGAATATAATAGATATTGTGTATCACTAAGACGATATTTTGATTATCGATATTGACCCATAAATAACTTTTCATGAGGCAACATATGGTAATGATTTTGATTATGATATTGACCCAAAAAGCACTTTTTGTGAGTCAACATATGGTAATGATCTTCACGAGTACTTGCATCTCATCCATTAGATCATACAATGATGGTGTATATTTAGTAGATGCTTTAAGGTCTTAATGTTGGTGTCTGAAGTTCATTTTAACTATTATTCCTTCCATAAATTAATATTAATCAAGTGTATATATATGTTTTTTTTCTATATTTAGTTATATGTATTTCAAAATTATAAAATTCCTAAATTTCTAATTTGTGTATTTCTATATGGTTTTTCCCTATTTCCACTGTTCAATGCAATATGAATACTAAATATTCTTTATTCGATTCCTATTTATTCATGTTTATATTATTGTGTTAAATATATGTATTATTAAAAAAAGTTTTTGATATTTCATTTTTTTTCTTATTTATATATCTTTCCTAATATGAGAGAGTCTTTTGCATGAATAAGGAGAGTCTCTAACATTAAAATCACTATTCTACAATAAATTGGTCAAATGATCATGATGGGAAAATATACAACTAGGGAAAACACGTTGGTGACATGCTGAACATGAACCAACATGAATGTGAAAATTCTAATAAGTCCATTTGGTTCCCCTCTTTACTAATTTTGGTAGACATGAAACAAACTCCACTAGTTAGTTCTCCAGAAATCTTTAAAAATCTTCCAAAAGATGGAGAGTACCTCAACACATAAGAAAAACGAATCCTCCCTCATCGCATGTTCAATTGTCCATACAAATAATTGAAGTTTGGTATGTCATCTCTTTAGATGTAGACCCACAAGAGATTTTGTATCAGTCTACAATTGACAAAATATATATAGGATCAGTTAATAATCTAATATAATATTCCCAATTCCACCATAAGCTCGAGAAGAAAAAAGAGATATACTTTTACTCATACGAGATGTTGAACAAGAAGAAGGAAGGGAAGCATAATTATACACAACCATTTAAATTTGACCTCTTAGAACTTTTGACATAATCTCATAAGAATATTGCAAGGAAAGACTCATAGAGTTGGAAACCAACAGGGACATAAATATATACAATAAATCTAAAAGGAATATTTCTAGGTATTCAACTAGAAGACACACAACAACAATAGAATCTACACTCAATTGCATGAAAAGTTTTCGAGGTTATTGTATAAAGGGTAGAAAAGAAAAGAAGCATAGAAAATTAGAACAATTTCTAGAATAATGTATTAGGTTTGATGTCTTGCAGTTGCGTGGACATGGAGAATATGTATTCATTGAAATAAAACTATAGAAAATGATGGTAGTTTAGAAAAAAACAACAACATAAAAAATGGATTCCAGATAAGCTCAACGTAGAAAGTCGCTTATCATAGGCATACGACCAAGGATATTCAACTGAACTAAATAGGAAAAAATAAAAATTGAACATCGATTTGACTTGTGATTTAAGCCATGTTACTATGATAAGAAGTATAGGAGAAAATGTTGTTCAAGATAGAAAACGGTCGAAGCATATTGATAGTGACGATGTTTCATCCAAGTATTCTAGGTTTGATGACATATTAAGTTGCCTAGTAACAACGTTCAATAGAGAGAACAACACGGCATGGAGATTTGTTTGGAATGTTATAACTATGAAATAGGAAAACATAATATAAACATTCCAATAAGAATTAATGATCCACCTTTTCCAATCCAACAATTAGTACATAAGTCGGTTGACCACATGTTATATGCCTATAATTATGCTCATCACCATAGTTATAACTTAATTATTAGGTTGATAGAATATATCTAAACCCCACGGAATATGTTGGAATATTCATAGTAATATTGACATATTTCTCTACTAAAATTTTCCACTAAGGTTTTTTGTTGTTGTTGAAATATGCATGCAATTTTTTTTATAAATAACCACAATATAATTTGTAATAAAGTTATTATTTAGCTAATTTTTGTTTTTTTAATATATTAAATTAGATTGGAATAATGGGTTACCCATTTATATGGTTATCATGGATTGAATTTTATTTGTAGTTTGATTAATTTAATTTATATGGCTTCCCTCTTAATATAATGTTAATATTTTCTTCTAACTTAAATTGGAAAAAAATTCCAAAATAGATATTCCTATAATTATGTTGATAGTAAGAATAGATCTTCCAGAGTTATAATTTAATTATTAGGTTGATCATAGATATTTAAACCCCATGGAAATTGTTGGAATATTCAGGGTAATATTTACATATCAATGATAAGATGTCTTTCCAAGTTAGGTATAATGCATTTATTAAATTATCTCAAATTAATTAATTTAATAAAATGCCATATCAACACATCATATTGGGAATGTGGTATTTCAAAGCCATGGTAATGTAAGAAGAAATGTTTCCAATTAAAAGACTTCCATAATAATAGTAAGGGGAATCTACACTGATAAACATATTTTTATATATTATATAACTCCAGTAATAATAATAACAAATAATATATAGTTTAGGTAACTTTTTATGAATTTAATCTAGTAATGCAATATGGTATAATGGGGTTAGTGTTTTTTGATACTTATCGTATATTTGGAATGGATATAGAAATTTCCAAAACCATTTTAATTTATAGGTCACAAATAGTATTATATAAACCATGAATCATTTTAACAGGGATGGAATTTAAAGGCAATACAAACCAAAATATATTAAAACCATTATTCAAATATTAATGCTTTATCTAACCTCAGTATTCAAGAAAATCGCTTGTTGAATGAATGTGAGACATGCAAGACACCTTCCATGTGATTTGGAAGCGAATGGTAATACAATATAAAAATATATTTTTATATCTTATTGAAAAATTAAAAAATATATTTTAGGAAAAACATTAAAGTAAATGGAAATATAATAAAATACATATACACTGAATGAGAAAGGTAATACTTTTGATTTACAAGGATATAATTGTTCAACATTACACCTTGTTTAGGATAGGTTACAGGTAACACCTACATCACCTCCTATTGAAATTCTTCCACTAAAAATGATCATATTTTTATTATATATGTACAATGACAAATTCCTTAGTTCTCCTTCTTAACAAAAGAAGCCATGAAGGTGAGATAAACTTGGACATGAATAAAAAATTTAACGAAATAAAAGAAGAGTACAATGTTTCTTTGACTACATTATGATATAATTACATTTATGCATCCTAAATTGTCTTTCATCATTTGAAAGAAAAAAGTATCATGAAATGTACACGCCCTTAGCATTCAGGACTTTCATCAGTACTATGTCACAAAGCCTCACAACATGCAAACATTAAATGACCAACAACTTTATTCCTTGTCAATTATTCCCGATATGTTTGTTTTATTCAAGAATGTCTCATGTTATCTTCTCTTTTAATCACTTAATTCTTTTGTATATTTTGCACAACTATGACATGTTTTTTCTTTCTTCTCAAAGGGTTCTATCTAGTAGCAAAACTTTCAAGGATGGAAATTTATTTTAAAGCTTATAAACCTTGCCTAACATTAGTACTCCCTAATATCCATAATGTTAAATGTTTAATGATATTTTCATAAAAATATTCAGAGTTCTAATTATTTTTAAGTTAAAATAATTTTAAAGTATTAAATTTGAGCAAATAAATTAAAAAAAATGTCAAAATTGACAACTATTTTTTATTTTTATTTTTGAAAAACCCTAGAATATTACCCCCAATAAATTTCTCTACTACTTGGAAAATTATTAGGCTTATTTACATTGGAACATTGCTTATTCTACCCAGAGCTCATAGACTATCTATCAATATTATCTCATTTTTCACTTTACTTAGTCATGCCCCTTCCTCGTCAAGGGTGATTTAACTCCAAGAGGATGATAAATCAACACGTTTATTTTGTTATACCTAACCACTTTAAACATTAAATGTGTTAATTGAGTACCCTACTAAGTATATGTGGGATTTTCGACTTTCTTGTTTATATGGGTTTATAGCTATGCATAATCATTTGCCATTTGCTCCTTGTTCACAATCACTAGCAAGGCCCCTTCATTCATGTAGAAAATTTGGACATATATATTTTGGTTTGTGTGGTCCTATGCATTTTAATTATGATAATGAAAATAAATGTACGAAATATTATGTTGATGATTACACTGGAATGTGTTGTGTGTACTTACTAGAAAGTAAATCTCAAGATTTCAAAACATTTAAGGATTTTCATGTATGGATTGGATATGAAGCATAATCATACATTGGCTCTCTTCATAACATTAATGGAATATAGTGTAATCTAATGAATATGAAAAATATATCTGCAAGCACAGGATTCAACATCAGAATATAGTTCCATACAATTCTCAACAAAACTAAGTAGTTGAAAGAATGCATATTACTCTATTGATTATAGTTCTCTGAATGAGGTTTCTCAAAAATAGAACATTGATGTTTTGGGATTATGTGATTCTATGTGAAATATATGTGAAAAACTTATGTCCCTCTGACACTCTTAGAAGAAGAGTCCTTGTAAAATGTGGTATGGATGAAATCCTTCGTAAAGACATCACAATGTCTTTGGTTCCTCTACATTCACTTATGTTTGTTATAGTATAGGCATTCTGCATATTGGGTATATTATTGTAAGTTTTTACTTCTTACTTTGTGGTTGTGATGTATCATAAGTTGGTTATGGTTTCCTCAAAGGATTTCAGGGTAATTTCTGCTTTTCTCAATGAATTCAAAATGAACTACCATTCATACATTGAGTTACTTCCAATATTGTACAATCCTTCTAGAATTTTCACTCTATGAGTAAACCATAACTTGGTTTTCATCTCAATATAGTTTTTCATTATAGAACCATATATGTACATTACTAATGTTATTCCGTTATAACAAAGCATCAAATTGAAGCATGTCATCTATATTACTAAGGTTAGACTCTAGTTATCTCAAAACGTTCTATAATGTTCTTTCCCTAATTAATTTAAAGTGATTCCAATTCAAACAAATGAATTCCTTTCTTATGTGTATAGGTTAGCTTATGACCAACTTGGGTTATCTTGTGACATTGTTTTGGGGTCAAAATTCATGCAAGTTTTTCCGCCTATGCGTTAGCCTTCAAGTACTTATCAAATTCTTCCTCTTTACAGGGTTTTGATGTCAGTTTCCATTTTCATTTGATTTTGGCTGGAAGGAAATTTGATGTTGTTTGAGTTTAAAGAAAACCCTTATATAGCTAGTGCTTTTCCCAAAATGCATAACAGCGAAAAAATTCATGTATATCGATTTCAATTCAATGGATTTACCCTCTCTTCGTTAATGAAAATATTTAATTATGATAAAATAGTTTTAATTGTCTTATGGCCCCTATAGTGTAAATATTTCTTCTTATTCATAACGAAAATTTATACAATATATTTACTTCTTACTATATTTAATGAAGTGATTACATCAAAAGTTTATAATACTATAATCATGTCAACTCTATATGATTATGAAAAATAATAATTACGCAAAATATTTGGAATACCAAAATAACAAACAAATCCATATATGATTCCTAATATCGTATGTTTCTCAAGTAAACATAAAAGAAGAAGAACATAAGGCTTCTTATTCAAGAAACAACATTAAATTTAACACAACGCTTTTTAAATCAATGATAATTCAATGAAACCAATCATTCCAAAACGAATTGTTAATTGAACAATAAAACTAGAACTATAATTGTTTAACAGACAAACAAAAGGTTTTAAAAAAATAAACTCAAAATTTTGATCTTGTTGAATGCTTCAAATTCTTGGCCAAGATATCAGATCTAAGCATAAAGGAAATTGCATGTACTTGAACGACTATATTTGTGAATAAAGGAAATATTTCTAAATGAATTACTTATCATTTAATAGTATGATATCATTTATGTGAAGAGATATGTTCTGGATTCATGAAATTGTAGCTTTCATTTCCAACAGTGGAGAGGAGAGTGACAATTTAATATTTGAATATAAGACATGAATCTTAAATTAACTTCCATATCTCCACCTCCACCTCCACCTCCTCCACCATATTCTTCTCCTCCTCCTCCTCTTCCACCACCTCCTTCAACTCCACCTCCACCACCACCTCCTCCTCCTTCTCCTTCTCCACCTCCACCTCATCCTCCTCCTCCTCCACCAACTCCTCTTACCCCACCTCGAAATCCACCACTTCCTCTCCTCCTCCTCAGCCTCCACCTCCTCCTCCACCCCCTCTTCCTTCGCCTACTCCACCAACTAATCATCCAGCTCCTCCTCCTCCTCCTCC
>APFE030260770.1:172282-231373 GCA_000404065.3 Pinus taeda | reverse complement strand
GGATCATTTCCAATAATGAACCCATCTGGCTGTTCAATGTATACTTCTTCTTCCAAGTCCCCATTCAGAAAGGCTGATTTTACATCCATTTGAAATACTTTGAAGTTTTGAAAACTTGAGAGAGCAAGGAACATTCGGATGGCTTCAAGTCTTGCAACAGGAGCAAAGGTTTCTTCAAAGTCTATTCCTTCTTGCTGCGCATACCCTTTACAAACAAGTCTGGATTTGTTTCTAATTACTTCTCCATTTTCATTCAATTTATTTTTGAAGACCCATTTTGTTCCGATAACATTCTTATCCTTTGGTCTGGGAACCAACTCCCAAGTGTTGTTCTTTTCGATCTACTCAAGTTCTTCATCCATTGCTTTCACCCAACATTCATCTTTGCATGCTTCGTTCACATTTTGTGGTTCAGTAGAAGAGAGTGATGCCAAATAGCTTAAAGCTTCTGCAAGTTTTCTTCTTGTTTGAATACCTGCTTCTTTCTGCCCCATAATCTGAGATTCTGGATGATTCTTATGAACATATCTGGATGGAGTCTTTTCTTCTATTCTTGTTTGCTCCTCTGATTCTTCTTGAGGTTCTTCTTCTTCATCATTCTGTCGTTGAGGGTATCCTTCATCTTCTTCGATGTCTTCATGATGTACTTGTCTAGGAATGTATCCCTTCTCATCAACCACTACATCAATGTTGTCAACAATTCTGCCAAGTCTATTATTGTAGCATTTGTATGCTTTGCTATGTGGAGAGTAACCAAGAAGAATGACTTCATCTACTCTAGGTTCAAGTTTGCCAAGCTACTCATCAGTATTCTTAATATAGCATTTGCTCCCAAAGATTTTGAAGTTCTTTACCGAAGGAGTCTTACCATTCCAGAGCTCATGAGGAGTTTGAGTGCTTGTCACCCGGACATTTGTTTTGTTTATAATAACAACCGCAGCAAGAGTAGCTTCACCCCAGAAAGTTGCGGGAGTCCCTGATTCATCAAGCATAGCACAGGCCATTTGTTGGACTGTTCTGTTCATTATTTCCACAACTCCATTTTGCTGAGGAGTTCTAGCTGTAGAGAATTCTCTTCTTATCCCATGTTCTTCACAGAAATCAAAAAATTCATTTGAGGTAAACTCCCCACCTCTGTCAGATCTGAGGCACTTAATTTTGTGACCCGATTCATTTTCAGCCAAGGCTTTGAAGGCTTTGAATTTTTCGAATGCTTCATCTTTGTGCTTCATAAGTCCTAACCAGACAAACCTGGAGAAATCGTCAATGAATATTATCAAGTATTCTTCTCCTCGAGGTGTTCTTTTCCTGAAAGGACCGCATGTATCTGTATGTACTAGCTCAAGAGGCATGCTAGCTGATCCTTCCTTCTCTGGAAAATTAGTTCTGGTTTGTTTTCCAAACTGACATGATTTGCATATGGTGTTGTCAGGAATCTTGATATCTGGAAGATCGCGAACTGCCTGATATTTGCATGCTTTCCTTATTTGTGAAAAGCTTAGATGTCCCAACCTCCGATGCCATAACCAGTGCTCATCATCCTTGCTTAGATAGCATTGTTGTTGTCCTTCTTCAAATATGTACAGATTATTTGGAGTTCTTTTGCCTTTGATCACTGTTTTACCTGTATCAAGATCACGAACAAGACATCCATTTGATCTGAATATCACCTCGGTTCTTTGATCACACATCTGACTGACACTTAGAAGATTATGTTTCAATCCATCAACATACAAAACATTTCAAGCCTTGACCTTTTCCTTTAACTGAGCAATACCCTTTCCTTTTATAGTAGCAGGAGTATCATTTCCAAAAGAGACTTTCTTTCCTTTTTCTAGAGCAGAATATGACTCAAGTTTTTCTTTATCACCTGTCATATGCTTCGAACATCCACTGTCAATGTACCATAGATTTTCCTGTCCCTCTGCATAAAATGCTATCCCACATCTTTCTATTTGTGGTTCCTTTATTCTCCATTTTTTGGTGCTTGAGGCTTGTTCCTTTCTCTGCTGAAACCTGCTCCTGCATTCAGAGTCTTCATGACCAAAGTTATTGCAAATAGAACATTCAACTTCATTTTCAAGAACCGAAAAGTTGTTATAGGTCTTTTTTGTAATCCCGGTCATACTTCTTTGTTTTTGAGCTTCCCTAGTCATGATTGTTTTATATGCAACACATTGAGCTGCTTTGTGACCAAAGTTATGGCAAGAAAAGCATTGTCCATTGAAGAAACTTTTGTGGTTATCGAATCTACCAGCCAATTGATTGTAATTTCTCTTGTCATCTATTCTTGAACCAAATTGAGAAGACCTTACCTGTGGCTGGTTGTAACCTTTGTTCACCCTTAAGACAGATTGCTGATAGCCTCTATTTGCAATTCGTCCCTGCTTTACCTGATAGTCTCCATTGTGCTTTTGCTCACTCCTTTTGCTGCATCAAGATAACTTTTTGAGGTGGATGCTTGAGAAGTTTCTCCATTTTAGCCCAGACCTGTCTTGTTTAGAGGAGACCGCTGCACATTGATAATCTCATCCAAAGTTTCAGATCCTTTGACAAACTTAAGATTAATAGCTTTTGTTTTCTCAATCTCTTTTCTAAGACCAACAATTTCACCTTCTAATTTTTTAAGATGTCTTTCCTTTTCATCAATTTGAAATTGTAGAGTATCAATGATCATATTCTTCTCTTCTATACATCTCTTAAGTTTAGTAATTTCTTCATGAATGTAATCCACATCTATAGCATCCATATAATCATCATCTTCAAATGCCATTAACAATTTATATTCATTACCTCGTTCATCTTCATCACTGTTTGATAGACCATCACTGTCTTCATGAGTGTAGTAGCTTTTATTACTTGCACTCCGTTTCTTGTTCCATCTAGCAGGTTCCTTTCCTTTATCCTTATAAGGACATTTTGCAGCATAATGACCTACTCTTCCACAAGCAAAGCATTTAAAAGGAAACTTACCTCTGAACCTTCCAGAACCCCTTTTAAGATTTCTGACAAAGTTTGATTCTTCTTCCTCTTCTTCTGGAACGTGGCTTGCTTCATAATAATCTCCTTTGCCTGATGCCTTGAAAGCAGCTTCTCTTCTATCTGATGGACCTCCCTTTCTCATTTCATAGGCAGTTAGAATTCCATGTACCTGAGACATAGTAAGAATTCGTAGATTTTCTTTTTCTTCTATTGCAGATACTTTAGATTCAAACTTGGGAGACAATGATCTTAGAACCTTTTCAACCACAGTAGCCTCTTTTATTTCTTCACCCAAATTTTTCATACAATTAACAACTTCATCTACCCAAAGAAAATAGTTAGCCACACTTTCATCATTATACATCTTGAGAGTCTCAAACTGAATCCTGTGAGTTTGAAGTTTGGCACGCTTTACTTGTTCATCTCCTTCATAGCTCGTGACAATTTTGTCCCATATCTCTTTTGCAGATTTATAGTGCATTACCTTCATGAATTCCGATTTGGATATACATCCTAATAGGGTACTGACTGCTTTTGCATTTGTTTCATACTTCTTCTTCTCGTCTGCATCTGTAGGAGTAGTTGAAGGAAAAGCATAGCCTGTCTCTACGATGTTCCAAACTTCTGTACCAAGAGATTGAAGATAGGCAGTAACTCTTACCTTTCAATAATTGAAGTTTGTCCCATCAAAAACCGGTGGCCTGATAGATGCTTCCCTCTCGTAGTTGCTCATGATGAAAGATCTTCCTTCAAACGATCAAACTTCTTTAGAAGGACCTGCTCTGATACCAATTTTTGAAAATAATACTGAGAGGGGGGGTGAATCAGTATTATCTAGTCCTTTTAACAATTCTTCCTTATTTATACTTTGAATTATTTTTGCATATCAGTAACATAAAACAATGAGCATGAACAAGAAAAACAGACAGTCACATCAAAGAACACCAGATATAAGGTGGAAACCCAATGTGGGTGAAAACCACCTGCTGCAATATGTCTCTATCTTCTTTCAAATTAGAAACTACTTTTACAATGGTCTTGTACTGGTGCAGTCCTTTACCAGTATGCAGGCTGCAACCTGCAGAGAGCTACAACGCTCTCTCGTTTTCCAGTCTCTCCTGGAAGGGAGCTACAACCCCCTACTTCTTTTCTTTCAAGGACCACTTTTCATAAATTTTCAAACTGGATCCATAAATATCAAATGATCATCAAGTACCAGTAAGTCATCCAGATAACCAGATCCACAATAACAGAAAACTAAACCCAGAACACCTTCTGTGGCGTCTCATGTGGCGCCTCCTGTGCCGTCTCCTGCGGCGCCTCCTGCGGCGCCTCCTGCGATGCCTCCTGTGGTGTCTCCTACGGCGCCTCCGCACTTCCGCAGCTGCAGCGCTCGAGAGATCACCCTTCACAGATTTTCTTTCCACTTCACTTTCATATAGATCGAGCTTTTGAAACAATAACCCAATATTTCAGATCTTAAGATATTCAACCCAAAAGCATACACAAGCCAAATGATCTCCTTTGCTTTATATAGGCAAGCTCTTCCTCAAATCATGGACCAATACCACGGGCCAAAACCATAACAAACCAATACCATCAACTCAATACTAGGGATCAACACGTCTGTCGAGATGCCATGGTCCAAAAACCATAGGTTCAAATTCCAAGGACTAACTACCATGGACCAAAGGTAAGTTTCCCACATGAAATAAACTTTTCTCTGCATAAAATTCGTGAACTTTTCTCCACATGACATATAAACTTTTCTCTGCATAAATTCCGTGAACTTTTCTCCTGCGTACTTCTTAATTCTCATCATATTGAGAGCCATGCCATGGGTGTTGCCATCAAGTACAACATCTGTAACATATAACCATACCAGAAACATAATGCCAACATTTCCAACAATTGGTATTAGAGCGGGCTTCTTCATATTAGCCTAATAGCTTGAAGAAGGATTCGTAGTCATGATGAGAAATCACGAAGCGTCAGGAAAACCTCCTTTGTTCGATGGCACCAATTTTGGTTTCTAGAAAAAGAGAATGACCTACTACTTAATGTCCCTTAGACCTGAAGTCTGGCATTTCGTTCTAAATGAGTACCCAATTCCTCCCAATCTTCCAATAGATCAGGATGAGAGGAAAACCTACATTGCAAATGCAAAAGCCTTGAACTCCATCACTAGTGGAATCACTGGTTCCGAGTTTAAAAAAGTCATGAATTGTAACTCTGCCAAAGAAATGTGGGATAAGCTAATTGGCTTATACGATGGGGACTCATAAATCAAGAAGGAAAAGCTTCAAACTCATGGAAGGCAATTTGAAAGTCTGAAAATGGAAGATGAAGAAAATATTGCATCATATTTTCTCTGAGTTGCTGAAGTGGTCAACTCTCTTAATGGATTGGACGAAAGGATTGAAGAAAGTACCATTGTTCAGAAGGTCTTAAGATCTCTTCCAGACAGATTTGACTCCAAAATAAGCGCCATAGAAGAAGAAAAGGATCTAGATACTCTCAAGATGCATGAAATCCATGGAATTCTCACTGCTTATGAGATGATAAAAGGTGGCCCAAGCTCCAAAGATGCAGCATTCAAGGCTTCAAAATCAAAGAATGGGAAAGAAAGGAATGCCTGTAGTGATGACTCCGATGTGGAATCTGAATTGGCTCAATTTGTACGAAAGCTGAAGAAAGGATCTAAGCTAAAAGGTAAGTACCCTCTTATCTGTTTCAAATGTGGAAAAATAGGTCATTATGCTGCAAAATGTCCTCATAAACATGACAGTGATAATGAAGGAAATTCTAAAAAAATGGTATACAAAAAGAAAGGGATCAATAAGAAGAACTTCTTCTCTAAGCATGATGAGTCTAATGAGGATGAATTTGTAGTCATAAAAAAGAAATCAGATGAGGAAAGTGACCATGATGAAAGCTAAGAAACATTATTGATGGTATTCACAAATGATGATGACTCAGGACTAGAAGGAAATGTAGATGAACTGTTAATAAGTGCCATTGAAGAAAATGAGAAATTATGGAATAAAATCATTTCTCTCAAGGTAGAAAACGAGGAAACAAGAAGAAGAGAATATCTCTTGGCAACAAAGCTAAAACAAAAAGAATAGACTTGTGAAGCACATGAATCCGAAATAGTATCTTTGAGAAAGGAATTGGAGGAAGTTAAAAAGGGTTGGAAAAGCTCTCAAATACTTGAGGCTATCCTAAAAAATCAAAAACCTCAAAATGAAAAGTCTGGAATAGGTTTTAAGGGAGAATCATCAAGCGCTAAGAATAGTGTGTAAAGCTATGCTGATGCACTTTTCAGCAACCCAAAAGAAGAAAAAGTATGTCGTCAAAGGTGCATCCCAAATCCAAAGAATGAAGAGAGAATAATTTCAAAGAAGAATGCGGATTCGAATCATGGATATTACAGCAGATACAAACCAGTATTCCATCAAAGGCCCATATCAAATCCAAAGAATGAAGCAGGAGTAATTCCAAGGAAGGAAGTTGACTCAAATCATGGTTACTACAACAGGTACAAAACTATCTTTCTTGGACATTGTTTTCATTGTAAAAAGTTTGGTCATCAAGCCAGACACTGCATGGCTTGCAAGAGTGAAACACCAAAGCTAAAGGATCAAATAATCAAACCATATGGCCCCAAAAGGTAGGGACAAATCAACCTTCAATTCATTTGATCCCTTGACCAAATTTGATCTGATTTGCTCATTATGCTACAATAATGGACACTATGAACAAAATTGCCCACTAAAAAGAGGAAAAGCAAGTAGTGAGAATCCCAACATGGATAAATGTGGCCTCGCTCTATATGCTCAAAATAATGAAAACCATTGGTTTTTGGATAGTGGGTGCTCCAGACACATGACAGGAGACAAAAGGAAGTTTGTCTCATTGAGAAAAAAGGAAGGAAATGTATCCTTTGGAAGTGGATCTGCTAGAATTTTTGGAAAGGGAACTATTACTCTCATCAATGGAAAAGGAAGCGCCCAAAATGCTCTGCTATTAAACGGGCTCAAACACAACCTCCTGAGTGTTAGCGAGATCTGTGATCAAGGACATAATGTTTTCTTTAGCACCAAAGATTTTGAAATAAGGAACTCCTCCTCAGGGGAACTTGTGGCAAAAGGGATTAGAACACCAGACAAAATTTACATTCTGAATAAGAGTCAAGAAGATAAATGCTACTTAAGTCAAACAGATGAAAATTGGATGTGGCACAAGCGACTTGGACATACAAGCTTGGAGAACTTGATCAATATCAGCAAGATTAATGCTATACGAGACATCCCAAAGCTATTCAAACCAAATCAAGGAGTATGTGGTCCATGTCAACATGGAAAGCAAACTAGAACCAACTACAAGACTGAGGAGTTCTCTACGTCAAAGCCTTTGGAGATCATCCATGCTTATTTACGTGGACCAACTAGAAATCAGGCACTCCAAGGAGAAAGGTACTTCGTTTTATTTGTTGATGACTATACTAGAATGATGTGGATATATTTTATAAAATATAAATCTGAAGCATTTGAGTGTTTTAAGAATCTTAAAGCTTTTGTAGAAAATTAAAAGGACACAAAGATTAAGTGCCTCAAAATAGATAGAGGGGGAGAATTCACATCAAAAGAATTTAATGAATTCTATAAAATACATGGAATTAAAAGAAAATTCCTTGCTGCCAGAACACCTTAGTAGAATGGGGTAGTTGAAAGAAGAAACCAAATAGTTCAAGAAATGGCAAGAACAATGCTATTAGCATTAGATTTGCAGCCAAAATTCTGGAGAAAAGTAGTCGGGACAACTGTCTATACCTTGAATCAAACTCAATTAAGACTAAATAGCGGAAAAACTCCTTATGAACTATGGAAAGGAATACTTGCTTTAGTAAAGTACTTCAAGACCTTTAGAAGCAAGTGCTTCATAAAAATTAATGATGGCTCACCAGGAAAGTTTGATTCTCGGGTTGATGAAGGCATCTTCCTTGGATACTCTACACGGAGCAAAGCGTACAAGTGCTACAATAATTGACTAAGGAAAATAGTGGAAAGCATTGATGTAAAGATTGATGAAGACCTTCCAGAAGAAGAAATTTAAGAACACGGAGTTGATCCTTTCAGTGAAGAATCAGAACCAGAAAAAGAAGAAATAGATCAGGATGAAGAAGAAGAGGAAAAAGAACCACCTCATACCCCTTCAAAGATGAAGTTTCTCTAGAAATATCATCCAGAAGAGTAGATTATTGGCAATAAAGATGAAGGGATGCAAACCCGAAGAAGGATGATAAATACACCAAATAAAAATGATATTGCTCTTCTATCCATGATAGAACAATAAACATTTACTCAAGCAAGTAAGGATCCTCATTAGGTAAAAGCCATGGAAGAAGAAATGCCCCAAATTGAGAAGAATGAGAAATGGGAGCTAGTACCTTGTCCAAAGGACAAAAACATTATAGGAACCAAGTGGGTATTCAAAAACAAAATGAATGAAGATGGACAAATCATCAGAAACAAGGCAAGGCTTGTTTGCAAAAGCTATTCACAAATTGAAGGAATTGACTTTGAAGAAACATTTGCACCAGTAGCTTGTATGGAAGCTATCAGGATGTTCTTGGCATTTTCTTGCTCAAAAGGATTCAAAATCTATCAAATGGACGTAAAATCAGCATTTCTGAATGGGGAACTCAAGGAAGAAGTCTACATGGAGCAACTAGAAGGGTTTGATCTAACAAAAGAAAAAGACTTAGTTTGTAAGTTGAAAAATTCATTATATGGGTTGAAACAAGCTCCCAGAGCTTGGTATGCAAGATTGGATCACTATATACAACAACAAGGCTTCAAGAAGGGAGTGGCAAGAAGTAAATCTCTACATAAAGATGGATGAAGGTAAGTTACTAGTCACACTTGTTTATGTTGATGATATGATTTTTGCTAGCAATAATGATGAGATGAGCTATGAATTTTCTCAAAACATGTCAAAAGAGTTCGAGATGTCGATGATAGGAGATGTATCTCACTTCCTTGGATTACAAGTATCTCAAACCAGAGCAGGATTGTTTATATCTCAAACAAAATATCTTAAAGACATGCTTAAAAGATGTGGAATGGAAGAATGTGCACCCATGAGCACACCTATGATCACAAATTGCAAATTGAGCAAAAATGATGACTCCCCTCTAGTGGATGTAACTCATTACAAGTCAATAATTGGAGCCCTTCTCTACTTAACTGCTATGAGACTCGACATAATGCAAGTAGTAGGAATGGTGGGAAGATTTCAATATGCTCCTAAACAATCCCATTTGTTAGTTGTAAAAAGAATTCTCAAATATCTTAAAGGAACTCCTAATTTCGGTCTTTGGTACCCTGAGAGCTCAACATTGACTTTAATTGCATACACCGATGCTGATTTGGCCAGAAGTGTAGATGATCAACAAAGTACTAGTGGAAATGCATTCTTCCTGGGAGACTGATTAGTATCTTCGCTCGGTAAAAAAATAGACATCTATATCATTATCCACAGCCGAAGCCAAGTATATACCTGTAGTAGATTGTTGTACTCAAATACTATGGATGAAGGAAGCTCTAAAAGATGTCAACATAGTTATAAATAAACCAATTACCATCTATTGTGATAACACAAGTGTTATCAGTCTCAACAAAAATCTAGTGATGCACTCAAAGACCAAACATATACCAATCAAGTATCATTTCCTTTGTGAACAAGTAGCTGAACAAAACATCATCTTGGAATATATCAATACTAAAGAGCAGATAGCTGATATTTTCACAAAATCTCTTCCTCGAGAAGCATTTGAAAATCTTCGTCAGAAGATGGGGGTTATCTCTTTAACATCACTCAAGTTCATTCATAAAGATGGTGTAGGACAGGGGGAGAAGTTCTACAGGGGGAGAAGTTCGACAAGGGGAGTGCGTATGCATTCCTTTACCAATGATGTCAAAGGGATATAGAAGAAGAATATTTCCATCAATAACAAAGGGGGAGATTGTTGACATAGATTGTCATTGATGTCAATATGGCAATACTCGAGGAGCCAGAGAGGAGCAAACAGAGCCGTCGGAGGAGCAAAACAGAGCTATTGGAGGCATATCAGGAGTATCAGGAGCAATCGAACCCAAAGAAGGACTATCGGAAGAGTTATAGGAGGCAGATTAGTTAAAGGAGGTGGAAAACATGTATATATGCTATATACACTATCGAAGACACAAACATATACATATATTCTATATACACTATTGGAGGCGCAAACATATACATATATGCTATATACACTATTGGAGGAAAAAATGTATACATATATGCAATTTACACTATCGGAGGCACTACTACCCGAAATCCCCGATAACGATATATATGTGCGGACTTGACGAAACATATATGTTCAGGTGTATAAATAGGTGAAGTCCGCCAAAGGTGTCGAAGCATGATTTTAAGTGTATTTCATATATGCGGGCCTTAAGCCTCACCACGTTAAAATATGCGAATTGCGATATATATATATATATCATACAACTGCGATATGTTGCAGACCCACTACAACATTATGCAATGGTTTAACGTTGTATCGCATCCGTCCATCGTAATAATACAAAGGGTTGTCACCCCTAAAATCATTGATTTCGATATATGTTGTGGACCCGATGCAACATTACGATTTGGCTTATTATCATATCGCATCTGCAGAAGAATCGACCGTCAGCCATCGGTGATGTCATGGGCTTGACGTATAAAGGACCTCCGAAAGCCATGATTGCCGATTGCGATAACATTATGGAGGAACGGACCTAATACAATTATAGATGTGGGTATAATGTTTTTGAAGTCTGCTCTTTAGAGTTTTGGTAAGGTTTTCTCGTATATTCCTGTGTATTTCAAAAATGTATTGCTCGGGGTTTTTGGAGGCCAAAATGCATAAATAATGGTTCTGATAATTTAGTAGGCCTGAATGATGCCGATTGCGATTGCGATGGTGACGTGGCATGTGGGGGCCTCCTTGTTGATACTATCTCTCCAATGAAATCTCTCTGTAAACAATAAAGTCCTATGTATGCTATTATTATTGTAAAAGGAGAGCTGTTAGAGTTTTAATACACAACATGTTTTGCTCTATGAATTTCGGCCCTCTCTTATGAATTTACTTGTCACTGGAGTGTTGGTGAACTCAAAGAGACAGAGGAAGCCAAAGCAACATGAAAAGCCAGGAAACTGAAGAACAAGCTAGCGCAGAGGAAGCCAAAGCGACTCAGGAAGCTGAAGAGGCAAGCAAGCACAGAGGAAGCCGAAGCGAGTGTTGAGGAAGCCCAAGAGCCAGTGGAAAGCATAAACGAACAGTCAGAGGCATCAGGAAGACATAAAAATAGGAAAAACAAGGAACAGACTGTGAATGTGTGTATAATTAGAGCGAGAGGAAGCTGAATTTCAGGGAGAGGCAAGAGAGGCAGGAGAAGTAGGAGAACAAGAGTGAAGCAGAAGCTTAGCAGGCTTGGGAGCATAGAACTACAACAAAACAATTTATACCAGGTTAGGGTTGGAGCCCACTGGGTTGGAGCCTCAGAACTGAAAGGGTTGGAATCCTTGGTAGTTGGTGCTCTTAAGTGCACAAATATTGCCTTGGAAAAACAGAGTTGGTGCTCTAGAGGTTGGAGCCTCACTAAAGTCCAAGTTGGTGCTTGGCAACTGATTGCAACCATTTATATATTGTATCTATTTCATTGCACTATTTGTGATAATGAAAGCATTTATTCGAGCTATCTATTTCTGTGTTCCATATATAAATGTTTTGGTGAAAAAAAAGGAACAATTAAAAATAAACAGTGATTCACCCCCCTTCTCAGTATTTCCAACACCGCCTGTGTTTTCTTTGGGCTCATGGTTCCACCTGCAAGTAAACAAATAATATTTTTTGATCCACGTGCACGCTCTCCTCGGTCTCCGTGTCCGTTCTCCTCCCACTGTGCCAAATTAAAACATAAGGTTTTAATATGTTTCAGTGGCGGAAATATCAATGAAAATCCATTGGGAATGTGGCTAAGTCTGGCGTACTTGTTGGAGGTGGTTCCAGGTTCGAATCGCTACAGAACCAAACTTAACACGTAACAATTTTTTTAATAGTGTGTGGTTATGATTTGTAACCATTGAGGGTTGTGGTTATAACTGTATTAGATGGTGTAGTTAGTAGTTTTGGAGTGCGCATTAAATGGTTTGTTGGTTCATGGGTCCACCCGGTGGGGGCTGACCCACGTGGGCCAGGCGGGTTCAATCCTTGCCGACCTAACTTTAATTATGGTGTATGCATATATAGTGGTGTGGTTAAGGGGTGTGGGCCGAGTCCACCGACGGTGGCCCATCCACCCCAAACATAATATGTTTATGGTTGTGTGGTTCAGTTGGACCGTCAGGGATCATGGCTTGTTGGTCCTTTTTTTTAAACATTTGTTATGTGGTAGTTGGAGGGGGGGTCAGCGGGCATCATGGCCCGTTGACCCAATTTTAATATGACATTGGTTCTGGGTTCTAGTGGGGGTGGTGGGGGTCATGGTCCGCCACCCATTTTATAATATATATGTATGTATGTATGTATGTATGTATATGTATATGTATATGGATATATATATTATAAAAATAAACAGTTTTTTGAATTTGTCTAATATAGGAGATATTAGACAAATTAATGATCCAACAAATTTGCCGGCTTTCGGGAGCTAGGTTTCATGCCTTAAGGTCAGTCAAATTGTAGGGCACTTAAACTTGGCCGAGAGTCCAACTTTGACCAAAACTTTGACTGGATCGTTCTCCCTCATACGAGCTTAGATTGAAGTACCGTTCACACCACTGCGATCAAGATGACAAGATCTACACTCCAGTCCTAGTTGGAAAGCATTCTGATCACTTTGATTTTTGAGCTTCCATAAGCCCTCTTTGTCTTGTGTGTGTCCCTGAGCCACCTGGATCAATGTCCTCTCTCATCCGATGGCATAAAATGAATGAAAAATGTTTTCAACCACTCAAATGGAATGTGGCCCTGCAGAAAATGTGGTGGGGCCTTCCTGGAATGTGACTATTGGTATGTGATGAAATATGAAATGCATGACCACATAGGCATATTCGAAAATGTCATCTCATTTGATATTGCTGCAACTAAACTTATGGGTGTCCAAGAAAAAGACTTGTTCATACTCTCCAGTGATCCTAGTGCTATCCACGAGATTCATGCAAGTGTTTCATGTCATCTTTTCCTCTTCACACTGTGCTTGAAAACAAATATCTTCAATGGTGTCGATTGTTTAAATTTTGTACTAATCAATTGAGAGGAAATCACATATAGTTCTGCATGTTTCATTCTCCTCCAGGAAATCGAAAAAAAGTATCTACTTCTCCAGTTGTTCGGCGTCTTTGAAAGTCAATTTATTTTCACCATGCCACCGTGAAGTGTAAACAATAACTTCTATGTGATTTTATGTTCATTGTCCTTTCGTCCCTTCTCACCCACCTTCCTTTTGTTCACTTCATCATTTTACTTCTCTTATTTATGTATATAAACCTATGATACATGTTGTAGCTTCCACCTTTTCATATTTCTCCATATTTTAATTTTACATATACTATATATGTTTTTTCTTCTTCTTCCTTCTAAACAAAATATAATATTTGCATCCTTTTATATTGTTCTTTGTGCACCTAAATATAAACAATGGATTCTTAAAGGGTTTTCATTTGGTTACCTTAAATCTAATTGGTAAATGAATGATAGATAGTTATCCATCACCACAAAAATACTTCGCTGAAATAAGTTTGATTATAATCTTGTTCTATGCCGCAAAGATAGCTTTGAAAAATTTCCAACAACAAAATTCGAATTGCACGACATTAGTACATATTATCAAAGAAGCATAAACTCTATTATAAAAAGGCCTCTTCTTCCACTAAAATTCACCTAATTTTTCAAAAGACAGATCTAATTTATAAGCTAGACAACACTACTTCAAAAATATACCCACCAATGAATTTCTTGCTTTTTCGAGATATGTACTCTATCTTTTCACTTAAGACAACTATTTGTGGTCTCCTATAATCACTTGAAATTGTCTCCCCATGTTTGTATCATGATGGACATGCTAACGTCTTCTGCAAACCCCTCAAGAAATATTCAGAAGAGACTCCTTTATGCACGAAATAAAGACGAGTCCAACAAATAAAGATGCCTCAAATATAAAGCTGATTTAAATATTCAAAACTTTCCAGATATACCCCTGTCTAATGTTTCTCTTCCCAAACATCTTGAAGCTTCACTTGAAAACCCATCTCTTTCAACATTCCCTACTGCGACTGTACCTACCCTTCAACTTCCTCCATTCACTACCACTTCTTGTCGATGTACATCACACAACCCACCATCGACTCATCCTCCTTCACCCTCTCATCCCCATATTATAGTAAACCCTGGCCTTAACCATGCATATCGATGATTCCATGAAAGGATAGATGACCTCTCTCCCTTGCATATTTTCTCCATATGAAAAGAATCATATGCAAAGATGAAAACAAATTCTTTTATGGTAACCTTTGTTGCTTTTAGTGAGCAACTACAAAATCCGCCCACCATTTCTCCCTTGTGAACAACATGGACACTATCAACCAACCTTTTGTCCTTATTTCTCTAACACAAATAGAAGAAATGATCATATCACTTGCCATCCCAATATTGAAAGCCAGGCATGCACGATGTGGACAATAAAAATACATTAGTCATACTATTTGTTTCCTACAAGACATCACTGCCATCGCCAACATTTTATCGTGCTTGGTTTCTGAATTGGACATCATCATTGTTACTAGGCATGGTTGTGACCACAAAACATATGATTTAATTTTTAGTGGGACACATTTTCTTGCGGCTTTAGATTACAAACTAGCCCATGATACCTACCACAAGGATGTCCAACTGGACCAAGCTGCAATATCTGCCTTGCCAACTCACCCTACTGATATGTCCTCTATTATCGGTCACATCTCCCTCTCCTCTCCTGAACCACGACTTGACTTCGCTAATTTTGATGATACCATTTTTTCACATCCCACTCCAACAAGCCTCCAACCATCCTCTTTTGTATCAACACTCCCTAATTCCCATATAGAGCATGAAGTTATATGCAACTACCTATAATCTCCCCATCCTAATTCCACTACTTCACTTTCCTAGCCCTTTGTTTCCCCCTCTGCTATCAATTAATATACCACAAAAGGCCTCCTTGCTATGGTGTTCCCCACACTCTTCCCCACAGGAGATGCTATGATTGGTCAGCCACGTCTTAGAAAAGTTGAAATGCAAGAATATGTTGTTCACCTCATATGCTACTATGATAATTGTTTTTCCCTCCATCTAGGATTTTGGTATTACTTGCACAATCTTATGTTGTGGCATTGTATTCAAGAAACTGCTATTGTTTTCATGAAGAGAAACCTTGAAGAGGGTTTTCCAATGACCATTGCACACCTTCATGCATGCCTCCATGACATGCTTGATTCCATGCTTCCTGACCAGATTATGCACTTCGGATCAGACCTTAGAGGGACATGCTCGTTTTGGAACAAACGTAGAGGTGAATTCACTAATATGATCATACAAAGAGGTAGCCCTACTTTCTTCTTCACCCTAATTGCAACTGACACCATATGGCATGACATGCACATGGTCATGCCTGGCAGCCCCCCGGGAGTCATCCAAGCTGTCACGATGGAAATTCAAGAATATAATGAACAATCCACATCTTGCAACGCATTACATTCATTTTCGATTCACAATATTCCTTGAAGAGGTCTTGAAAAAAGTTTTACATGAAAAGCACTTCTAGTGCAGGCATTTCCTTGACGATCCTTCTCCTTTTTGTTTCTTTGTCTCGATCTACAGGTGCCTCACAAAATTTCCTTTTCTCATCTTTGCAGGTATGAGTGGAAACATAGGGGCTTTGCACACATACATGGTTTCCTTTGGATCGAAACTACACCTGATATGGACAACCTCGATTGGAATGACCAAGTCACGATGGATATAGCTAGGTGTTTTTTCGATGAACACATTTCTTCTTGGAATCCTTGCGCTCTTGAACAATGTGGACCTTATGTACACATATATACAGAGAATGACCCATGCATCCTCCCATCGCCATTGATATTTGCATCCTTTCGCCTTCAAGACTAAGAGAATCTTTTTAATTGCATTCAACTACATACAAAATTCCACCCCTCTTCATGTCTTCGCAAAAAAGGTCCTACTCTTGTTTACCACTATGGAGCTCCATCGTATTTGAATCCCACCTCCTCTTTGATCATTGATGACACTGGACAAAAAGAAATATGTCCCTGATCATAATTATGACAGGTTAAATGTACACAACTCTGACATGTTATACATCTAGAGAGCAAACATCGATTGGCAGTCCATTTTGTCTCGGCATGTTGTTCTGCACTACATCGTGAAATATGCATCGAAACCAGAAAAAATCATAAAGTTATCAACAAATGTTGTCACATGTCTCCCAGGCTGTCCACCTTGAAACACTTGTTGTTAGTGTTAGTGTTGTCTGAAAAAATTAAACATAAACAGTTGCCAATAGGGACATCGTCGCACAGGAAACATGCCACATGCTACAAAAACTGCCTCGTTCACTTTGTAGCGACTCATTTGTTTCCCTCAATGCTACTCAAACCTTTTTTGAATGTGTTTATCATGGTATAGGTTCCCCCTTCCCAACACGGCCCTTCATTGTAGCATACATGAATAGACCTGCTTCATTTGAAACACTAACTCTTCTTGAAGTTGCACGTTCCTGGTCCTTTTCTGCTCGTTGAAAAGATAACCAATGGAAACAAATAAATCCTGACAAGATTGTTCATGTCCTCCCTTCCTATTCCTCGATCGCTTCTCCTGCTGATGCATCTTACGCTTCTTTCTGCTGGAGTGAACTACTTCTATACTTCCCTTTCCACACACTCCCAACAGACATACGCTCCACTGATGAAGCAATCATTTCACATTGAGAATGGAAAACATATGCGTATGTTCCATGGCATGTTCATCGAACCCATGAAACCCTTGTTTCCACTTGCTCTGATGACATCTCCACTAATGATATGATAAAAACCCCTAAATCTGTAGACATCGATGAATTGAAATTCCTTTCTCTGATACACCTTAGAAACAACATAGAAATAGATGACATTGACATGCTTGAACATCACGACTTTGAATGTAACCACAATTGGGCCCATACTACGATCCCTCTCCCTTTGCAAGAGATATCCATATGTTTGTTAGACTTTAGTCTCTCATCCACCCAAATCCATTCTACCCCATCTCCAGTTCCCTTCTCACTCACCTCATTTTCGCCCACCTAGCAAGTTTCTTTCACCATTGTCCTCACCTGCTTTAGGACCACTTCCTCCATTCCTCCACTTAGAATTCTCATCCAAGGCACCGCTAGCACGGGGAAGCCTCATTTAATTGATTTCCTAAAAGATACATTTATTGTTGAATCTCTTTCCAATTCAAGTCCATTGCTCCTACTCACTCCAATAGGTGTTACAATGTTTAACATAAAGGCGCTTACAATCCATTATTCCCTTTGCATTCCTTTAGTGTTAATGCATCCTCATGAGGGCCAACCACTTATGCATCTCCAAGAAAAACTTCATCACGTCAAATACATTTTAATCGATGAAATGAGCTTTATTGGCCCTAAACTTCTTTCACAGATAGATGATCGCTTAAGGGAGGTATTTCCTTCATATCAGAATGTGCCTTTTGGAAATTGGTCTATCATACTTATTGGTGATCTTAGGAAGCTATCTCATGTGAAGGACATCCCCATGTATGTTAGCACATCACGCCACAATGCCCTATGGCACAAATTTGACACGTTCTTCACACTATCTACCATATTTTGTCAATAAGGGACGAACCCTCTTCAAATTGCATTTCGAAAATTGCGCACGAATCTCAGAAATGCAACACCAACATTCGAAGACTGGAATTTCTCATGTCAAGGACAAATTCATTTTTTTCAAAGGATGAGCAGGAGGAATTTGACAATGCAATCCACCTATATCCAACCAACCTAGTTGTCGAATTGCATAACAAACAAATTCTCAAAAAATTAAATATGCCAATTGCACATTGTTATACAGAGAAAAGGAACCACCATCCTACTCGTGCACACAAAGAAGCTGAACAGTTGGATGCAAAATTTCTTATTTTCAATGAACAATAGATTTTCCTCACAGTTGTCGAATTTCATAAAAAAACAAATGCTCAAAAAATTAAATATGCCAACTGCACACTGCTGCACAGAGAAAAGGAACCACCATCCTACTTGTGCACACGAAGAAGCTAAACAGTTGGATGCAAAATTGCTTATTTTCAATGAACAATAGGTTTTCCTCACATGTAACTTGTGGGTTGAAGTAGGTCTTGTAAACGAGGCACTTGGAAAAGTAATTTCCATTTCCTATGTTGTTGGATCAAAACCCCCTCAATTACCATCATTTGTTGTTGTTGTTGACTTCTTCCTATATAAAGGTATGCCATGGGATGCCTTCAACCTATCTTATGTTTCACTTGCCCCATTAATGCGAGGGTCTCGCAGGAAAATTCCCCTTCGAATGGCATGGGGTTTGACACTACGTAAATTGCAAGGAATGAAATTAGAAAAGGTGATAGTGGACATTGACAACATAGACCGACAAAACTTAACATTTACTGCTATCTCCAGAGTTTGAACGTTGGCTGATCTTCACATATCTCCTCCATTTTGCTTCAGCCGCTACTCCTGCATGCAACACAATGCTTACATAAAGTGTAGGAAACAAGAGGAATAGGTACTAGAATCAAATTCTTTACAACCACCTCTAGTCTGATCGTTGCATCTAGCCCCTTTTGATTCTCTTTTAGTAAGCATACTTTGCATTCAATTTCACAATAGTTTCTTTCTTTTACAGGTATTTGTTGCAAAACACAGTTAAAATTCCATACATGTTCCCCTTTCTACAAAATAACATATTGTGTGCATTCGTCTTTAGAAAAAAAAAGAAGACAAACTTTACAAGTTCACTTTTCACTGATTAATATGAGCATACTTTTAAAACTCTGCTTCAAATCAAATACTTTGAAAAATTCTTGAAAATGAAATACAAACTAAAATATAGGTTCTCACTTGCTTCCAAATCTCTTTTCATCTCTCCAAGGAGTGACTTACCACAAACGTTCACAACGATTTTTCTAAAAAATAAAGGACTGCAAATGAACAAACTTTCCAGACTGTTGTGGTAAAAATGACAACACTCCCAACTTGACTTTATTGTTATCATATTGGTAATGGGGACCCCTATGTATTTGTAACTACCTTTTGGATCATTTGTTCTTCCACTTTTTCTTACCCTGTCATTCTGTTTTATTTTTCAATTTGACTTAATCATTTTTTTATAGCTTCTTTTTTACTATTCATTAAATAGAATAAATGAAGAAAATAACTCCCGAATCCAACACTTGTATTTCTGTGTGACTTTAGCCCTTTTATATTGAACTAACCTCTTTTGATTTCATTTCAATAAGCATACTTTTTATTCAATTTTAAAATAGAAAAAAAGACAAATTTTACAAGGTCGCATTTCAGTGATTGATATGAACATGGTTTTACAACTCTATCTAAAATCAAATATGTTCAAAACATTTGATAGCGAAGAAAAAGGGAAAAAAGAAATTGCTCTCACTTACTCGCAAATCTCTTTTCATCCTTTAAGGCGTCTGTTTCGATATGAGATTTCCTCCGACCTCCGATATCGGACAACATAAGAGATTAGCATATCAAAATATCGAAATCTAACCCTTTATCGCATATCAGAGAATAGGGATTTTGAATTGTATCATATAACAAAAAACAATGATAGGGAATCTTTGATTTTCTAAGCGGAGTCTAATATGTCACATGGCCTCCTCTGATATTTATTATTATAATAAGCGAAAAATTTTAAAAGTGTTATCACTTATGTGTTTCAGAGTTTATATATTTTCTTATTATTATAAAGAACCAATGTTATATGTATTATAGTTTTACTATTAGACATTTCTAAAATAATTCCTCCAATGTTATACCTCTGATATAACTCTATTATCAAAAGGTTCCTCCCACCAATAGTCTACAACCACTTTATGGCTTTCCTGCCATGTCATTCCGACCAATCGTGTGAGGGGAAATCTAGTTCCACCAATCAGATGCCTCCCTTGACTGGCGTTTTGATCATCAAAATGATAAGGTTATCCCAAAATTTCCTTTAAGTTCATAGCCTCACTCCTATGCACCACAACAAATCTTTCTCTTTGATTCTTGTCATCACTCAGCTAACAGACTTCACCTTTGCATCGCGTAGTGTCTTAGCTGAAATGCTCTAGAACCTCCTAGTTATAAGCTCTACTATTGCAAAGGCTTCCTTGACCTAGTCTTTCCGACTATGTCTCTATCTCAGGAATCTCATACACTCCCACACATGCTTCACGGTTTGATGATGATACCTTTGGTTACTTAGAATGATCTATGGTGTTATCTCTCGTGATATTTGGTGATATGTTCTCCAATGGATTCGTGGTCGGTGATTCTTCCCTCCCACTACAAAGGAATCCTACAGAAGGTGGCATAAGATCTCCTGCATCTCTTACCTACCACGGTTTTGGTATGGACTCCTGGGAGCTTCCTATGCCTCCTTCTACACGCTGACGGTGCTAGACCCTATGCCGAGTCTGCAAGCAACTCCATGGCGATTGACAAAACCTTTTGGTGCCTCAACAACCATCTTAAGATGCCAATAATAGGTATCCAACCTTCTGAGAAGGCCACGTTTCAAGCCATTTAGGAAAAGTTTGCACCTCATATGATCCGAAGGGGAAACTCCCCTCGACATTAATCCAATTCTTCCCATGCAACACAACAACTTGTAACTTGGAAAACAAAAGGCATGCAAGCGGATAACGACCCTACTATCCAGTGGGTCTGCCATGTAATCTTTATATTAATAAAAGGGTCTCAAAACCCACTATCTTTCAAGTTTGATCGAACCTCTCATGGGGTGACCATGACATGTAATGAGTTATGTCTCTTCCTTAATAAGTTATTACTCTTTGTTGTCATGCGGTTTGTTATATCATGTAGTTTCTTATGCCGCCTAATCTATTTTATCATGTGGTTTTTTATAACATGTGATTTGTTATGCCTCTTAAGCATCAAACATTCTATGTTTACCTTTGGAAGTCATTACACACATATTTTCCTTCATATACATACATACATACATACATACATACATACATACATACATACATACATACATACATACATACATACATACTATATATATATATATATATATACTAAGTTCATCCCGACAGGGATGTACCACATATGCAAACATAATCAACATAATGTAGTCCTTCAATCCAAAACCAGTAGTGGAATTAGAGGTTTATTCATCGGAACATTCAAAATGACACAATAAAAAACATTTGCGATATGGGTACCTCCAATCTAGAATGGATAAGGTAACATAATTAACTCATTTTAATAACTGCATCGGGTCCATAATATCAAATGTTTTGATATCAGAGATAATCACAACATTCCATAGTTTGCAAACTTGTGTTATAATAAAGCTCTAATATGGTGGACATAATATTACAATTAAACTAATTTTAATATCAATATCACGTCCATATTGTTGGCCATTTTAGATGATGGCACATAATGAAAGTTTCCATAAACGGATGTGATCTTAGATTAAATCCAATTTTGTAATTATACCTGGTCCGCAAGTAAATTAATACACCATATCGGGTCAATATATTGGAGATTGGAGGAAATCCAAGGTCGAATATTATCACACATTGCAGCACACACCTTCAAGAATATTAGCGAGATATGGATCTTAGAGGAAGTGCTCTATCACAAGTCAGACATCAGGGGGTTTCAAGTGCTATCATATAACAAAAATACTGAATCATCAAGTGCACATATATGATATCATTGTTCGTCTGTATACTTAACACATTTCAATTTAAACACATCAATGGTGATACGACTACAACAAAACAGGCAATTTGTGCCAGATTTAGCACCACATTTTAGTGCATTTTTTTCTCAATTAGGATGAATAGCCTGGCTCTAAATCTAGCTATACTGTACAATTTTTAGAGCGTCATTTTTTGTGCAAATTTTTTCATCCTTTTTTACGCCATTCTTTGCTTCTAGTTTTGTTTCGCAATTTTCTTTGAGTTATACACCATGCTTTGCATCTAAGTTAGTGTCTTTTTTTGCATCCAATTTGTGCCAGTTTTTGTATCTAGTCTTATGCCATTCTTTGCTTCTAATTTTGTACTTATTTTTACATCTATTTTTGCGCCAGTTTTTCTACCTTTTTTTACACCATATTTTGCATCCAATTCTGCACCATATGTTGAATATGCTTTAGTGCCAAATTTTGCATCCATTTTTGCACCATTTTTTGCATCCACTTTTAAGTTTTATTTGTCTCCCCTTTTACATCCTATTTTGCACCATATTTTTCATCTAATTTTGCATCATTTGTTGCATCCAATTTAGCATCATTTTTAATGTTGTTCCTTGCATCCTTTTGAGCATCTAAATCTTCATCCTATGTCGAACCATGTGTTGTGTCCACCTTTAAATCCCATTTTTTGTCTAATGTTACATTCAAGTTTGAGCCATTTTTTTCGTCTATTTTTGCATTTGTTTTTGCACCAAGTTTTGAATCATTTGTTGCACCTCATTTTGCATCCAATGTTGCATCTCAATTCGCATCCAAATTTGAGCCATTTTTATGACCATTTTTGCACCATTTTTTCTACTTTTGTGTTCAATTTTGCACCATTTTTTATGTCCAATTTTGCATCCTTTTTGGTGTCTAATTTTGAATCCTTTTTGGCCTCCAAATTTGCATCCTTTTTTTTTGCCACATTTTGTTTCCACATTTGCATCTCATTTTTCACCTAGATTTTAGTTTTAATTTTCATCTAGTTACGCATCATTTTTTGCATCCTTGGCTTCACCATTTTTTAGTCCCATTTTGCATCTTGTTTGTGTCTTTTCTTACATCCTTTTTTCACCCAATTTTGCATCCTAATTTTACACCATTCTTTGCATCTTCATTTTGGTGTCCATTTTTGCATCCTTGTTTGCGCCCAATTTGGTATCCTTTTGTATGCCCTATTTTATTCCCTTCTTTGTGTCTGGTGTTTCACCCTTTTAAATTTTACTTTAAAACCATTTTTGTGTCATTGTTTGCATCTCATTTTGATGGCTAGTTTAACATCCAATTCTAATCCCAATTTTGCATCCATGGTTACATCCACTTTTGGCTTCTTGTTTAGAGTTTTACTTTTATTTCCATTTATGACCACCTTTATGGGTTCATTTTACTAATTTCAATTACATAGTGAAAAATATCATAGTTTCTAAATATTATTTTGTTGTAGGATTTAATGCACGGTTATATGAACATAAAACCCTCTCAGTTTATCCCAGAATCCTAGGATAGAACAATTAAGAGAAAGGTTGCTCTAAGGCTCAGGATTCTTAGTATATCAAGATGTAGAGTTATAGATTAAGAAAAAGAGAAGCAATTCATGTGAGTCCTCACATGCAGGTCTTGTTGGCATTTTTAGTGTAGCTAGTAAGTGCTCCTAGCTAGCTCCAAAGATTCGTCCTACACATAAGAGAGAGAAAAAAGTAACCTTCACAACATAATATCTTGATAATTGAAACTATCAGAAACATATAAATATTACTGAATAGATAAATATAAACCAAAATCTCGTGCATTCATTAGTTAAATAGAATAAGTAAAGAATGAAGTACAACATATGGAAGGAAGAAAAATCGATATATACTAATAAATGAGTTGGAGGAAAGATACAACCATCAGATGCAGTTGCAGTAACACCTCTTCCAACTCCTAGCTCCAAAACTCTCCCTCTCAAGATAGATCTCAACATCATGACAATACAAGAATTTCCATCCTTTTTTAAATGGCCAAGCCTCCAATATATAGGAAAGTGAGGGCTATGAATATTTCCAAAATTCCTCATTAGTTCAATATGGACAAAATATTTTGGGTGAATAATGTTTCCTCATATAAAAATGGCCTTTTCCACTTTTTAGATGCTTTTGTGCTTAGGAAAAAGCTTCCCCATGCTTTATGGCTCTTTCCCGCTTTTGTATGCTTTTCTTTTTTAGGAAAAAGCTAAAGATGATGATAAAGAGATCACATTCCACCATATGAATTTCTGAAAGTGAACATGAGTGTCAAATTCTAGTTAACTCGATCTTTTTTCCTCGTGACTGAGTGAGAATTTTGGTAACAAAAGCTAGATGAAGGGGACAACTTGTTATAGACTAGGATAATGTGATCCTCATGGTACATAACTTGTATTATAGTCTTATATAGTCTAGCAGAAAGGGGTATTTCAACCAACAACATAGTATTATCCTCTAAGATCGAAGAGGTATTTTCATGTCTAACACATTTGAGAAGATATCACAATTCAAATTGATAACTTAATATTTGTAAAAATTTAAGGGTAATTGACAACATTCATAAAAAAGATAGCAATATCCTCATATATAACAATTCTCCATCAAAAAATCATTGACAATTTTCAATATACATATATGACTACTAAATCAACACTTATCAGAGATATCATTATTCCAAGGTAGATTCACAACATTACATCCAGAAATAGTAATATCATCATACATAATGATTCTCCATAAAAAAGCATTGACAGATTTCAACAAATATATCAAGTAACAAGACAATACTAATAATATACTCATCATCTTTAATCAAATCAACTAAGATTCAAATGTGTGATTATCAGATCAAAATCTTCCGTGAACACCATTATTCTAAGGTAAATTCACAACATCCGTCAAAATATAGTAATATTATTAGACATAAAAATTCTCCATCAAAATAATGTTGATAATTTTCAATATATACATAAAAAGATAAAAATGATAATATCATCATCATATTTAATCAAATCAACTAAAATTCAATGTATGATTACCAAATAAAAACGTTTCATAGATATCATTATTCTAAGGTAAATTCACAACATCCATAAAAAAATAGGAATCTCATTATACACAATAATTCTTCATAAAAAAAAGTAAACAATTTTCAACATATTCATAAGGTAACAACATAGTGCCGATAATATCATCATCATTATTCGAATCAACTAAAATTCAAATGTATGATTACCATATTAATACATCCCAACTAAATATAAAAAATAACAGATGGCTAGCTAACACCACAAAAATCATAGTTGAGATCATCCTCATTATCATTTCCATGATTATCATCCTAACAATATCACCCACATAATCATCACCAACACCATCACCATCCTCATCATCATCGTCTATGATATATGACGTAATCTAAACATAGTATGTATCATCATCTTCGTGGTCATTACTTGTAGTGTTCTGGAAAAAAATCAATATTACATGTTAGTACTAATTCTATAGCACAATGCATATTTTTATTATAATGCCAGCCATAAAATAAGGTAGGACATAATAACATTTAATAGTACTAAAAAATAAAATGAAAATATGGTTTAAGATATATTGGAGATCCAACTAAGATTACACTTCTAATTCACATTAAATATTAGAAGCATTTTTAATGCATATGAAGTAGGTACCCATTTGTTCTTCATATTACATTGTGAATGCTTCTTATGATTTCCATTCACGATTAGTAAATGAAGAGTTACTGGAAGCTTTATTTCAAATTACAATTGTAATTAATATTAAAAATAGAAGAAATTTTAACAAAAAAGAATGTCACGTGAAAAAGTAAATTCTTTTTAATGAAAAATAAGTTACATACAATATGAATGTCACATAATATTGAGTTTCTTTTAATGCATGTAATTTTCTCTATGATAAAATGGATCCTAATTTTCATTCAAGAACAAATGCTCACAAATAATTACTTCATTTTATCCATTATCACACTTAATCCATTATACCTTATGGCGAAAATGATTCCATTCAAATTGCTTTGAACTCCCTAAATATAATGTAAAAGAGAAAACTCCACGAAAACGACCACGACCGCAACCCCACCCTTGCCTCGTCCACGATCAGAGACAATGAACTTGGAGCTATGAGCATGATAGCAACCCCTCCTTTGCCTCGTGTCCACCATCAAAGGCATTGAACTTGGAATTAAGAGTACTCATGTTTTCTTTGCTCTAATTAATCTCTAAGGAATCAAAACTTGATCAATATATCAAGGATTCCATCAAGGAATAGATATATCATAGGCAAAGCTTAATAGGCTTTGCCAAAAGAGTGTGAAAGAACACTTATCTCTATTTGATGAAATAAATCGAGTGGAATGAATGGTGGGAAACACTTACTAGGGAAAGGACGATTTTTGGGCCGTCCTTATTTCTATTATTATTTTTGCTTCTTAGAATGGAGGGAAGTGTTTAAAATAATTCTAAAAATTATTTTAAATTAAAAATATATATATATATTTTCTTTTGTTTTAGTATTTTTTAATATATATTTATTTTTAGTAATTTTTATTTTATATTTATATATATATATATATATATATATATATATATATATATATATATATATATATATATATATAATATATATATATATATATATATATATATATATATATATAGATTGTCCATATTATTGTTAAATGTTAATATTAAATATGTTGGTTTTGAGCATGGTTTAGAAAAAAGTTCCCAAAAGGTTTATAGATTGTATTTTATAATGTAATGATTCATTGCTTAATGGAATTGTTTTGGATTTTTTGTTTAATGATTCATTGATTGATGAAATTGTTATGGATATTTTTTTAGTATATTAACTTGTATGTGATAAAGTCAAAAGTCACCTCCTTTTTAGATTTTCATTGGTCAATTTCCGTTAAGGTCATCAAGTTCACCATTCACTCCCAGGTTAAGGAAATATAGGAGTCATGAAGTGGCGTTGTCCAAGCACTTAAATATTGAAACATGTTTTTTTAGTTACATTATACTTCCTTTTTGTGTAAATTATCCATGAAAATAGTCTCATGGAACATGAGGGGCCTCAATAGTAAAGGAAAACAAGGACTCCTAAAAGAAGCATGGTATTCAAAGCACCCATCAATAATGTTGATATAAGATACAAAAATATTAAGTGAGGTTCTACCTCATATAATTAGCAAATGGGGGAGGAATTTCCAAGTTGTAGTGATTGATGCTTAAAGATACTTGGGTGGAATGGCTATTATTTGGAATGACCAGGAAATCAAGGTTACCAATATGCTTACCTCTTTTCGCATTATGGAAATACAATTTTATTTAATTGACATCGAGGACTACTATCATGTATCCAATGTCTATGAGTCCAATATCGCAAATGGAAAACCTCTATTTCTTAATTCTATTTCCAGCATAAGCAATTTATACTCCCCATCTCCATGGATTATTGGGAGTGACTTCAATATTATCAAGCGCGTTGAGGAAAAGAAAGGATGAATCACAATGTTTACCAAGAGATTTTGTAATCTATACCATAAAATCCCTAAAGTAGTCTCCATTAAAGTTCTCAAGAAATGAGTCTCAAACTCACACATGTGGATCAATGAGATGCAATACATGTGTGTGTGGTGACAAACTTAATACATTGTTCTAATAACTCCACAAACTTAAGTATTTCAGTTCATCACATAAATTGACCGTAGTGTGACATAAGTAAACCAAGAGTATATATGAAACCCTCATGAAAGAAACATTCCCTAGATCCTCAATTAGGCTCTTAAATGACGAAATGAAAATGCAAGGGAAAAATAGGACTTCATTATTTAACCATCACAAACGTGTGATCAAGTGTTATTAGGAGTGTATATATTCGTATGTTTTCCAAAGAGGGAGTGACTACATGAGTTACCATTCATTGGGCCTTATTTTTCTTTCTTTTATTTTTCATTTTCTTATATATAGGACTTACGGAATAAGGTTTTCATAAGTTTGGCATAACTCATAGATATAACATTTACATGGATTTTCACTTCAACCGTAGAGTTTAGACTTAGATAAATCATTATAGTGTATCTTTAATTATTTTGGATTTCATTTTTTTATTTTTTTTCATAACAAATGACAAAAGGGGAAATATTTTGCCACAAATATATGAATTCTTAATCATAAAGGCATGATGCGATGAAAACAAATTAATGATGTTACTCTCTATGAAAATGATGGGTATTCTTGAGAAAAGCTTATGTTTGTGTATGTCTCCTCCCTGGTTGAGAGGGAGTGAGGGTGGACACCATATTATCCATGTGTCATGTACTATGGTCAGAACTAATAGTCGTAAGCTTAGTAAAGACACCAGTAGGTAGAATGGTGGATTGGATAAACATCTGGGACCAATATTCTTTGAGAATTTGTACTTTGACTAGGACTAACTGCCATAAGTCAAGTACATTAATCCAATATAGGAATAGTCATGAGGATCGACATTTCCTGGTGTCAAATATTATGACAGTGGATTAGGAAATGATCATGTGAGGACATACTTGGTGAACATCCTAGTGGGGTAAGTTCCTAGAGAGGTAGTGGTGTACAAATTTATGCATCCCAACATTATGCTCTGATCTAATGGAGAGATAGAACTTGTTAGTCAAGGCCTTGCTATTTTGAAAATGTTGGCTATGATGATGTAAATAATCGTTTAGGCTTATCAATCTAGATCCCTTCTTATATGAATATTTAAACTTGAGAGTAATTTTTTGTCTCATTATGAGTACCTCCCTAGTTTAGAGGGAGTGTCATCATCTTCATTATCGTCATCATAACCACCATCATCGTCATCATTATTGTCATCATTCCATTATCGTCATAATCACCATTCATGTCATCATCATCATCATCACCAACATCATCATAATCATCATGATTATGGACATTGTCGTCAATTGTCCATAATTATAGGTGTCGTAATAAATATCATCAACCCAAAAAATGCTACGAGTGCTCGAAAAGGGTTGTTAGGACACATGATATATGCAAGAGAAATAAAAAAATTATTTTTGAGAGATGATCGATGATCATCATCATCACTACATTATCATATTCATTATAATTTTCGTCATCCCCATCATCATAATTAATGTAATTTCTATCATCATTATTGCCATCTTTGTCATGAACATCATAATCATCATTCATGCCATTATTGTTGTTGATGATGACTAATATGAAAATAATAATAATGATGATCATATGATGATGACTTGGAAGACAACACCAAAGATAATGATTATGATTACGACTATGAAAAAATTTAAAAATTGGGAAGATTGGCCAAGGTCATTAGCATCGCCATCATCATTATCATTGTATCCCCCATTGTCTTTACCATCATTGTCATTATCATAATAATCAAAATTCATGTCATCATCATCATCGTCATAATTATTGACATTGTCACCAATTGTTCATAATTGGCAACGTCATAAGAAATATCATCAATGCAAAAAATATGATGACTGTTGGAAAATGGATGCAAAAGTGAAAAAAATGGGGGAAACAATAAACGTAAAATTGGATGAAGAGTGGACACAACATAAGTAGATGCAAAACAAGACATTAAAATTTACACAAAAGTGGATGAAAAAGTAGATGCAATAGTTGATGCAAACTTGGACACAAAATAGGATGCAAAGATGGATGAAAAAGTGGAATAAAACATGGGTGCAATAGTAGGCATAAAACTTATCATGAATTGTGGTGAAACAAATGTGGATACAACAATGAACGCAAAAAAGAAGGCAAACTTGGATGCAAAAAGGGATATAAACATGGACCAAACATGCGTGCAATAGTGGACAGAAAATTAGATGCAAAATTGGACACATCAGAAGTGGATGTAAAAGTAGATGCAAAATGGGATGCAAAAAACATAAACAATATTTGATGCCAACTTGGACACAAAAGAGGATGCAAAAGTGGAAGAAAATGTGGGTTGCAATGATAGTCACAAGCTATGGCACAAATTGTGGCACAACAAAAGTTGATGAGAAAGTGGATGTAATAATAGACACAAAAAAATATGCAAACTTAGATGCAAGATAAGAAGCAATAAGGATGTAAAACTGGATGCAAACATGGGTGCAACAAGAGAAACAAAATTGGATGCAAAATATGGATGCAATGGAAGTATATGCAAAAGAAGATACAAAATGAGATGCAAAACCCGACACAAAAGTGGATGAAAAAATAGATGCAGTATTTGATGCAAAATAGGATGCAAAGATCGATGCAAAATTGGAAGCAAACGTGTGTACAAAAATAAGTAAAAAACACGGCACAAATTGTGTCACAAAAAAATTGGATGTAATGATAAATGAAAAAAAGAAGCAAATGAAGATGCAAAAATGGATGCAAAAGTGGACGTAAACACGAGTGCAACACTGGATGCAAAATAGGATGCAAAAGTTGATGCAACGAAATTTGATGCAAAATGTAGATGCAATATGAGACACAAAACATTATACAAATATTGACACAAAAGTGGATACAAAAAGGGATGAAAAAATAGATGTAAAAGTCAATGAAAACCTAGATGTATATGAAAATTTAGAAGGAAAAATGGGTGCAAAGGAAGGTGCCAAACTAGGTGCAAATGATGGCACAAGAATATTGGATGCAATAGTGGACACACTAATAGATGAAAAAGAGGATTTAAATATGGATGCAAAGAAAGATGTAAAAGTGGATACAAAAAAAGTAGATGCAAAACTAGACACGAACCTTGATGCAAAACTTGGCACAAAGGGGATGGAAAAAATGAAGCAAAAATGGATGGAAAAAATGATTTAAAAAATGATGCAAAAGAGGATGCAAGAGATGATGCAAAAGTTGATGCAAGTGTAGGTTCAAAATTGGATGCAATAGAGGATGAAAAAGTTGGTGAAAAAAAATGAGGTGCCAAACTTGATGCAAAACATGGTGCAAAGGATGGCACAAAACTTGGCATAAAACCTGGCGTAAAACCGAGTGTAAAATCTGGTGCAAAACCTATTACAATACCCGGTGCTAAACTTGGTGTAAGAGTTGGTGCAAAACTTGGTGCAAAGTTTGCATCAATTTTTGCACCATATTTGATAAATGGACACAAATAGCACCAAAAATGGGCTCCACACGCAAAAAAAAAGGAAGAAAAAAGGGATGCTAATCATAGGTTTTTATTGTAGTGTACTGATCTAATCGCATAGAATAACATATATGAAAAACTTGAATTAAGAAAAAATGAATTAAAAAAAATACTTCATCCCAAAAACATATCATCAACATAAAGATAATAGTACCCGATACACACTCACTCTTCTCATTAGTAAAAATTTTGTGGTTCTTCTTTTTATTAAGACTTGTTTACAACTATAGTATTAAAAACCAAAATACTTCTCAAAAAATTTCAGAAGCCCCTTTCTTCATAAAAGTGAAGGGGATTTAAAGTTTAAAGTTGAAACTCAAATATAGAAAAGTCCATAAAATGTTGTGATGGTCCAAACAAACCACACTTAAAATAAAAATATAAACTAATAGTACAGTCCTATTACAACAAGTTGATCAAGACTTAGATGGAGACTGCGCTATTAGTCACTGTTGAAGTTCCAATATATCTTTCCTTGCCTTCAATTCACGTGGATTTTTAGGCCTAATGCGCATATGTGTAGTGAATAACGCATCGCTGACAGTAGGCAACACCTGACTGATCTTATTTAGAAGACACCTCAACATCAACCATTTCCCACGTGGTTTGACTAGGAAATGTCAATGACCTTCCGAGTCAATCTTTGATAGAGATTTCACCCGCTCAGTGTTCTTCCTTGATGATTCTTGCCAACATTTTTTTCAATATTTTAACATTGGGCAACATATCTTCTGGGCACTCTGAGATTAAATTTTCCTCCAAGGGTTTGTCATTGATTGATTGAATCATGTTTCTAGATATGTCCCTAGCACTATAGATTGTCATCTTTGCATTTTCAAGCATTATCTCCCATTCTTGGAAGACAATCTCCTTCTGAGATTCTTCTATCTTGGGCAGATTTGCTAATCGAAGCTTAGACTTGTTCTACCAGTCAATGAAATCATAGATTTTCTCTTCAACTTCCTTGCCATATGTCCTTAGATACAATTGATTCACAAGTGGATCAACTGATTGGCACATCTCATTGATAATTCCCAGGTTTTGGAAAAATAGAACCTGTTGATGAGCAAGCATGTTATTTAGTGATGCTGCTTCTTTCATGAATTTTGTTGTCTAAGGATTAGCCTTCCGTTGCTTAATCCCACGCTCTAGCTCCTATATGTGGACATCCTGACTCTTCACGTCAGATTCATATTGAATCTTTAGCCCATCAAAACTGGTTTGCAATTGTACAAATTGAGATTTCCATTGTTGGATGATTCCTTGCTTTTGATTTTCTAATTTTTTTCAAGGTTCCTTATTCTATCATCTTTTTCCCTTAGGAGTTGTTGCACTTATGTGGCTTTTCCAATTGTTACACTAGCATAGGCTCCTTCATATTGTGATAGTCTCCCAAGATCTATGGCAGGGGTCACTTGGGCATCTTTCCACATTACTTCAAGAGGGGTATTTGCAGGGACCAAAGCTTGCCTTTGTTCAGTCCTTCTCCTCTTTCTCTACCTGCTCACTATTGTTCTATGTTTCAGACGATAAAATATATCCATAGGAGGAATCTCCTCAATAATGAGAATGACCTCAGAGGCCAGAAAAATTGGGATGATTTCCATATCATCATTATCCATAGTTTCCTTAGAAGGCTCAAGAGTGAATGAACTCTTCTCAATGATGACAAAATTTTGAGCAATCTGTGTTTGCGACAAAATTTGTTTTTTTAGGGTCACTCTCTTTAATAAATTGTTCCCAAATCCCATCCAGACTTTCTTCTGTTGCCACCTTCTCTACCTTTGATTCGATAGCTACCAATGGTCTAGTTACATGAACTACATCTTGACTCTGAGATGTGCTCTCTCATGTGTCTTGTTTCGTGTTCTGGTGATTTAGATTCAAAATTTCACTAGGAAAATGGGAAATCCTTTTAACCCTGTATTGATAAAATTGCACTAATTCCTCGAGGCTAAGCTATCTTGTTGCTTCTCTTTCAACCTCTAAATAATTTAACGTCGATTGAAAGAAATCATCAAATTTATCACTCTCATTTTTAAACTGCTTGATCTTTGCCTGTGTTGTAATATTGTTTGTAGTATCTATTGGATTCTGCTGCCGATTTGAAATGGTTGGAAAGTTAGTTGGATTTCCTCCATCTCCTTAGTAGAATGTTTTAAATTCTATAAATAATATAATCCACATTGATATGGAAAAACAGGCCACTTTACCTTTTTTCTTTATTTCATGACCTTATATACGCCATCTCCCATAGTTTGGTAGGTTATTTCCCAAGCTAGGGGCTTATCGGGGACATACAAGGGAAACACATGAGGTTTTGCAAGGCTACCAAAAACTCACACATAGGTAAATGATTCCTCTCCAAACCATCTTCCAACTGATAACAGGTTAATATTGGCTTCATCATATATTCTAGGGAACTTCTCATTGAAAACAAACTGGTAAATAGGAAGGGTGAAGCCATGGCTAACCTTGTAAAAATGGGCTTGGTATTTTCATTCCCATAGAATATCATGGTAAATGTGAATAGGAAAAGGGTCTTTAATATTCCATTTCCATCCCATGGATGGAAAATTTGAAGTGAAACAAATACAATCCATAATGTAGGCACTCATGTAGAACGAGACAACAACAATTTCAGTAAACTTGTGGTTTTTCCTATATTATAGGAATATGTTGCTTAGGTTGTTGGACATAATATTTCTCCAATCCATTACATAACCATCGGAGGCAACTTCAATTAGTGGTGCCCATTTGTTTAAAAACTTCTAGGTATTCTCATAACCAAACAATCTACACACCATTGCAGCAACAAAACAATAGGGTGGATTAATAGAGGCTATAGCATACATACTCTTGTCCTCTTTCTTATGCTTGCTAGCGTCTCTTTTCCATCCTTGAATGGCCTCAGATTGATGTTCATTTTCCTACATGAAATTCTCAACAAACTATTTATCATATTTCGTCTAAGCTGTTGGGAGGTGGTATATTGCAGACAAGTCTTTTGCAGTGAATGAGATGATGACCATCTGTGGGTCATGAAGTCCTTATCTTTGATGTTCATATGATTAATGACCCACCTGATCATATCAATATAAGGCAAGATGCTTGGGTGGACACCAATTCTATGCAGAAGCGAATTGGGCACATCATTATATGTAATTTTTGAAAAAGGAACCCTATCCTCTGCTTTAACTATTCTTTCTATGGCTTTTGGCCCTTCATCTTCAAAAATCTTATACATGGCCTCCTAGCTAGAGACCCTAGTATCAAGGGTGCATCTCGTGTCGAAAAATATCCTAGGGATTTTTGTGACCTCTAGAGCAGGACCAACTGGCTGTTGTTGAACGAGAATTTTCCTTCAGGGTTTAGCTGGTCGAGACATTTCTCATGAATTATGCTTATCAAGACTAGCCTGCGAGGAAAAACACAAGAATGAACAACACCTGCACTTAGAGAAAATGACCAATTATGCATGAATCCAATACTTTTATGAGAGAAATCTTCGGGGATCCTTAGTATTAATGAAAACATTTACAATATTGAAAACCATAAATTCACTGCATTTTGCCATTAATTGAGAGAACGTGCATCCATGTGGCCTTCAGCACACGTCAGCTTTAACGAACATTTTTATCGGAGAAATCACATCTTTTACCTACCAAAACTTGTGATCTTCTCTGTCTCTAGAGCTGATTACTTTTATTGGAACATCTTTAAATAAAATCACATCTTCCCTTCATCACAAATTTTTGAATGAAACCTTCGCTTAGATCCACCAATCTTTGATTGTGATATGTCTTACTGTACGTGTCATCTTTACCAGAGATTTTAATCGGAAAAATAAGATGGTTGTCCTGGAAAAACTTGCGATCTCGTTTATCTCTGGACCCAGTTTATTTTATCAAAACATATTTAATATAATATCGCGTATGCCCTTCATCTCATCTCTTGGAATGAAACCTTCGCTTGCATCTGCCGATCTCCAATTGCGATATGCCAATAGCCCTTGCCTCCTTTCAACTTTGTGACCGTCATGCTAACCCCCAAATCAGAGCCCTCTCTATCGGGAATTTCCATTTGGAGGTGTAACCATCGTGGATGACATGTCAATTTGCCGATCACCTTCTGTGTTTGGCCCTTGGTCCTGTAGCTCTTCACATGACCATTGTCTAGCCCTCATTTTGGAACCCTTCAATCAAAGGTTATCAATTGAAGGTTTAGCTTTGATGCACAATATGCCTCAACCTCTGATTTCTAGTCTTCGATACGTGACGCCATCGCTGCTATGTATTTGCCACCTATCGCCTTGTGAGTAATGCCACATGTTACCCTTTTTGGCCTACTGTGAGCCTTGAAACTGCTGAAACGAGCTACCACATATCAATCGTGTTGCCATGTGCCTCTCATCAAATCCAGTATTTTGCTACCATGCATCCCTTTGGCAGGAGAAAGAAAATGCCATAGCTTATTTTGTTTAGTACGAAAATCCTTTGTTAATTTTTTATCGTCCATCCCTACACATTAACACTAGCGGCCCATTCCCGACAATTTCACTCTGCCTAATATCACATATTTGGGATTTCTATCATGTTAAAACCTCTGATACCTAAGAGGCTGTCTGTTTGGATCAAACACAGATGAACTCATGGTCCACATGTCCTATCGGCGCTCCTTTGTGGGTCTTGGTGCAAATGCTATTTATACATATATTGTAAAGAATTGTTAATCTATTCATGAGTTAGATAAAGAGATTGATCGTTAATTCCACCATTACATAAAAATATAGAAACATAATCATAGTGTACACCAACTACATAGCCCATACCAAGAAACCATGAATAGATTTAGTAAAATTCATAAAAACATAATACATCTAGACCAAGTACATAATCTATATCACTAAATCATTAATAAATTAATAAAGTTATAATAGCAAATGTGGTTGACATACATTGATAGACATCATTTTCATACACTAATCGACATATAAATGGTGGAAAATGTTGTTGATAGGCATATATCAATAACATTTACTTATGTGGTTGTGCGAGTTAATGATTTACATGCTTGGGCAGATATAGTATATGATGATTGACTATGGTTCACTATGGCTAAATATTTTTAGGATAAAATTAAGGGGGTTTTTTTATGGTTAATATAAAATAGACTATGGATGACAATGGTTGTCCACAACTAATTATAGTTGACAATGATAGATTTTGATTAACTATGGTCGACTATGGTTGTTCATGTTTGATCATGGTAGACCATGATTGACCATTGTTTTCTATCATAGATTATGGTCGTCCATGTTCGCAATGGAATGCCATGGTTTACCATGTCTGACCATGGTGACTTTAATTTAGCATGTTGACCAATCTAACCATGGTTGACCATGCTTTGCCATGTTGAGCATGGGTTGCCTATTTTTATCCAAGGTTGACTATGGTCAACGAAAGATGACCATGATTTCTCATGGTTGATAATCATTGACCATTGTTGACAATGACCTATAATGGCTAACTAAAGTTGATGGTTGACCATAGTTGACTGTTGTAAACCATCTTGAATAGAGTCAACTATGGTTGATAATGGTTAACTATGTTGACTATAGTTATCTACAAGATACCATAATTGACTATGGTGAACCATAGTAAAACATGGTGACCATAGCTAACTATGGTCACCTTATTTAGTGTACCTTAATTGATGTTATTATTATTAGTAATCAACTTTATTAAATCTTATTGGAAAACCCTAATATTAATATTATTATTGATAAACCTTATTAATATTATTACTAGTAATATTAATGTTATTAATATTAATATTAATGTTATTAATATTAATATTAATAATATTATTATTGTTAATATTATTAACAATAGGCATAGTCTACCCATGGTACATAGAGTAGATGGTGATGGGATGTACTATTAAGTCACTCCATGATGTGAAGGTCACCTGTTTGAAATTTCATGGTAAAAAATTCACCGGATGTTAAGGGCTAGTGTGGCCCACGTGGGGTTTGATACCTGGGTGATTTTGATGGCTTAAATGCCCTTGGGTTGCAGTTTATCAAGCCAAAGGTTAAGCTTGCAGTCATCTCAAGGCTTAGACAACTTGACAAAAAAAAAAATAGTTGTAGTCTAACTTACAAATGAAATGGTTTTTTAATCAGAATTCAACAATACAATTTTTAGTAAGATTTCCATTTCTTATTATTTAAAATGCACTTTTGAATGCATTAATGGAATCAACACCATAAAAACCCCATATGGCACTCAATCTTTGCAGATTAAACAATTTAAACTAATGATTTTTAAAAATCTCTATCAAATTTTGGATAAAATAGACAAAAAAATATATTCGGAAAAGGGTCATTTGGTCTCTTAATTAGAATACAAGTTAATAATATATTCAATCAAATAATAATAATAATTTAATCAACCTTAATATTAAGATTATTATTGTTATTATTAATATTATTAATAGTCAACTTTAGTAATATTAATATTATTATTCTTAATTAGTTTTAAACTATAATTATGACCAACCAAGGTTGCTTTTGGTCAACCACAATTGACTATAATTCAATATGGTTGAGTTATGTTATCTAAGGATGACTATGAATGAATAAGGTCAACTATTGTTGATTATGGTAAACATAGGATTGACAAAATTAAATCATGGTAAAATAATAATAATAATATAGTCAACCTTAGTATTAATATTAGTAGTCGTCAACTTTATTAATATTAATATTATTAAATATTAAACCTTATTCACAAACCCTAATAATAAACCCAAATATTATTTTTATTAGGGTTTGTGGATAATGTTGGTCAATCATATAATATAATATTATTATTAAAAGGTTGAGCAAGTTTGATCATAGCCAATTATTAATAATATATTCAATCATATAATAATAATAATAATATTATTATTATTATTAAACCTGGACTATGATTGAACAAGGTTGACCTTGGTTGATTAAGGTTGACCATGGTGACTATAATTCAATGTGGAAGTTTCAATGATTGAGGATGGGTATGAGTATTATTAATAATATACTCAATCATATAATAACAGTAATATAGTCAAGTTGGTGGTTGTTGTTGTTGTTGTTGTTAAACCTCGACTATGATTCACCAAGGTTGACCTTGGTTGATTAAGGATGACCATGGTGACTATAATTCAATGTAGAAGTTACAATGATTGAGGATGACTCTGAGTATTATTAGCTATAGTAAACAAAGGGTTGACCTTTGATACTATTAATGATATATTCAACAACAATAATAATAATATAGTCAACCTTATTATTATTATTACTCAACTTTATTAATATTAATAATAGTGTTATAGAGTTGACGATCATGGTATTAATATTATATTGAATCATATAATAATAATAATAATGCCAACCTTAATATTAATATTATTAATATTATTTAACATTTTTAAATCTTGATTACGACTCACCAAGGATGCTTAGTTGACTAAAGTTAATATTGTTTGACTTTGGTCAATCATGGTCAACTATTTAAATATGGACTATAAAGATTGACTTTGTTTGACTATGTTTGACTAAAGTGGTTGACTATGTTTGACTATTAACATTAATCAATAAAATTAATATGTGATTATATTTGGCCAAAGTTGAAGACTGTTGACTATCAAGCATAGTAGAACATGGTAGAATATAGTCAACAACATTAATAAATGTGGTTGACTAATTTTGTAACGTCACATTGTGACAATAGATAAATTTTTCCACCATTATGATGTTACAACATGGTTGTCTCAATGTGAGGTTGGCTTGTTTGTCACATTAGTTTATTCATTATAAAGTGATGTTATATTTTTTCATCACATTGTTAAAGAGTTTATCTTCCTAACAGTTTCAAAAATTATTTTCATACAACCACATTAAAATAATATTATTATATGAAAAAAACATAGTCAACCTAACTCAATGATAATCAAGGTTTAAAATTGTTTAATATTAATAAGGTTGATGATCATTAATAATAATAATAATAATAAGGTTAACTATATTATTAATAATATTAATATTACTATTAACCATAGGTGAACATGGCTTGACCAAGTTCGCCATCATAGAACATGGTTTGACTAATTCGACCATGGTTGACCATAGTTTTCTATGATAGATTATGGTCATCTATATTAATAATGGATGGCTATAGTCGACCATTTTCTATCATGATGACCAAGGTTGACCATATTTTACCATATTAACCATGGCTAGCCATGTTGAGCATGGGTTGACCATGGTTTTAAAAGGTTGATTATGGTATCTATGGTTGACCAAGGATGACCATGATTGAATATGGTTGACCTATGCTTCCCATGGTTTAACATGACTCACCATGGTTGACAATGGTCAACCATGTTGTTTAAAGTCAACTATGGTTGACAATTGTGACCATAGTTAACTATGGTCAATCATAATTAACCATATTTAACCATGGTGATGATATTTGATGATGGTTGATCATTGTTAGACTATGGTTTATCATGTGACACTACTCTTAAACTTCTCAAACTATCCTTTGACTATGATTAATGATTTTTTGACTATGGTTGAACATGGTTAACTATGGTTGTCCATGTTCACCCTATGTTTTGACTATGAATGGCTATGGTTAACAATTGCTTGACTATGGTTTACCACGATTGAGCAAAGCTTTCTATGCTCATCATGTGTAAATATCATTAACTATGTTTAGACTATCAATGACTATGGTTAACGATTATATGACTATGGTTGACTATGGTTTGATTATAACTGATCACAATTAATGAGAGTTGAAGATGGTTTGACTATTATTAACCATTGTTTGACCATGGTCTGAATATGTTCAACCATACTTGAATATGGTTGGTTATAACTTACCATGGTTTGAATACCATTTGAATATGGTTGACCATGATCCTATGGTTACTATTGTCAACTTTATATGTTTGAACACTTGCTAATGTGGTTGATTAGTTTTTTTTTTTTTTAGATATAATACAACAAACATTAATAAGTGTGGTTTATATACACTAATTGGTGACATTTTCCACCTTTTAATAATGTGGTTGATAGATTATAGGTCAACATGGTCAAACCTCACCATCCATTATAGGCTACCATGGTCAACCATTGCTATCCACTATGGTTCAATATAAGTCACATACACATAGACTATGGTGATCTTTGTGAGTATGGTTGAACATGGCAACCATGTTGACTATTAATGTCCATATTGATTATGGTTGACCATATCAACTATAGAAAACTATAATTAACATGTATTAATACATAGTTAATATGGTTAATGTATAATTAATATCTTCATATTAACTATGGTTTTCCATATTAATCATGATTGACCTATGCTAATATTTAAATTAATATATTACTTTATATTTTAATATTTCTCATTTGTAATGTACTATATGTAAATAAATATATTTTTACTATACTGAATTATAAATTAATGTTAACCTTCATTTATTTATAGTTTTATTATTCCATTTTAATATTTATATTAATATAATAAAATTAAATATTAATTTAATTAAATATAAATTAATTAATAAATCATGGTTTAAATTGTGCTAAGATTGAATTTGCAATTTGATGATTAAAAAGAGAAACTATATTTACGAGGTGTAAATTAACCTGTTAGGTTTCTTAACAAATATTAACAACTGATTATGTTTTTTTCTTTTATGGGATTTATCGACGGCCTTCAAACCCAAACTTGCTTGTATTTGATCACCATTTTTGCTTGGATTTCGTCCGCAACAAGCCGGGAGGTTGGATCTAATTCATGAATCCATTTAGTAAATGAATGTCGACAAATCACATCAATACTCTAAAGGGCAGGAACGCGAATCTGGACCGATACTTGTAAAAAAAGAATTTATATATATATATAACGCTAAACGCATAAAAGATATAAAACCTTTGATACTGTGGTACAACGCCAAAGGCATTGAAAATTATAGATAAATTTATTTCCATTATAAAAGAAATGGAAATAAAAGAAAAAAAAAACATTTGGAAGAAAATATCACCCTAAACAGGTTGGTCTGGTCATTTTACAGTGAAATTTTTTATTTTCAATGTCAGTGTGTGGTGTACAATTACATTGCAGCGCAAAGAACAATGAAAAATAAAAAAATATTTCATACATATAATACCATTTATCGGAACCTTTCAACCCATCTCATTGGCGGATCAACGAGTTGTTCATTCTGTTAGGGAAAAATAGACCAACAACACTTATTTAATCCCTAATAGACCAACAACACTCATTTAATCCCACCCTTGGTATGTTAAGAAATTTGGGTTTTTCAAAACGAAGAAAAAAATAGATATATATTAATGCAATTTTTTTTAACAGAAACGAAACTATCTTATTTTCATTAGAAAAAATGAATTAAATACATTTTCTGGAATAGCACATCTCATGTCCTAGAATATGTGAGCCATAGAAATGTCTCAGCAAATATAGGGCTTTTATGTCTTAAAATACTATGATACTATTAGCCGTTTTCTAAATAATTTTTCTTCTAGCACATTACTTTCCTCTAAAACATTTTTTTCACAAACATATTTTTGTAGTATTTTAAAACATTTTCATGATGAAAGGAAAAAGCCAAAAGATTGGAATAGATTAAAAGCCATGATTCATTTTCAGGGAGCTTTCTAGGTCTGTCTTTTATAAATTGATATTTTCCAAATTGAAGAGATTTAGTTGTCAGTGTAGAAAACCTTTCCTCGTATACAATTTCTTTCCTTTCTTGATAGTAAGACTACCACTTTATTATGTTCTCTGTACACATAATTGAAAGACATTTTTCTCAAAGGATATGATCAAAGATCTGATGCATTGCATCCATAAAGTGAGGGAAGGTTGCCCAAAAAGAGACCCTTGTTGTACCCAATTCGGGATCACCTTTGAGTCTCCAATTATTGCTAACTCCTCTATTGCAATCCATTTAGCACATAAAAGAGCCCCCCAAAGTGCTAATATCTCACCTCTCTTATTAGACCCTAAACTGCTACTCTAACATAAATGAAAGGAACTTCCTAGTTTCAAAACTAAAAAATCCCCACTGTTGCAAACCTAATGAGTGGAAAGCCCATCAAAAAAGACAATAGGAGAATGTGTCTAGACCTCCTTATATTGAATGTGTCTAGATGGAGACTTCTCCTTCATAGGCCCAATCGCCAAGAAGTATGCAAAGATATTTAAACATGTATCAATTATATCTCCAAATGCCCCACATAATGCAGAAAAGTAAACATCGATATGTTATGTACTCCTCAAACCAAAAAGATAAGAACCTTTCTATGGAAATTGAATTCCATTATACTCAATGTTAAGTGAAAATAAAACCCTGCTCCAAAGGCAAGACATAAAAAGATGTATGTAACACCCTCCTCCCACATCTACCCAAGAAACCGGCTAGTCAGGGTAAACATGCGATGAGAGGCCACTACGATATGATTTGATCTTCTAAGTCACGTTAAGAACGTGGAACTGATTGAAACACACCATACATACATCCAACATAAACATTTGGACCCTCAGGAACCAAGCAAACCTTTCTGCCAACTAGACCTTGGGTCCCACTGACATTTTGGACTACTTGACCTCTCGATGCTCTCATTCTATGGGAATGCTAGCATCTAGGGACCTTTGGATGCTCTCACAGGTCTGTAAACCAGTGTCCAAGGACTCTTTTCAGCGTTGTGTCAGTGTCCTTGGGATTTGAGCGAGATTTTTAGGCATAGATCTGAGGTCAATGCCCATAATTGAATCACATCTTCGTAACAATAAAATAAAAAGGAAACAACAATATAAATGCAATCACTTAAATGAGACCTTGACTAGATACTTACTAGCCATGACAGACATTTCGTGAAACATATCACAAATATGTAATCTACAGGGGTAATTAACAGACTTGAGCATAGGGGTCTCATACTTAGCTGAGAATCACTAAGAGGCATTGATGCATCAACATATTAACTGTCATTTCATCCATTAGGTCATAGACACATTGATCATTCATTTACAAGTAAAATCATGATGAGAGTCATTCATAGCTATTGCCATAAAACACATATATAACCAACATAATAGAAACAAAAATACTAATGAAATCACAGCCATATAATCCACATATAAACGAATTTATACTCATAAAATACAAGGAGAAATAACCTCATATTGATGACGCAAATTCCAAACCCATGATGGGACTTCCACATTCCACCTAACTGTAGAATGGTTGAGCCAAATCTCTCTTTAGTCATTCACCCTTGTTCCATATTCCAAGAATGAATGTGGGATTTCATAGAACACATCAATCTAAAACCATCCAGGGCTTCCAGAGGCCATTCATCTCAACACATCAGACAGTGATTCCAACTCACAGTTGGACATCTCAAAATCATCTTCAGATTAGTCTTTATCCAAGCCTTCCAAGGCTTCCAGAGCGCTTGTCCAACCAAGGCTTCCAGGACTAGTATCTCAACCCACATCTTTTACCTGGGTTCAATAGCATTTGTCCAACCATGGCTTCCAGGACTAGTAACTCAACACACCAATGGCTTCCATAGCATTTTTCCAGCCAAGGCTTCTAGCACTAGTAACTCAACCCAAGCTGGTATAGGTCTTCCAGAGCATTTGTCCAACCAGGGCTTCCAGGACTAATAACTCAACCCAAGCTAAGGAAACATGAGAAAACAAAACAAGGAAAACTAATCCAATATCACCATGGCTATCCATGAAATGGCAAGGTTAGACAATCCACTATCAATCCCAACCATCCTCCATGCCCATGAAAGATCAGAATCAACAAACCACATGGGTATGCCATGCATGCCAAAACTTGTGAGGAAAACATACATGCAACTCGGTACATGCAAGAAAAAATTGATATAGTTGTTGATCCCGATGTCCTCTTGCGCTTTCCTTCTCTTCTTTTGTCTTCTTGCTCCAAAAATCCAAGTATTCTACACCCTCCAAGAGTGCTCCAAGAAAACTCTAAGTCTCCAAGAATATGAGAGAGAGAGAGAGAGAATAATGAGAGATGTTCAAAACTGAACTGACAAAAGGCTACCAACTGATCCTTAGGAGCCTTTTTACGAATGAGGCCTCTATTTTCTCCATTTTCCATTATTTTCATTGATAAACATGTAAAAAAATGCCATTTTTCCTTTCTAAAGCCTTTGTGGTTGCCTTTGCCAATTTCCTTACCCATTAATAACCAAATGAACACCCACACTAGGATGTCTCCCCAACATTCAGCTCATAATAAGTGTTCCATCAACTATGGTTATTATTTTTCCTTTGTTAACTTTTATTGCATGGAGTTTTCACCAGGGTTGTTACAAAACCCTCGCCCTTAGGGGAACACCATCTTAGTGTTCAACAACACTTATAACCACAAAACTGTTGTGAGAAAAATATACTATCATTGGAGCTTTATAACTTAGCTCGTTGCAGTATTTACAATGATCACCCTGATAAGAAACAAACGAACATGAAAACATAACAAAAATAACATCATAATGACATGACACTCATACCGCTTATTAGAACTTTATAACATAGCTCATGGAGATATTTACATCCATATAGATATTTACATATACCAAAACATCACCAAACATATACCAAAACATATACCGAGACATATGCTAAAAGACGATGCCAAAATTGATTTTCCTCAACTGGAAAACAAGGAAGGATACATAGACCGCTTATGATCCGCCATCTCCCATGTAGCTTCACTGGGTACAAAGTGATTCCATTTCACCTTGACTTGCTCGATTGCTTAGTTTCGGAGCATGAGCACCTTTTTCTACAATATACATTGAGGCTTTGGCTATAATTCTCCATCTAGTTCCACCTGCAATATAGACTAGTCAATCACATGATCAACATCTTTAACATACTTCTTAAGCAATGACACATGGAAAAAATCATGAACTTTCACTGTCGAAGGCAGTGCAAGTCGATAGGATACTGAACCAATCCTCTCAATAATACTGAAGGGTCCACAAAACCGCGTTGCTAGCTTGGCACATGATCTAATCCGTAAGGAACTCTTCTTTGGTTTGATGTGCAAGTACATATGTTTCCCAACCTGGAACTCCTTGAACAACCTATTCCAATTTGCATAGCTCTTTTGCCTATCCTATGCTGCCATTAGATTATTGTTTATAACATGCATTTGTTCCATATCTACCAACATGTATGATCCGATCAACACCTTATACACTAGATCACTCCAACTAACAGGAGTATTGCAACTCCGCCCATACAATGCGTAAAAAATACTCATCTTCAAATATTCTTGATACCCATTGTTGTAAGTGAACTTTTCCAATGAAAGGTATTCTTCCCACTTTCGTTGTTGATGCATCACATACATCCTTAACTTGTCCTCCAATATCTTGTTGAACCTCTCTATCTGTCCATCAGTCTTGGTGAGCTCTAGTATTGCAGCAATAATGTTGCAACTCCTAGGTCTCCCTTCTTTACTTTTATCAACCCAGCAGTTCGTAACAAACTTGGAAGCGACGGTGTTGTATGCACAAGTACTAGCTCTTACTGCACGCTGTCACTTGATCAGCTGGCACAAGTTCGCTAAGAGCTTAAGTGAACTTCTATGAGTTCTTAGGAGAAGCTTTTACTGTGATGGAAGAAAGCTAACACTACAGGGCCTATTCTACTTGCAGAAAGAGAAGGAAAACTAAAATGAAACACAAACCCTAGCAAACCCTAGTTTACCCACTAACTCTAGTTGTGCAAGAAAGAGATGGAAACTACTGAGATGGGTGCCATTGACTACTAAAAAGGCAAATTGCATTTATTCAAGCTACTTCTGAAGAAAAACGACAAGAAATCATCTTTTTGTACTTTTAAGTATTTTTATGTGGAATTATTATGCTTATGATTTGACTCGTTGTGATTGTGCAGAGGTTTGGTGGCAAAGGATGATGGAGCTGGCTTTTGCAGATGGCGAGGAAGGTGTGGAGAGGTCTTAAGAAGTCCCTTGTACCCTTATAGAGACTTCCATTGCGATCAGACTTCGAAAAATCACTTGCAGGAACTTCTACAGGAGGCTGCAGGGGATCTACAGGAGATTCTACAGGAGGATCTACAGGAGGAGGCCGAAAGTGGTTTTTAAGAGATTTGAAGATGGAAAAATGATGGGAAAGGAGGAATGAAAGTTTGATGAAGGTGTTGAGGGGTCTATAACTTGTCAAAGAAGACCAAGGCCAAAGGAGATGGTTGGATTTGTTCGAATGGTGAGAAAACAAGTTTATGGAAAAACAACGCTGAAATTAGGGCAGATTGGCGAAATGTGGCAAATGAGTGGGGGAAATATTAAGAGATGAACTGGTACAAGCTATGTTATGGAGGAATGATGAGCTGAAATGTTTTACAAGAGATCTGCACACTTACTTCTCAAAACTGACCAAAGCAAGAATCGAAAAACAGAGTTTTGTCTATCTTAACCTAAATTCTGACCTAAAACCTGAAAAATGCCAAATAATACTTTATGAATAGAAAATGATGCGAGAAAACCATGGTGAATGAACATGAAATGATCTAAGCATGTAATCCAAACTAATATCAACTTCCCCAACTCGAAATATCACACTAGCAGTTGCATTGGAAGGGAAAAAATTGTGTTTTTGGTGGCAACAGTAGTGCCTTGACCTCAAATCATGGTCCAAGGAGAGAGAAAGGAGATCAAGACCTGATGGTAGCCTTTTTGGATCTTTTTCTGTTATTGCAGCAAACCACTTAAACAACTTGAAGCAAAAACAACTATTCTAACCATCAAAAGCAACCTAATTTAGCAAAGCAAGAATAACCTAAACAACAGAAATTATCTCATGAATGCAAGCAAAAGCATATGAATACACAAAGGAGGTGTTGGGTAGCTTGGGTTGGGCCCTAACCCAAGAGATTCAACCCTCTAGAAAAAATCAATGCTAGTTCAAAACTTGGTTCATCTTCATTTATCAAAAAATAACAGTTACATCACAAAATTGTCTTCAAAAAGAGCTCGAAAATGAGTTGAATACGAAGCTGCACAGAAGTGCGAAAATATATTATGAAATAGCTAACCTACTGAGGCTTGAAGCCTTCTTATTTATACAAGTGGAGACTCCCAACAGTCCTCCTAAACTTAAAGAACTCAACTGCCTAGAACTGAAGATAACAGCAGCCCTACTTGACTTGCTTGGTTGCCCCTTGGAGTCATCAATGTGGGCCTTTGCACTCCGAGCTGTTGATGAAGAATTCTAGGAAGGGGTCATTAATGAAGGAGATGCCCCTCCTATAAGTCCTCATCCCTGTTTTCTCGATTTTGGTTGTCCTTTTGCTCATAAATTTTTGATCCTTGTCCAAAATTGTCCAAAAAATCTGCAATAAACACTCATTAGACTACATGGAAAATTGACTATCCCCATTCGCTCTATTGACATAAATATATTCAAAAACATTCACAAAAATATTGAGAATGATGGATTAAATGCAAATAATAGACAGAATGAGCCCATATAGTTACCCATTTCTAGGGCTCATCTTCACCCCCCTGCTGAATGGGTTGCTCACCACTTCCTCCCATTGTTTATGTTCTTCCTCCTCCTTAACTCCTTCCAACAATCCTAACAATAGTGGAGGACTGAGCTTAAGACCAATCTAGTTGGCTTTCAAGTTTTGCATTGAGTGTTTGTATAGGGGTACTCTCCTCATGGCCTCCCTAATTCTGTTTGAGGAGTGATACTCCCCGATTCTTAAGTTATGTGGCAGTGTATTCCACCTTCTTATGCATGCATGAAGGTAATCATTGCCAAACAATCTCTCTATATCTTCAAAATGAGCAATGTCTTGTTCTTTCCTATCAACATAATCAGGGAGAACTTGGGGATTGGCTGTGAGGTGTTCATGGGCATGGATGAGAGCCAATGGTTCTGTTGGTTCTGCCCTTATCATCAGGGGCTCACTTAGCTCTTTTGCCATTACCTTTTGAATTTTCACTGCTCTTTTTTCCTCATAGCTCATCCAGGAAGCTATAGCCATGAGCTATAGGTCTCCCAATGTTGCATTTAGATCCCATAATTTCATGTCAGGAAGTGCCATATTGTGTAGGTAGAATTCTGCGAGCTTGGATTTATCTTCGGCTGAACTATGATCACATAAATCCATAAATGGACCATAATATTGAAATGGGACTGTGCCCCTCTGGGCCAATGTTTTAATCTAGAATTGGAGCCATTGGTCTTTGAGATAGAATGTAAAGGATCTAGATAGTTGTCTACACTGCAAGGCCTCCATTTCCCAGCTGGCCATACAGGCGAGCTGGGCTTCTATTTCCTGCAACTGCTTTTTCAAACTCAACGCTTTAGTGGTTGCCTGAGATTCTCTTTCTTGCTGCTATTGCATCAACGTTTCATTATCTGTGGTTCTTCTTCTTGTTGTGGTTTCTCTGCTACCTCACTATTTGCCTGGGGTCCCTCTTGTTTTTGTTGCCCTTCCAAGATTGACAGCTTGTTTCCCCTTTGAGGTTCCCATTCCTGTAACTGCCTTTTCAGCAGTTCATTTTCTTCCTATAGTTGGGCTCTTCTAATGCTCTCTGTGTGCCTTACCATGCCCAACTCTCTGCTCATCTCCCTTAACCTATTTTCCATGTGCCCTATATCTTCGACCGCTTTAGATTTGGCAATCTGCATCCAGCGGTGGATCCTGACTCTCTCCTTTTCTAGTTCAAAGAAGAGTGACACTACAAATTTTTGTGGGATGATCTTCCCACCTTCTAGAAGATTGTAATAGGAGCCTAAATTAGGCTGAGGGCTTGGCTTAGGTATTTCTTTTTCCTTACCTTCCTCTTGTGACTATTCTTCTGACTTCTTTTCCAATTTTTCAATTTCTTTAAGCTTGGCCAGTGTCTTCTGTAGAGAAGTTTGTGCCTCCTGTAGGACTTCTTTGGAGTCCATCAATTTGATCCTTTCCTTCCAGGTGGAGGTCTTCAGACTCCCTCTCTTGTAGGTGATAGAGATTTTGGAGGGAGATTCCTCCCTTGTTTCAATAAGTGCATCCTCAATAATAATGGGTTCTTTTGATGGTGGCTGGCGCTTGCCCATCTTAATCCTGGTGCTTCTCTTGGCTTTGAAATACATTGATGTCTGTCTTTTTCTTTTTCCATTTTTCTTAGCTAGAGTGCTTAATGCAGCAAGCGCAACTGCTGCTTCCCTTTCCAATGTTTCAGGGGATATTTCCTCCTCCTGTTTTTCTTCCTCACCTTCTGTAGTTTTTCCTATGTCTCTTGTTTCTGTTTTTGTCTCTGCTGTCTCTGGTGGTGTTTTCTCCTTTCTTGCTAAGTCTCTGCCTTTCCTGTGGTAGTCTTTTTCTAAGCTTTCTTGGGCTTCTTTTTCTCAGCTTTTGTTCTCTTCCTCTTCTATGCTTTTAATGTTGTTTCCTTTTCTGCCTTAGGTTCAACTTTGGTTTTGTCTGGTTTCCCCTCTTCTTCCTTTTTCTCCTCTTTTTCTTCTTCTACTTGACTATTTTGTGCCTCCTCATGAACTTCCTTCTCAAGTTCCTCTTTCTGCGCCTCCTCTTCACTGCCAGATGGGCTAAGGTCATTAGTAAGAGTTTTGATGTCATCTTCTCAGGACATGTTCCTAAAAATTTCCCAAGCTATGGGGATGGTGTAGGTGTGAAGGGAATCCTCTACCAATAATTTGATGAGCCCATGGTGGGCTACTTGGTCTGGAGCCCCTGCATTCAACTTGGTGACACATTCTATCAGAGATTGGAGGAGAAAATATGGGAGACTGAGTTTTCTAGTTGCAAGTAGGTCCATCCCATATCTCAATTCATGCAATAACCTGAAGTGACAACCATAAACTATACTGAATCTCTCTTAACAAGAGATATATTTCATGATCTGGTAGCCGACCTCACTCCATGGATGAGGTAAGCTTGTCCTTTTGACCCCATTCTTATCCTCTACAGGATGTTCATCAGGCTGAAAAAAATGTCTTTTTAGCAACTTGTCCTGATGGTTCTTCTTCTTTGCTCCAGGGGAGCCCAAGTGGAAGACCTGTGATTCTGCTGATAAAACTTGGTGTAAGCTCTAGGGTCAAACCCTTAAAACTGACTGTAGCATGGGTTTTTGAATGTGGCCTTAGGGACATTAAAAATTCCTATCACCTCCTCATCATATCCATGAATTCTCTCAAAGAAAGGCATCCAGTTTGCCTCGGTGAAAAGGGCCACCACTTATAGATGCTCATGCAATTTGTTGGAGTTCAAAGGCTCATTTCTCATAAAACCTCCTGGCATGGTGTTTGGTGACACTTGAAAATGCTAAGATGAGGAAGAAGGCATCAATTTTCAAAACTAGAAATAGAGGAGTGGCTGATGTTTGTCTTTCTAAAACCAAAGAGGGAATTTCTCGTGTTCTTTTTTTTTTTCACAACATCAATTTGCAATTTTTCTCCCTTCAACTGTTTTCATCCTAAATTTACTTCTTCGCTTTTGGAAGAAATCAATACTTTGACAGAACAGAGAATATATAACGTAGTGTTTCTTTTTCACAGAGTAGACAAACTTGCAAATTCATTTTTTCACAGGCTTGGTTTCTATGGTTGCATCCCTTTTTTTTAGGAGAATACGGGAAAGGAAAGAAAAATAGATTTTTGAGCACAAAGAAGAAAATGGAGAGACTGTATGGAATTCAGGAAAACACAGGCAGACTTTTAAGCTTTCTTTCCTTTTCTTTTTTCAACCCAATGCTTCACTTCTAATCCACCACCTTGTACAGATATATCACATGTAGCGTGGGTTTCCGAGCCTACCTCTTTTCAAGCTCGAATTTGACAAAAATTCTAAATTTTTCCTCTAAAGAGCTGCTCTCGAGCCTTCCTGTAGAAAGGCTCTTGTAGACGGTGTTCCTGCTCCTATAGAATGCAATGGTGCTCCTGTAGAACCCGATAGGGGGGAGGGTTTTGAAAAACTGGCAGAAAACGACTGGTTCGCTATTCTGAAGGTGGTAGGTGAGTGCTGCAATCGAGAACTCATCATTTCAAATGAAACCAAAAGGTGGTGGAGGCTTAGACTGCACTGTACTTAAGTTGATGGTGTGATCTGCAGTGACGAAGTGAGCTGGCAGGATGGGTACATTATCCCCATCCGGATCATTGGTCCTTCTCCATTGCTATTATGGTAGTTCATGTCACCTAATCGCCATCACCTCCATTATTCCCGTTATACGCCGCCACCACTACTGGTTTTGAGTTTTTTCTTCACGAGTTGACGGGCCACACGTGTTGACTGCGTATCTGAACTACCGATGGAATTGGATGAGGCTCATTTGAACTCCACAAGGGTGTTTTGAACTGAACGAGGGAGGCCAATTAGTTGGCCATCGATTCTATTTAATCGTGACCATCCCAATAGTTCATGCAGTTCCTAAATAATATTCATGCAACCGAGGAATAGGTTTAGCCACTTACTTATTAGTCGTTGTTGTGCTATGCATGGTGGACTTTGGCACTTCATTTTATCATTGTTGCTAATGTTGGTGCTCTGCATGCTCGATCTTTGGCATATGCTAGTGATTTTTCGATCAGGCTCTGCTCCTTGCATGTTGCATCCATCTTGGCTACGTTGACCTTGTTTCTGGAGCTTGTTTTCTAAAGGGATTAGCTGCTACAGGAATCCTGCAAGATTACCTGTAGTTGTTTCTCCCTCTGAAATTTTAGGCTGATGCTCAAGCAGGGACTAAAGAGACAGCTGAAGAAAGTTTTGAATGAAAGGAAGAATAGCGAGAAGGCATCAGGTAAGAACAAAGAATGTTGCTCTTATATTCATTATATTTTTTTTTGGAAGAAAAAAATAAAGGAAGAAGAATTCTGTGTTTTCTTGTGTACAGGGAAGAAAAAGCAAGTCGAAATGTGGGTGTGTAGGGAAGGAATGGAGAGTTAGGACGATGGATGGTGGCAGCGAGGTCCACAGGCCTTCTGAACAAATTTCTAGCCCTTGGATTCTTTTCTAATCTTGATTTTGAGCTCTCTGTGATTTCTACAGGAGCCTCCTATAGAATGCACAGAGTTTCCTGTAGGATGTGAAATCTTCAGGACTAGTGAGACTAAGGCCCGAGAAAAGATAATGGTAATGAAGGAATGGACTGTGAAGGGTATATGCAGCCTGGTCATGTCCTTTTTCCTTGTGTGACCCTCCTGCAATCTGCAATGCATTCAAAAGAAGTTATTTTTTTGCTATTTTTTCTTTTTTACTATCTTTTTTTTTTTTTATGAGACAGATGGGGCGCCTCTAGGAGGCTTTCACCCTCATTTTCTGCCCTGGGAACCTCCAAGAGGTTTTCACCCAGGGATCTTTTTTATTTTTTCCTCTTTTTTTTTCTCTTTTTTTTTTTGTTTTTTGTTTTTTGTTTTTTGTTTTTTTTTAGCTCAATGTGTGGGTGGAGTGGAGGCAGAGACCTGCTCCACTACCAACACTGTTTTACCCAGACTCTCAATGAATTCTTTCTTGGAAAAGGGCTTCCTGTAGATCTTCAACCTATGCCCATTGACGAGCATGGGGATGGCTTCTTCATAATGGTCCAGATCAGGACTGAACCATTATCATTGAATTTTTCTACTTGTGTATGGTCCTAGCCATCTTGTCCTCAGTTTGCCCTTGAAATCTTTATATCTTGAATCATATAGCAGCACCCAATCTCCTTGTTGGAAATGTTTTTCTTTGAGGTGTCTGTCATGTCATATTTTCCTTTGAAGTTGGACTACCTCTGAGTGGAGAAGGGCCTGCAATCTCTATTCATCCAATCCATTTAGCTGAAGCAATCTTTCCTGTTGTGCATGGTTGAGATCTAGGTCCAGCTTAGCTGCCATCCTTAATGTGTTATATTCAAATTCTATTGACAGCAGAGCCTTCTTCCCATAGACCATCTTATAGGGTGTGAAACCTGTGGTGGTTTTCCAGGTGTTGTTATAGGCCCAGGTGGCCTCAACCAGTCGATCTGCCCCATCTTTTCTACTGTTGCTCACTATCTTAGTCAAAATTCCTTCCAAAGCTCTGTTAGTGACTTCCACTTGTCCATTTTCCTGCGAATGATAAGGGGTGGAAGTTCTGTGTTTAATCCTGTGATGTGTGAGCAGGTCTTCAACCAGATGGGAGGTAAACTGACTCCTTTGATCTGTGACTAACTCTCTTGGATAGCTAAACTTGTAAAAGATATTTTCCCTCAAAAACTCAGCTACTTTTTCTTCTGTTGCTACCTTGATCGCCTTTTTTTCTGCCCATTTTGTGAGATAATCAGTACACACAATGATGTAAGATTTTTGTTTTGAAGGAGGGTTGATAGGACCCACAAAGTCCATGCCCCACTTCTCAAATGGCTCAAAAGTCACTTGAGGTTGCAGGGAAATCTCATCCCTTGGAGTAGGTTTCCCCATCCTTTGACATAGGTCACATTGGTTGATATATCTCCTGACATCTTGATGAAGAGTGGGCCAATAGTAACCTGCTTGCAGAATTTTGAAGACAGTCCTCTTTGCTGCAAAGTGGCCCCCACAAGGCCCATCATGACAGGTTAGGAGGATGTCAAAAACTTCCTCCTCCCTAACACGTCACCTCAAAATCTGATCTGGGCCAAGTTTAAAAATATTTCCCCCAATCCAGGTGAATGGGGCATTCTTCCTCGCGATCTTGCTCTTATCTTTTGAGGATAGGTGTGGTGGAAACTGTGCTGAAACCAAATAATTTGCTAAATTAGCAAACCAAGGAGAGAGTACTAAAATAGCGAATAGGTGTTCATCTGGCATTTGATCATCCACCATTCCTTCTTCAACTGCAGGTAGATCTAGTCTAGATAGAAAATCAACAACAACAATTTATTTGCCCGACTTATCAACAATGGTCAAATCAAATTGCTGCAATAAAAGCAACCATCTAATGATGAGAGCATTTACATCCGGTTTATTTATCGAATACCTAATTGCAGCATAATCAGTGTGTACGTATGTTTGATAGTTGGTGATGTAGTGTCTGAACCTATTTAGGGAATGGACTATAGCTAGGAGCTCCTTTTCGATTATAGCGTAGTTTAGTTCAGTCTTAGACAGGTTTTTATTGACAAAATATATGGCATAAGGTAGCTTCTCCTCAATTTACCCTAAGGCTGCTCCTATCGCGTTGTTTGAGGCATCTGTGTGAATGTGGAAAGGTAGGGCCCAGTTTGGACCTCTCAAAATTGGGGCAGTTACCAGTTTATCTTTCAAGGTATCCAAAGCCTCTTAACAGTTGTTAGTCCATATGAACTCAACATCTTTTCCCAAAAGGCCAAACAATGGAGAGGCTAGCTTACTAAAATCGTTGATGAATCTTCTATAATACCCTGCTAGGCCTAGGAAACTCTGAACATCTCTTATCTTTTGAGGACGTGGGACCCTTTGGATGATAGCAATCTTGTTGGGATCCACCTTTAACCCTTGATGAGAAATTGTATGACCTAGCACGTCCCTTCAATAATCAGGGATTTGCATTTTTCAGGGCTGAGGGATAGGTTCATTTCGATGCATTTGGTTAAAAAATTTCCCAAGTTATTCAGAGCTTCCTGGAAATTAGAACCATAAGGGGTAAAGTCATCCATATAGATTTCCACTGAATCATGCATCAGTTCAACAAATATGCTCAGTACTGCTCTCTGGAAAGTGGCAGGAGCATTGCACAACCCATAAGGAAGGACCCGGTAGGCAAACGCACCCCAAGGACAAGTAAAAGTGGTCTTATCTTGGTCTTCTGAGCTTATTTGGATCTAGTTGTACCCGCTAAACCCATCTAGGAAGGAGAAGAACTTCTTCCTTGCCAGGCCATCTAAAACTTGATCTATGAATGGCAAAGGGAAATGGTCCTTCTTGGCGGCCTTGTGATATGATATTCACCATATGAGTGACATTAGTTAAATATTTATTGTTGAAAAGTACTACAGACTCATGTGCTGGTGTTTGTGTGTGTTCTGTGTTATTGAAGCAATGGGTCGATCAGGTTGCCAATACACAGACAATAAAATGGAAGACAATAGAGAAATATAGTAAGCAAACACAAAGAAACATGAAATTTTAATAAGGAGTTCACCCTATCCTCCAGGGCTACATCTTCGGTCCAGCGTTCAGTGGTGGCCTTGTTTTATTGTGCCTTTAAGCAGAGAATTACAATACAGGGACTCAATGTGAGTTCTCCTGAAGCAGGTTTTGCTTGGCAGGGTGGTTCTTGGATTCCCCGAGCCACTGGAGTACACAGACTCTTGTTCTTCCTACCAGCTCTGTGACCTTCTGGTCTTCAATGGAAAGAGCCAAATGGGGTGCTCAGTCCGGACAGATTAATCTATGGGATGGCTTGAATCTCTCGAGCTCTCTGGTGCTCGATGTTGCCGCTGGTCAGTTCGACCCTCTGTCTCTTTCTGCTTTTGCTTTACTGCCCTCTTCTCTAGTTTCTGTCTCTTTCTGCTTTTGCTTTACTGCCTTCTTCTCTAGTTTCTGTCTCTTAGTGTTCAGTCCTCCTCTCGGGGTTCTCTCTGACTGACTCCAGCTGTGTATTCTGTCTCTGTTCATGGTTTTTAGCCATTCATTCCAATGCTTGTTTGGTTCCTCTTCCACCTCTGTCGATTATCCTTCTGCAATTTGCGCTTGGAGTTCCCTGTTCGACGTCATCATGAATGCTCAGGGAGTGGCCATATGTCCTCTTCCAAATAGCGCCAACCTGCTTCGTTGGTTCCTTTCTTCGGTTACGTCATGGATGCGTTCTTCCTCCACCATGGCGGTTAAACAGATTCCAAATCCTTCTAAAACGCAGCTCATTCCTTCGTCGATTCCTCTTCCCCCCATCGGACTCGATCTCAGTCGTTCGATCTAGGGCCTCCAGATCCAATGCCATATGCATGTCCCACACAGTTGACTTGATCGACTGATAGCGTGTGATCAACGACAGTCTTCTCTCACCTTCGTTTGCCATGCGTCGATCAATGTATGGAATCGCCCCGCTCTCATCCAAAACCTCTTACTGTTTGTGGGCACCCCGATCAATACCGCCAGTTTCCTAAAGCATGGATCTCGCCTTTGTATGTTAGAACTTTTCTCTTTTCTACCTGCGGTTCTCTAGTTCCCCCACGCGACTGAGTGGTCAGGCTTTTCCTTCATTATGGCATTGTTATTCCAGCGATGCATGATTAACGCTAATAGCGCATCAAAAACCTCCTTATTTTCCCGATCCAAGCCTCCCAGGGGCTACTTTCAGCTCCCACTCAATCTCCATGGGCCTCGGTCAGCGCACTTTGACTGAGGTCCTCATCATTCCACGCTGGTTGCCATTGCCACTAGTTCAAGATGTTTTTGATCGTTGTTTTTGGAATTTTTAGAGATTTGTCCTGATTTGATATAGTCATGGTTCTTTGACAGTTCTTGATGGATCCAATTCGGATCACCACCTTCCCACAGAAAAATCTTTTGGACCACCAAAAATTAGTTTTCAAGCATCGACTAAGTGAGCATATTTCTTTCTCACTTGTCCAATCTCAATCCACTTTGCACTGCCTGGCTTTGAACCTTTGAGCCCAATCCTGAGGTACTCCACATCTCCCCTACACGTTGTCCTCACCTTCCTATCCAAGACTGTGTCTTCCTACAATTCATTAAGATATTTAGGTAGAAAATCATCAATAGAAGGCAATTGACTTAACTCTTCAGGATCCTCAATCATTGAAGGTTCAAACAGTCTCAAGCAATCTGCATTTATGATTGAGTAGATGTGCATGTAAGTTGGTAGATCAAGGCGAAAAGCATTTTCACCAATCTTCTCGAGTATTCTAAAAGGTCCATACCTGATAGGCTTTAGCTTTTTACCTTCACCTTGCATCCTGTCCTTGCTGATATATAGCCAGACCTGGTCTCCAACTTGAAAACTATGCTCCATTCGATGCTTGTCATGCCTAGCCTTGTATTTGGCTTGGCTCTTTTCCAGCTATCCTGTACTGCGCTGGTGGATCTCCTGGATCTATTCAATGAACCTAGTTGCCTTGTCCACATCACTGTGTCCATCAACCGTGGTATCTTTACCAAAGACAAAATCCAAAGGAGACCTTGGTATGAAACCAAAACAGGTCTCAAAAGGAGATCTCTATGTAGAAGAGTTTTTTGCTCTGTTGTAAGCATGCTACACATAACACAACTATTCATCCCAAAGCTTAGGATGTTTGCTGCAATATCCCCTGAGTAGTTGGATCATTGTCTTGTTAACTACTTCTGTCTGGCCATTGGTTTGTGGATGAAAAGCTGTGCTTTTCTTCAGTTGGGTGCCCATCAGTTCCCACAGACTTGACCAAAACTTCCCCACAAATCGGGTTTCTCAATCAGATACAATAGAGGTGGGTAATCCAAAATGAACCCATACATGTTCAAAGAATAATTTTTTCAGTTTGTTCATCTATAATTTGCTTAATATTACAAGGTATCAAAAGACAAATTTTACTGAACCTATCCACAACCACATATAGAGAATCATGACCTTTCCTAGATTTAGGTAGTCCTCCAACAAAATCCATGGAAACACTTTCCCAAGGGTGAGAAGGAACTGGTAAAGGAGTGTACAACCCTAGTTTTGTATTGTTGGGCTTGCTTTTAGCACACATAGTACACCCTCTTACATATCTAGAATCTGTCTCATTCATTTTCGGCCAATAACAAAATCTTTGCAGCTTTGCAACTATTTTACTTACCCCAAAGTGACCTGATATCAGAGAAGTGTGTGCCTCTCTAATCATTCTTACTCTCTCAGTTTGTGGGATGCAGAGTTTCTCACAATGATATAAGAGTCGGTCCTTCACATGATAGTCCAATTCTTCTAACTTTTTACCTTGACTCAAAATTGCATATACATATTTAAAGTCTATATCTTGAGCATATTGTTCAATGTAACTTTCATGTAGTACATAATTATGCTTAGGTATAATAGATGAATTTATAATGGGTCTAAATAACATGTCTGCAACTTTGTTATGTATGCCCTTTTTATACCTGATGACCAAATGAAACTTTTGTAGAAAACTCATCCATCTGTAGTGTCTTGATTGCTACAACTTAGTTTGGGAGTGTAGATATTGAAGTGGATGATGATCAGTATGTATTACTGTCTCTTTGCCCATTAAGTAATGTTTCCGCTTTTTCACACTCTGAACTAATGCATACAATTCTTTATCATGTGTAGGATAGTTAACTACTGTAGGATTAAAATTCTTAGAATGATAACATATGGGTTTATCGTGCTATGTCAACACTGCTCCCATGGCATAATCACTAGCATCTGTTTGGATTTCAAACGGTCTTTGTAGATTAGGCAGTGCTAGTACATGGGTTGTACTAATCTTTTCTTTCAAGGTGTCGAAGGCTTTCTGATGTTTGACTCCCCACTGAAACACCTTGTTCAATCCTGTCAAAGCATGTAAGGGAGCTGCCATTGAGGAAAAATTAGAAATTAACTTCCTCCAATATTGTGCTACTCCTAAGAAGCTTCTCACTTCTGTAGCAGACTTGGGTTTAGGCCAGTTTACAATGACTGCCACTTTAGAGGGATCTATTTTCAATTCACCACCCCCTACTATATGACCC
>APFE030260770.1:159079-172262 GCA_000404065.3 Pinus taeda | reverse complement strand
TTTAGAGATGTTTTGCCAAATTTACATTTTGAGAGTTTAACATAAAGTTTTTCTCTTTTCAAAACATCTAATGTCTTCTTAACATGCTTTAAGTGTTCTTCCCACGTTTTACTAAAAATCAGAATGTCATCCAGATACACAATAACAAAATCATCATGAAAATGCCTAAGTACATCATTCATTAATCTCATGAAAGTAGCAGGGGCATTGGTCAAGCCAAAAGGCATAACCAACCACTCATACAATCCCTACTTTGTTTTGAAAGAAGTCTTCCATGCATCTTTCTCTGCAACTCTGACCTGATGGTATCCATTGTGCAAATCGATCTTGGTGAAATAAACAGCTTCCTTCAATTGATCTAAAATATCATCTATTCAAGGAAGGGGATAACGATTTTTTATCGTTATCTTATTCAGTGCTCGATAGTCAATGCACATTCTCCATGAGCCATCTTTCTTTCTCACCAAAACAATTGGTGACCCACAAGGTGATGTGTTAGGCCTGATGAATCCTTCTCAAGCAACTCCTGCACCTGCTTCTTGATTTCAGCATTCTCTAAAGCAGACAACCTGTACATTCCAATGTTAGGCAATGGAACATCTTGCTGCAAAATAATATCATGTACTATTTCCTTTTTGTGTGGCAGAACTTTAGGTTCTTGAAACAGGACATCATACTCTGAAACAATGTTTTCTATATCAGCTTGCTACTGAGCATTACAACCCTCAAATACATTGGTTTTATCAGGTTTCTTTTCCTTTACAACCATTAGCAAGAATTGTTTTCATGAATTTATCATTCTTTTCATCTGCCCAGAATTTATGAGAGTATGATTATTCTTGAGCTTGTGAGCTCTTAAAAAGTATTTCATTCCATCTTTAACAAGTAGATACTTGTTCTCAGCTCTATAGAAAATAGTTTTTCTATCATACAAGTAAGGACTTCCTAAAACAATTCCACATATATCCAAAGGAATTATGTCTAATTCAACCTCATCTACAAATGCTGACCCAAAAGAAAACTTGAGTATGCACTGTCTAAACACTTGTAGTTGTGCTTTATCATTAAACCATCCTAATGGTTATGGTTTCTTGTGAGGTGTAGTTGCTAATCCAAATTTCTTTACAATTGCTTCATAAATCAAATTTACTTGTGAGCCACTATCAAACAAAGTATCAACCTTTTGATGTTTGGAAACAACTAGAATATGTAAAAGCTCATGTCTTTTTCTCTCATGTTCTTCATCAATAATAGTTTGAGCAGAATTACTAGTAGATGCTTCAGAATTCTTACCTTTTATTCCTCTGGCTGCAATGATTGTTTCATCTCCCGAGTCTGACCACAAATCTTTCTGAATAGTTGTAGCAGTCTTCTTCTTCTTGCTCTTCGTCTTCTTAGATCTTAGCTCTGGATGTAAAATCCAAAAGTTCTCATCATCATGCCCCTCCTTTTTACAGTGGGTGCATGAATCTTTGCTTTTCTATGCAGCGTTAGTCTTCCTTGCTTTCCACTTCTGCTTTCTTTTCTCCTTGATCTTTCTTACAGTGGGTTGGGATGGTCCCCCAACTTCTGGATTTCCATTCTTCCCTCTAGCTTCTAGATGAATAGCTTGTACAGATACCTCATCTATACTATTGGGATTAAACATGAGGATGGTATGCCTCATGTAGCTATGTAGACCACGAATGTACTTCAAAAGAGTCTCTGGTGAGTCTAATGATATCCCTAGAATCAATGCTCTCTTTCTAAATTCTTGAGTATACCCTTGCACGCTTTGCCCTTTCAACTGTCGAAAAGATTGCCAACTCATCATGGCTTGTTGCATGTAGGCCAATGGATAGAACTGCTTCTTGATTACATAAACAAAGTCACTCCAAACAGAGATAGTCTTCCCATGTCTTTTGATGTCAGCTTGAGTTCTCCCTTCCCACCAAACCAAGGTAGTGCCTCCTAGGCGTAGGCTTGCTAGCTAAATTTTGCTCTTGTCTGAGTCGATTTTTTGCACTCTGCAATACACATCAATTTGTCTAATCCAATTGTCCAACTTTTCAGCATTTAGCTCTCCATCATATATAGGCAAATCAAATTTAACATCTAGCATGCTCAGAGATGCTTTCTTATTATGCACAGGGTTATTAGGAGGTGTGAGAAAGCTTTCCTCTTTCCATTTTCCTTTTGAGTGGTCATGGGAATGAGACTCATATTCTTCTTTATCTTGTTTAGCACCTGATGAATCTTCATCCTTATGATTTCTAAAGTCGCTATACATTTCTTCTACCATAGACTTTATAGCTAGGAAACTCTCTATGAATTGAGGGTCTGGCCCCATAGAACCTTCCTCTAACATTGTCTTCTGAGGATAGACTCTCCCAATTTCAGGATTAGTTTCAACCAACTCTCCTCCTAATTTGAGCTTTGATCTAGTGAGCATTCAGCAGCTAAACCAACACAAGATTGTCTAACCTTACAACCTAGGGCTCTGATACCACTTGATCTGATATTCACCCTATGAGTGACATCAGTTAAAGATTTATTGTTGAAAGGTATTACAGAATCATGTGCTGGTGTGTGTGTCTGTGTGTGTGTGTGTGTTCTGTGCTATTGACAATGGATCGATCAGGTTGCCAATACATAGACAATAAAATGGAAAGACAGCAGAGAAATACAGTAAGAAAACACAAAGACACAAGAAATTTTAATAAGGAGTTCACCCTATCCTCCAGGGCTACATCTTCAGTCCAGCTTTCAATGGTGGCCTTGTTTTATTATTCTTTTAAGAGGAGAATTACAATACAAGGACACACTGTGAGTTCTCCTGAAGCAGGTTTTCCTTGGCAGGGTGGTTCTTGGATTCCACAAGCCACTGGAGCACATAGATTCTTCTTCTTCCTACCAACTCTGTGACCTTCTGGTCTTTAGTGGAAAGAGCCAAATGGGGTGTTCAGTCCGGACAGATTCTGCTATGGGATGGCTTGAATATCTCAAGTTCTCTGGTGCTCAATGCTGCCGCTAGTCAGCTCGGCCCTCTGTCACTTTATATTTTTTCTTTACTGCCTTCTTCACTGGTTTCTATCTCTTAGTGTTCAGTCCTCCTCCTGGGGTTTGCTCTAACTGACTCCAACTGTGTATTCTGTCTCTGTTCATGGTTTTTAGCCATTCGTTCCAATGCCTATTCAGTTCCTCTTCCGCCTCTGTCGATTCTCCTTCTGCAACTGTGCTTGGAGTTCCCTATTCGGCATTATCCTAAACATTCAGGGAATGGCTACATGTCCTCCTCTAAATGGCGCCAGCCTGCTTCGTCGGTTCATTTCTTCAGTTACATCGTGGATGCATTCTTCCTCCACTGTGGTGGTCAAACAGATTCCAAATCCTTCTAAAACATGGCTCATTCCTTCGTCGATTCTGCTTCCCCCCATTGGACTCGATCTCAGCCATCCGATCTGGGGCCTCCAGATCCGACGCCATATGCACGTCCCACATGGTTGACTTGCTCTACCAATAGCGTGCGATCAACGACAGTCTTCTCTCACCTCCGCTTGGCACGCGTCGATAGATGTATGGAATCGCCCTGCTCCTGTCCAAAACCTCTTACCGTTTGTGGGCACCCCAATCAATACCACCGGTTTTCGATAGCATGGGTCCCGCCTTTGTAGGTTAGCGCTTTTCCGCCCGTGGTTCTTCAGTTCCCCCACGCGACCGAGTGCTCGGGATTTTCCTTCATTATGGCCCTGTTCACCCAACAATGCATCAAAAACCTCCTTATTTTCCTGATTCAGGCCTCCCAAGGGCTAATTTGACCTCCCACGCAATCACCATGGGCCTCAGTCAGTGTGCTTTGACAGAGGTCCTTGTCATTCCACACTGGCTGCCATTACCACTGGTTTACGGTGTTTTTTATCATTGTTTTGGAATTTTTGGAGATTTGACCTGACCTGATACAGTCATGGTTCTTTGACAGTTCTTGATGGATCCAATTCAGATCACCTTGTTTAGTTCTCGATAATCTACACATATTCTCCACTTCCTGTTTCTCTTTGGCACTAGCACCAAAGGAGAAACCCATTCGCTGTCATAGATGGGGTAGATGAACCCTACATCCAGCAACTTTTGCAGTTCTTCTTTAACAATGTCCTTAAGGGCTGGATTCATTCTTCTTTGAGGCTACCTGACTAGTTTACAATCTTCTTTAATGTAAATGTTATGAGTACAGATTTAAGGGTGGACTCCCTTCATCTCCTTATAGCTCCAAGCAAAAGCATCCAAGTGATTGTTCAATAAGCTACATAGTTCTTTCTCCTGAGAGGTGGATAGGGATGAGTTGATCTTCAAGGTTCTTTCTGGGCTGAATTCCACATTCTTAACATGGAGAGAGGTTGGATCAACCACACAAAGATCAATTACAGGATTGGTCTGGGTTTCTTCCACCAACTCTTCTAATGGCAACACACTTGGGGGGTGGATTCCAAATCAAGTTTTCAATAAGGTCATCCTTGGTTTGTGGTCCCCCCATGGTAGCCTCTACTATACACAATGGTGCGGAATAGACTTCATCCTCATCTTCCTCCTTCAACCAGAGGGGTAAATAATGTTCTAACAGGGGTTGGGAAAGAGGATATAGGACTAGCTATTTGGACATATGCCCGTTCTTGATTGTCATGTTCCCAACTCGACAACAGATGTAGGCATCTACAGTAGCTAACCAAGGTCTCTCTAGGATGAGAGGATACTCGGTGAGCTTTGCCTTAAGCTGGAGAACCAGGAAATCAGTAGGATAATCCCAGGAGTCAATAGAGACCATTACATCTTCCACAATCCCCTCAGGGGTAACGGTGGAGCGGTCTGCTAACTGCAGTATTGTTGAGGTCTTCCTCAGGGAACCCTGAAGGTTGAGTTTGAGCATAGTGTCCATGATCATCACATTAATGGTAGCCCCTAGATCAATCAAGGTATGGGGGATTACGGTGCCATTGATGTGAACAATGACTGCAGGACTCCCAGGGTCTAGATATTTCGGACAGATTACCTACCCCAACATCAAGTTGGACAGTTGTCCTATGACATTGATAGTTGGGGCATCTGTCTTGCGCCTGCCTGGGTGTGTGAAGCACTTCTTCTTGATCATCTTGTTGTATATGGGCACATCTTTTGTTGTTTGGGGAAGTGGTATTTTTACACATAATTGTTTTAATTCTCCCAGAAGTTCAGTTTCTTTTGGGGTTGGTTGTGTGGTTCCAGTTAGTCTCTCAGGAAAGGGTGGAATGACTTTTGGTTCACTTCCTACTTTTCTTCTTCTTCCTCCTTAAGAGGAGGTTGGCTATCTGGGAGAACCTTCCCAGATCACAGGTTAATCTCTTGAATCTCCACAGCATAGGTCGGACATGATATTTCTCCACCATATACCTATTGGGCCTATCCGTTGTTGGGGTTCAGGTTCGATAGAGCAGGCATTTTGGGTTGTCTTGGTGGAGCAGGAGGTAATGGTTGTGGTTGAGCATGTGGTCGAGGCAAAAGAGCAAGAGGAGAGTTGTACTAGGGCCTCCACCCTTGTTGAGGTGCATTCCACTGAGGCTGTGGCTGAGCATAAGAGTGAAATGAGTGAGCAATTGGCAGAGCCTGGTATTGAGGAGGATACAACCAAGGACGGGGTGTGGAACAGGAAGGATGAGCAGGGGGACCCCAAGAAGGCATGGAACTAGCTTGATTGGGGTTGTAATAGTTCTGGGATGTCCCTTGCATTCCTTGCTGGTAAGTTTTGGGTCCATGTGGCCTCCTTTGGTTCATGAAATAGAGTGGTTCAGTGGCTCCTTCAGCCCCTTGATATGCAACTTTAATTCTGGGCAAGGAAGGGCACTGATTCGTAGGATGGTCTTCCTTACAGACTAAACACACTTCTATAGAGTGCAATGGACATTCGTTCCTAGGAACTTTTTAGTGCACTTGGGACAAAATATGGCCAAAGCCCTCTCGGCTTCCTCTTTCTTCCTTTTGATATGCAGGGTATCCATTTGCATAGTAAGAGTCTACCTCATCTTGCTCTTGAAATCTTCCAGTCGATTCTCAAGTTCGTTTCTAAGGGATGAACTGGATGAGGATGTACTGGCTAAAGGTTGACTCCCCCTGCCTCTCTTTCTAGCTAACCTGGAATGGTTTCTAAACACAGTCTTTATGTCATCATAAGGCAGTTGGTAGATGTCTCCCCCAGCCAACAAATGGAGGGTATCTAGAAGGTCTTCAGGGACTCCTCTAAGTAGAACCAGCTTCAGAGATTCGAGGTCAAGTGTGCACCTGGCCCTTTTATAACTAAGTTGAAACCTTTCTTCATAGTCTTATAAAGATTCATCACTTCCCATGGTCATTCGGAAGATTTCTTCCTTGGTATCCTTTGACCTGCAGAAGTCCCAATACTTGTTGTTAAAGGCTTGTTCATTTGAGCACAAGTTGTGATACTGTTTCCAGGTAACCCCGTGAACCAGCGCAATGCTGGATCCTTGAGGGTAGAAGGGAATAGTTTCAACTTCTGCTCGTCCTCTGCATAGTCATAGGTTCAATAGAGAACAACAAATTCAAACAAGAAGTTATTAGGATCCTCGGTATTCAGTCCATGGAAGTGAGGTAAGGCTGAAGGACTTATCTTTTTCATTTTTGTGTCTACATTGGTCTCTCAGATAGGAAAGGCACCTTCTATTCTTTCCCCATCTCCTCTAATGTTTATGTTTTTAGCCATGGTCTTAGGAGGAATGGTTTCTTTCTCTTCTTCTGTTATAGGATCTTCGTATATCTCTGGAGGTTCACCTATAAGTTCTTCTAGATCACTGCCACCAAAGAAGAGAGAAGGGTGACTTAGTGATGTGGTGGGGGTGTTGGGTAGGAATTTCCCTGAATTGTCTTTGTTCCTATGAGGCATGAAAGGAAATCTCTTTTTTGGGTGATTTTTGTGTTTTCTTTGCTTGTTCCTGCAAAACTGAAATGGATTGACCAACAACTTGCAATTAACTGAAATGAATCTTGCTGAAATGGAAATTGCAGAATTGAAATGAAAGCAAGAAATGTCTAATCTACGCTTGTTGAAATGAAATTGCAAAATTGAAATGAAAGAAAGAAATGTCTAATCTACGCTTGCTAAAATGAAATTACAGAATTGAAATGAAAGCAGGAAATGTCTAATCTACTTTTGCATAATTGAAATTGCAGAATTGAAATTGCAGAATTGAAATGAAACAACTATCCTACTTTTGCTGAAACAAACTACTTAGAAGAATGTTGAAATAGAAAATAGAAGAAAAGAAATAATCACAAAATGCTTCGACACTTCCCTGGCAATGGTGCCAAAAAGAGTAGTGAGCTCCAGTCTGCAGCTCCTAGGGCTCCCTTATTTACTTTTATCAACCCGGTAGCTCGTAACAAACTTGGAAGCGACGGTGTTGTATGCACAAGTACTAGCTCTTACTGCAGGCTGTCACTTGACCAGCTGACACAAGTTCACTAGGAGCATAATCCAACTTCTATGAGTTCTCAGGAGAAGCTTTTACTGTGATGGAAGAAATCTAACTCTACAGGGCCTATTGTACTTGCAGAAAGAGAAGGAAAACTGAAATGAAACGCAAACCCTAGTTTACCCACTAACCCTACTTGTGCAAGAAAAGAGATGGAAACTACTGATATGGGTGCCATTGACTACTGAAAAGGTAAATTTCATTTATTCAAGCTACTTCTAAAGAGAAATGACAAGAAATCATATTTTTGTACTCTTAAGTATTTTTATGTGGAATTATTATGCTTATGATTTGACTAGTTGTGATTGTGCAGAGGTTTGGTGGCAAAGGACGATGGAGTTGGCTTTTGCAGATAGTGAGGAAGGTGTGGAGAGGTCCTAAGAAGTCCCTAGTACCCTTCAGGAGACTTCCATTGCGATCAAACTTCGAAAAATCACTCGCAGGAACTTCTACAGGAGGTTGCAGGGGATCTATAGGAGATTCTACAAGAGGAGGTCGAAAGTGGTTTTTAGGAGGTTTGAAGGTGGAAAAATGATAGGAAAGTGGGAATGAAGGTTTGATGAAGGTTTTGAGGGGTCTATAACTTGTCAAAGAAGATCAGGGCCAAAGGAGATGGTTGGATTTGTTCGAATGGTGAGAAAACAGCTTTATGGAAAAACAATGCAGAAATTAGGGCAGATTGGCGAAATGTGGCAAATGAGTGGGGGAAATCTTGAGAGATGAACTAGTACAGGCTTTGTTATGGAGGAATGATGAGCTGAAATGTTTTACAAGAGATCTGCACACTTACTTCTCAAAACTGACCAAAGCAAGAACCAAAAAATAGATTTTTGTCTATCTTAACCTAAATTCTGACCTAAAACTAGAAAAATGCCAAATAATACTTTATGAATAGAAAATTATGTGAGAAAACCATGGTGAATGAACATTAAATGATCCGATCATGTGAATCCAAACTAATATCAACTTCTCCAACTCGAACTATCACACTAGCAGTTGCATTGGAAGGGCAAAAACTGTGTTTTTGGTGGCAGTAGTAGTGCCTTGACCTCAAATCATGGTTCCAAGGAGGGAGAAAGGAGATCAAGACCTCTTGGCAGCCCTTTTGGATCTTTTTCTATTACTGCAGCAAACCACTTAAGAAACTTGAAGCAAAAACAACTATTCTAACCATCAAAAGCAACCTAATTTAGCAAAGCAAGATTAACCTAAACAACATAAATTATCTCATGAATGCAAGAAAAAGCATATGAATACACAAATGAGGTGCTGGGAAGATTCGGTTGGGCCCTAACCCAAGAGCTTCAGCCCTCTAGAAAACATCAGTGCTGGTTCAAAACTTGGTTCATCTTCATTTATCAAAAAATAGTTGTTACATCACAAAATTGTCTTCAAAAAGAGCTCGAAAATGAGCTGAATACGAAGTTGCACAAAAGTGCGAAAATATACTACGAAATGGATAACTTACTGAGGCTTGAAGCCTTCTTATTTATACAAGTGGGGACTCCCAAGAGTCCTCCTAAACTTAAGGAATTCGACTGCCGAGAACTAAAGATAATAGCAACCCTACTTGACTTGCTCTGCTGCCCCTTGGAGTCAGCAATGTGGGCCTTTGTACTCCGAGTTGTTGATGAAGAATTCGAGGAAGGGATTATTAATGAAGGAGACACCCCTCCTATCAGTCCTCATCCCTGTTTCCTTGAGTTTGGCTGTCATTTTGCTCATAAATCCTCAGTCCTTGTCCAAAATTGTCCAAAAAACCTGCAATAAACACTCATTAGACTACATGGAAAAGTGACCATCCCCATTCACTCTATTGACATAAATATATTCTAAAACATGCACAAAACTATTGAGAATGGTGGATTAAATGCAAATAATAGGAAGAATGAGCCCATATAGTTACCCATTTCTGGGGCTCATCAAGTCTGTAGATGATAAGTTGTACTGAAGGAAAATTGTGTGCCCAAACCTGCAAACAACTCCTTCCAAAACTTAGAAGTAAACTTTTCATCCCTATTCGATACAATCTTGTTTGGAACACCATGCAATCTAACCAGATCTATGATAAATATCTATGCTACATCGCTAGCTGAGATTGAAGACTTCATTGGGATGAAATGTGCAACCTTTGTCAACCTGTCCACAACAACCATGATGGAATCATGTTGCCTCACTGTCCTCGTCAAACCTATGATGAAGTCCATGGAAATGACCTCCCATTTCTATTCTGTAATCGTAATCGATTGTAGTAGTCCACCTAGATGTTTACACTCTTCCTTCACATGCTAACAATCAAAACACCTAGCCACAAACTCTATTGCATCCCTTTTTAGGTTCAACCAATAATAAAATATCTTCATTGATGTCAGTGTATTCTGATAAATTGGGTGAACCAAATACAGTTTCACTTGAAACTCCCTCAAGATCACCTTATTGAGCTCACTGTTGTTAGGCACATATATCCTATCTCTAAATCTAACTAGTCCCTTCGTTGTAAGGCAATAGTCCACATCCCTTGCACTTGTAGTTGTACATGTACCACTACCCGTATCTATACCTATACCTGTACTAGTACCCTGCTGCAACCTATGCATAATCTCCATATATTTGACATCTTACTGACCTTCCTATAAGATCCTATTGTGTAAGTCTTTCCCATAGGAGCTCATAGCTGCTAAGTGATTTACCTGTATCCACTTGCTAAAAGCATCTGCCACTTTGTTCTCTTCGCCTTTGATGTACTTGATCTCAAAAATCCAACTCATTGATCATAGCCATCCACCAAGCCTTCCTACCATTCAGATTTGGTTGGTAAAATAGGTACCACAAACCATTGTGACTATTCATCAATGTAAACCTCCTACCCAAATGATAGTATCTCCCCATTTTTAATGCATGTATAATCATTGCCAATTGAAGATCATTCGTGGGATAGTTTTTTCTCATGCTCATTTAGTTTCCACGACTCATAGCATACCACTTGTCCATCCTAAATAAGGACTCCACCAAGTCCCTTCTTGCAAGCATATGTGTGTACTACAAACTCTTTGTCTGGATTTGCAATCTTTAACAATAGTGCAGGTGTCAACAACTTCTTAAGCTGCTCAAAACTAGCCTCACAATACTCTGTCCATTCAAATGTCTTACCTTTCCTTTACGATGATGTGACAGGATAAGAAATATGTGAGAAGTTCTTGATGAACCTCGTATATTAGCTTGCCAACCCCATAAAAGATATCACCCCATCCACATTCTTAGGAGCTATCCACTCCATTATGGCCCTTATCTTTTCTTTATCTACTACAATGCCCTTCTTGGAGACAATTTGCCCTAAGTAGTGTACCAAAGTTTGAAAGAAACTACATTTTTGAGATTAGCATACAATTGATGCTCTCTCAACAATCTCAACGCTTCTACTAAATGCTCAGCATGCTCTTCATCATTTTTAGAATATACCAATATATCATCAATGAATACAATAACGAAATTGTTCAAATACGAATGCAACACACTATCCATCAAGCATATGAATGTAGATGGAGAATTAGTGAAACCGAATGGAACTACAACAAACTCATAAAGCCCATACCTCGCTCGAAAAGTTGTCTTGTAAATGTCGTCCTCTTTGATGCCTATTTGGTGATATCTAGATTTCATATCAATCTTCGAGAACATTGTTTCTCCCTTCAATTGATTGAACAAGTCATCAATCCTTGGTAATGGGTACTTGTTCTTCATGGTCAATTTGTTCAATTGTCTGTAGTCAATGCACAATCTTAGAGTACCATCTTCTTCTTCACAAAAAATATCGATGCGCCTGAAGGTTACACTTGGCCTAATGAATCCCTTGTCCAACATTTCCTTCAATTATAGCTTCAATTCCACCAACTCGGGTGTGCTCATCCTGTAAGGTGATTTTAATGTTGGAGCTACCCATGGCACCAACTCAATAGAAAAGTATACCTCCCTATGAGGTGGAAACTATGAAATATCCTTAGGAAATGCCTCCATGAACTGTTGTAAAATTGGGCACCTTCTCAACATATCTGCATCCTAAACTTCATTATCTTTATCACTAGAAATGTGCACTGCAAATAACTTACATCCTTTCCCGCGGCTAATCTTTTCTTGAATAAATGTCACCATTCTAACTGATGTGGCTTTCTTTTTTTCTTGAAAAACTCTTGGTTCCCCATTGTCATCCAAGCACTCAATGGCCTTGTCATACCAATCCACCTTGGTTCTATGAAGATACAACTAATCCATTCCCAACAACACACTATATGATCCTAATGGTAAGACATTCAAATGTGTTGTGGTAGGAATACCATTCAAATCAAATGCAAAAGCGCTTACCCAATGATGAACTCACTTCTTCGTATCTGTAACCAACTCCACTAACCAAGATTCTGCAAGCAATTCCTCACTCAAACCACACTTGTCCACCAATTCAGTACTAACATGGCTTTAATTAGAGGCGGGATCAATCCAAATAGAAATAACTTGATCAAAAATATTACCATCCATCTCAATGACAGATGCCTGATGGCCTTCCTATTTGTTATCCAATGCTGCATAAATACGAGGAACACTTTGACCAACATCCCCAATAGTCTGTGCCTCATACGTGCTATATATATGAGACCTACCACCATGATTCTGTAGCAATATATCCTCTGATGATATTTTCCACAAGTCCAACACTCTATAGGCTTCCAACTTGCACCCTTATTATTCCCCTCAGATTCATGTCCCTGTGCTCTATCTGATGCATTGAACCTCTTAGGTGGTGCAACATTCTCCTTATTACCTGAATCATGTGGTATCACTTGCTTCTTATCCCATTTTTCTTTTTTCTTTACACTCACCTTCCAGTCTGGCTTGGTCTCAGATCGAAGCTTCGATTGTTCATAGAAATGCTTTAGATTCAGATGGCCTCCTCCAATGATCTAGGCTCATCCAACTCAATCCTATATTTGAATTCCTATAGGTTTTAATCCTGTACATAAATTACCTGCATACGAATTCTAAAAACAACAAATAAACAATGGCAAGAGCATAACACATAAAACAAATATACAAAGACATTTTCCCCTGGATCCCAAAACCAGGACTACCAGATTGATTTTCATTATATTCCTTTCAATGTTACAATAGATATATATACATACTGAGGCATTTATAAACTCCAATCCATTAACCCTGGATTAGAACATAACTGTCGTTCCCTTGACTGGATCTACAAAATACCATGGACCGAAAACCATCACACACAAAACCATGTCTGAAATCCATGCACAAAACCATAGGTAGGTTCAACCACCTAATATTAGGTCCATTTTTATTTTTTTTTCGCGGGCACTACCCTAGACCTCGTAGAGGGGGGCTACTCCCCCCATCAAACCCCCCCACAGGGGGGCCGCTGCGCTTGGTGCAACAAAGGGGGTGCTCCACCACCCTTCTAACCCCCTAGTTAAACTAATGGGGCTAGTCATGGAAAGAATATAACACAACCCATCAATTCCATTGGTAACACCCTAGTGAATCTTTGAATCTTTGCCTTGTTGGGTTGTGTTATATTCTTTCCACATAGTTAACAGGGGGTTTGAGGGGTACCCGTAACCCCACTTTATGGGGTCCGGGGCAGCGCCCCGAAAAATTTTGGTTTTGGACCCTATGTTAGGTTG
>APFE030260770.1:139182-158257 GCA_000404065.3 Pinus taeda | reverse complement strand
ATGTCTTCTTAGGAGATGATAGGAAGGCTAGAATTGTTGGTCGTTGAAAAGTAAAGTTGAAGTTGCAAGGTGGAAGGGTTAGAACCCTTCCGGGTGTTCTGCATATTCCTACACTGGCCAGAAATCTAATTTCTGTAAGCAAGTTGGATGATGCAGGTGTAAAGACAGCATTCGAGAAGGATACCTGCAATATGGTTCGAGGAGAACATGGTATAATAATAAAAGAAAAGGTTGATATCATAATATGAGGGAGAATATTTCAAAATAAGGAAAAGGTATAGTAGTTTATTTTGCTTTCCACGAAGCTAAAACAACATTTTAACAATTTGTTTTTTCTAATTAATATCAATTTTTTTTTTTTGTATAGAGTAGTAGTAATAATAATAATAATGTGTGTAGATTTATTTCAACTTTATGTGTATAATATTTATATTTATAATATTTTAAGAAGGATTAATTTTTTAAAAATTTGTATATCAATGTACATATTTATAGAGAAAAAGTTGAAGTCATTTAAATTAGACATTGAAATATTTTATTTATTATTCATATTGATTTAGAATTTAGTTTTTAGGTGTTATATGTCAATTCCATATTAATATTAAAAAAATTACACATATATTTTGTAATAAAAAATAAAAATCAGTTATCACTAAAAAAAATCTCTCTCTTCATACATAGACATGTATACATATATAATTTTATATTTATCTCTAAAATTGATCTGTAAATATTTTTTTAGATTCTTCATATCAATTCCATGTTGAGTACATAAGAAACCATACATATCCCTTATATTCAAATGTAGTAAGTGCATTTAGAGACAACGAAGAATATTTTACTTTCATTTTCTACATGGAGTGGAGAAGTCGTATATGTTTTTATACACATGTACATATATATACTGGTTACATATTGTTATATTTTGCTAACATGGTGATTTTATGTCGCTTCCTTACATCCTTGTATGTTAGGCTACATTCTTGTAGATTTTATTACATGTATCAATCTTATAGGTTGATTACAAGAATTGATCTCTTATGTTTGACTACATGTGATTATGCGTAGGTGTAGTTGATTAGGCATTGCTTATGCATGATGTTGGTTGCATGTGGCAATTGGTACAATGGAGTAATGGTTTTTGTCATGCATGAGATCATAACATGCATTGTTGATATGGCCCTGCATTGATGACTGGACCCTAACTAGAATGATGTTTATGTGTCGATACATTTATTTGTGTATGTCTATGTGTTGTTATGTTTATGCTATACATGTATCGCGCTGATTTGTTGATCTAGAAGACGAGGTATCCTACCCGAATTATGATAAGGTACACTCATTTATTTTGATTTGGTTTATTTTACATATTATGCATTGTAGGAAAAACATCAAATGCCTAGCAAGGTGTTAGACTACATAAAATCTCCCTATGCATCAGATGAGCAGCATGATGCGGGGCACACTTTTGATTTGGCAGATACATTAAGGAGCTTGAAGGAATAGATAAGGAGTTGTAAGGTGAATAATGACTGGGTCATATAGGCACAAGAGAAGAAAGCATAGGTTAATGCAATACTTCTTCAGAGTTTGTTAGACTTGCAGCGACAAGTACCACTTCGAACCAGCCATGGATAGGAGGGTAGAGCTAATGGGTCATATGGTAGTAGGTCTCCTAGTAGACACAGGTTGGATAGATCTGATACAGTGAGAGATGGTAGGTTGTTGAACACTACATATAGGAGGGGCGATGAGCACATGTACTATTCTAGTTATGGTTCTGATAGATATCATGATCGTCATCTTAATCATCCTTATAGGAGGAGTGATAGGGGGTAATTCTTGGATGAATTAAGGAAAGAAGAACCACCTGCTTTTGATGGATATGTGAAGAATCTGGAAGATGCAGAGGCTTGGATATTTGGGATGAACAAATTCTTTGATTTGCATGAGTACATAGATAACATGAAGGCCATAATAGCTATCTTTGGCTTGAAAGGTACAACATACGTCTCATGGGAAGATGTTAAGTGGGTCAGAAACATCAAGATGGATGATTTGAGTTCACGTGAGTTCAATAGGCTTTTGAGGAAGAAGTATTTGTGAGAGAGGTACTGCGACAATAAGACCAAAGAATTCTATGAGCTAAAGATGGGATCAATGATAGATGAAGAGTACACAACAAAGTTTTTGGAGCTATTGAGATATGTACCATATATTACTGATGAGAAGGCTAAAGTTCAGTGATTTTTCAGTGGTATTTCATTAGAATTTAGAGATCAAATTGAGTATGATAAGCCTCGGCCACTTGAGGAAGTCATTGGGAAATTGAAACATTGATATGAGTAGTCAAAGCGTAAGAATGAATCTCAGCAAAGATGGAAGGGAAAAGACAAAGTAGAGGTAAATGGAATCCTAAGAGAACAAGGCCTTAGAATGTAGATGGGAAAGAAAATATGTCACCACAAAAGAAGTTCAATGCAGCTATATAGGGACATGGATCGCAGCAACATCATAGAGGTGAGGGCACAGGTCGGTTGGAGTGTTGGACATGTGCAGAGGAGAACCTTAGGAGAGATTGTTTGAAACATCAGGGTAGTAGGCCTAAGATATACATTGCACAAGATGCACAAAATGTTGGGGATGTTGGTTAGAATATTTCTCGTATTTATTCAGCAGTGGACAATAGACAGGAAGAACACCAAGTATATATCATTGAGATGGACGGTAAGCTTTGTGATCAAGTTATTTCTATTTTGATTGACCCTAGATCTAATTATAGATATGTTAGTCCTAACCTGGTGGATAAGTGTGGTTCGAGTAAGGAATTGCATGCAGAGTCTTGGTTAGTATAGTTGGCTACAAGTACATAGAAGTGAGTTCATCATTGGGTAAGATCTTGTGCATTTCACTTGAATGGTATGTCTACTCTAGCACATCTAAATGTATTACCCTTGGGATCATATAGTATGTTATTGGGCATGGATTAGTTGTATCTTCATAGAAGCAAGGTAGACTGCTATGATAAAGCTATTGAGTGTGTTGATGACAATGGGGAACAAAGAGTCTTGCAGGGTAAGAAGAAAGCCACATCAGTTAAGATGGTGACAACTATGAAAGCAAAGTGTAGCCATAGGAAAGGGTGTATGTTATTCGTAGTGCATATTTATAGTGATAATCGTAAGAAGGTCAAGGATCAAGATGTGTTGAGCAAGGACCCAGTTTTGCAGCAGTTTCAAGATGTATTTCCTTAGGAAATTACATAGTTTCCACCTCACAGGGAGGTAGACTTTTCGATTGAGTTAGTGCCAAGGGTAGCTCCAGCATCAAAAGCACCTTACAGGATGAGCACACATGAGTTGGTTGAGTTAAAGTTGCAACTGAAGGAAATGTTGGACAAGGGATACATTAGGCCAAGAGCATCACCTTGTGGCACACCAGTGTTGCTTGTGAAGAAGAAAGATGGAACTCCCAGATTATGCATTGAATAAAAGTAGTTGAACAAAGTGACCATCAAGAACAGGTACCCTTTTCCGAGGATTGATTACTTGTTCATCAGTTGAAGGGAGCAACAATGTTCTCGGTGATTGATCTGAGATCCAAATACCATTAGGTGCACATCAAAGAGGGTGACACTTACAAGAGAAATTTTAGGACTAGATATGGGCATTATGAGTTTTTTGTAGTTCCATTTGGATTAACTAATGCTCCAACTATGTTTATGTGCTTGATGAGTAGTGTTTTGTATCCGTATTTGGATAAGTTTATTATTGTGTTCATTGATGATATACTGGTATATTCTAAAAGGGAGGAAGAGCATGTCGAGCATTGAGAAGTAGTGTTGAGGTTGTTGAGAGAACATCAGTTGTATGCTAAGCTCAGGAAGTGCAGTTTATTTCAGACTGAGGTACACTAGTTGGTGCATTTTGTCTCCAAGGAGGGAATTGCAGTAGATCCATAAAATATAAGAGCCATCATGGAATGGGTAGCTCCAAAGAGTATGTATGAGGTGATATATTTCATCAGTGTGGTAGGCTATTATCAGAGGTTCATCATGAACTTCTCACAAATTTCTTATCCTATTACATCATTGCAGAGGAGAGGTAAGGAGTTCAAATGGGCAGAGGAGTGTGAGGCTAGATTTGAGTAGCTTAAGTAGTTGTTTACACATGCACCAGTGCTATAGATTGCAGATCCGGACAAGGAGTTTGTAGTATGTACAAATGCTTGCAAGAGAGAACTTGATGGATTCCTTATGCAATATGGACATGTGGTATGCTATGAGTCCCGAAAAATAAATGAGCATGAGTAGAACTACCCGATACATGATCTTGAGTTAGCAGCGATCATACATGCATTGAAGATGTGGAGATGTTATCTTTTTAGCAGGAGTTTTGTACCTATGAGTGATCATCTTGGGTTGAGATATTTGTTTGATCAACTGATTTAAATGCCACGCAGGCTAGATGGTTAGCCACAATCAATGAGTTTGATTTCGAGATTAGGTACATCAAAGGTAAAGAGAACATGGTGGTGGATGCTCTTAGCAGGTGGATATAGGTAAACCACTTAGCAACTATGAGCTCCTATGAGACAGACTTATAGGATAGGATCTTGTAGGAAGGTTAGTAGGATGTAAGGTATATGGAGATTGTGCACAGGTTGCAGCAAGGTGTTGGTACAGGTACAGGTGATAGTACATGTATAGCTACAAGTGAAGGTACAGGTACATGTAGTGGTACAAGAATTGGTGGCAATACAAGTACGAGTACAAGTACAAGTGTAGGTGTGCAGGTATGGATTATTGTCTTACAACAGATGGATTGGTCAAGTTCCGAGACAGGATATATGTATCAAATAACAGTGAGCTCAATAAGTTGATCTTGAGGGAGTTTCATGCAAAACCATATTCGGGTCACCCAAGTTATCAGAAGACACTGATAACAGTGACAAGATTTTACTATTGGTAGAATTTGAAGCGGAACGTAATAGAGTTTGTGGTGAGGTGTGAGGTCTAATTAGGACCGCATATTGTGGATACCCCTTGAATGTTGACAGGTCCAACACTTTCAACACTACAATTCCACAAGTTTTTGTAGAAAGATTCCATCATTTAGACACCAAAAGGTTGCACTAATGGAATCATATGCATTATATTTTGCATGAAAAATAGCCTACCATTCTTAGGAAAACTCTAAATTCACATAAATAGACACAAGTTAAAATAATAATAATAATAATAATAACAATAATAATAATAAATTAAAAAATAAAAATGAAAATTATATATTATGAGAGTCAACTCATTTTCCTAAATTTTATCTTTTTATTTTCAAATTTATTGAGTAAGTACCTCTCATTACCCCTCCAAATTAACATATTGTTGTTTTTCCAAATTTACATTACCACTAATGCGTAATAAGATACCATAAATAACTTACAACTACCCTTAATCAAACTACACACAAAACTAAAATAAAATCACACTTTTAAATTAAGTGAAAATAATTTAAAACTACTTGGCAAAAAGATTAAACAAACTCGAGAGACTTTTCTAATACATAAAATAAGTACTCAATTTAAAAATTATCATATATGCTTTTAGATAATTACTAATTTTGAAAATATCATATAACATTTTAGATTTATCGTTGATAGTATTTGAGCACACATCGAATTGATACTTTCGTAGTAGAACATACTTTATTCTATTCGATAATGGGTTGGTCATATTGCACTTTTAAAGAGTATGAGAATACCGAGAAAAATAACTTATAAAAATACATAATAAATTCATAAAAATTATATAAATATAATAAAATATATTTTTAAAAAATTAAAATATTAAAAATTATAACAAAAATATTAATAAGAAAATCATTTAAACTTCCATAAAAAAGAATCAGGTTCTTGTAAGAAAGTAATAACGTCTTTAAATTCAAAAGGTATATGATAAAAAGCAATGCTTGTCATGATGTATTTACAACTCTATCATATAGAAAGGAGTATCACAAACGATATATAAATTTATCTCCTCACAAAAGATGAACATTCATGTCCGTGATCTCTGTTTCTTTTTTCTTATATTAATCAAAATGTTAATTTACATGTGATTTGAAAATTGATTTGAGTATAGATTCACATTTACAAATTAGTTTATTCTCAAGTGTAAATGCAATATTTCCACTTATGGTTTAGTGTGTAACAAGTGTGTAAAAGAATAGACAGAAAATACAAACACCAAAATACATGGTTTTATTCGTTCTCCTACCAGGCACTTATCTTGGCTTGGAAGGCATGATCTCGAATCTATTAGTTAGTTGGTTAGTGTAACATACTAATTGAGTCGAGATGAACTAAAAAAATAAATGTGGGATATCTTGGCCTATATTTTAGAGTTCGATGATCATGAATGTTGAAAAGTTAGAAAATGTAACTACCAACATATTCTTTCCTCTACAACTTTGTGTTTGGCTTTGCTTTGAATGAAAGGTTTTGTGTTCATACGAGATGATGCAATATGCAAATTGGGATAATGTGAAATTAGGGAGGGATGAGAAAAGATAAATATTCTATATATATTTAAAATAAAGTTTATCATCATATGCCGTTAATGGGTATTTAAAAATTTTAGAAAACAAGCTTTGCTTAGGGCAGTTGCAATACTGGACTCTACTATCAAGAATGAAATTGAATGAAACCATATAGGAAAAACCCAGGGGAGTTGAGGTTGCGGTGGGAAAAAACATGGGAGTGAACCCCAAATCATTAAGAACCATTGGCGGGAAACTCCGTAAAGTAATTGTTGGCTTCCACCTTGTAGACGAGATGAAAACTGCACACCTGTTGCAACCATAACCATAGAAAGTTACCAAAGGAAAGAAGAAAAAACAAAGTATATACATGCATCCTTTCGTTGTCAACGTTAAGAGGAACTGTAGTAGCAGCGATGGGCCTAACATAGTGAGATAGTTACCTGGAATTGAGATACTGAAGCCGCAACCTCCAATTCGAATAAACCCTAGCAGTAAAAAAAAAATGAATGAGATTAAGCCTGACACATCAGCTAAGTAATGGTTGAATAGGTAACAGGGCTTATCGTAAATATACCTGGAACTGTGCGTTGAAGGCAAGGCAGAGAACCATTCGGAAACCCTCTCGGCCATTGTACCTGCAGTCATAAAGAAAAGTTTCAGGTAAGCTATAAGTGATATTGGAAAACCTTTTGGACCGAGTTGCCTGCAAGTTATAGAGTTAAACCCCCCAGCATGCAGAGTCGGTCCAGAGCCTCCACAGCAAATGGTGATGCACGAGAAAATTGGGTGGTTACCATCAAACCCGTGAGAAAAGGCTAGGGTCATTAGATTCAAACCCTCAACAGATCTACGACATAGAGCAGTTTGGAAATCAATCAAGGTTCAAGAAGGTTTGATAGACAGGTGAATCCTCGACATCACAAAAACGTGACAAGTATTGATCATCTTCCCATATTGTACATTGCCTTATTAAAATCAGAACAATTACATTTTGATTTGTAATGTCATAAAAGCAAGATAAGAAAATAAATATGAGAGTGAATACCTATGCTAATATTAATATCTCGGTATTTAATTCCCAATGCAACCAAACCACACTTGGGGGTTGTAGAAGTCGAGTATGTGATGTGGCATGTGCTAAACATCTAATTCATTCCGTGTCTTATAGTTTTCAAGAAATTCTGGCACATGCTCTTTGTTAATTGATGAGGAGGAGCCCTTCAGCAGTGGATTTATTTTTGTGTAGATGTACTTCAGAGGGTTTTTGTCAAATTTTTAATGAATTCATGTTACAATAAAGAAACTGAAAAATATGGTTTTTATAGTTAACAAATTTGAATTCAAATACCGAAATTAATTTCAATTTTTGAAAGAATAGAGAGTATAAATCTTATAAAGAATAATATATTAAGAATATGTGTTTTTTCTTAAAATGTCACAAGTTCAAAATCAAAGGAGTAGAGTCTGTAGGCCTTTGTAGACTTTGCAGTCAAATCCTGGGAGGAGGTGTGTAATGTCCTAAGGTTCTACTCGGGCGTGCGACGAGTTTGGGGGGCGGGCGAGCTGGGCGCGAGCATGGTTGGGAGGACGAGTTGCGATGTGCGACAGTCATGCAACGGAGGCGCAACATATATGCGACGAACTTGTGACAAAACATATGCAACGATCTATGGAGAGCGTTGACATATATATACACCTTGGAGCGTTGGGCGAGATATGTTGGAGGCCAACATGTATATTGGGCATTTAACGTTGGTTTAAGGGGTGTGCACAAGCGTTGGGCAAGTCGGCTGGGCGCCAGACTTAGCCCCAAGCTTGGCTATATATTATGGGAGCGTTGGAGCGTTTCAAACATAATTCGATCAACACACATCTTTGCACAAGAGTTGTAGTGTGCAGATTCTAGTGCGCAAAAGACAAGAGGTGAAGGCGCACATCTCATGCGCTATTCATGGTTTAGCCGCACGGTTAGAGGTCGCACTTGGAGTTGGTTGAAGGTGTTGGGCAAGGTGTGCCCGGTGATCGGTTGGAGCGTGCACGGTGAATGTGTAGCGCCCATTTATGCCGAGTCTTGGCATGGGTGTCTTGGTGGCTCGGGTAAGTGCTCGCCCATTGTGCAAGTGTGCAAGAAGGTGAAACGAAGGAAGGAAACCGAGTTTTGCCTTGATTGTAAAATTGACTAAGTATGAAACTTGGACTTCCCAAGTATACTTGTACATTGTAAATTGTTGTATAATATATTGTTGGGCAGACTCATTGTTCAGGGAGTTGCCCCTCCCTTTATACTGTGCAATTGTGTTCTCGTTTATAATTGCTGTTGATAATGAATGTGTATGGGTGTTCATTGGTATAAAGGATAACATAATAATACTTGGTTGAGAATCACAAGCTAAGTAGGAATAACTGGTTAGGCGTAGTCCATGAGCACAAGTATTGGTGAAAAAAAAGTGTTCGGTGGTGCCGCACCTCGCCAAGAGCGGTTGAAAGACTACCGTGGGCTGGGGACGTGACAGGTGGTATCAGAGCTCCGTTGGAGCTGGTGTTAGAGCAAGGTTGCTCGTGACGAAATGCAAGTGTGGGTACACTTGGAAGAAGTGACAGTGGTGACAGGTACTTACAGGTGAAGGAAGTTGTTTTCACACTCAAGTGAAACATGGGTTGGTTCATATCATGCAGGGACAGTGGAGAAGGCTGAAAGGCAAGATGGTGGATGAACCTACAATAGGTGAATCTAGCCATGATGCAGGTGAAGTCTTCTGGTACAAAGTGTTGAAACAGATGGGTCGATGGAGTTCTAACTGGGCTTCGATGAAGGCTGAGAACATGAAGGTTCAAGAAAGTTGTTCAAAACTAAGGAGAGAACTTGAAGAACTCAAAAGCCAATGCAGAAGTATGATAGATGTTGAACTCAAAGAACTTGATGAGGAGGTCTAACGAAGTGGTCTTGGTCTTCAAGAGCTCTTGGATGAAAGAGCCCACTTAAGGAAGAAAAGTGCCATGGTGGAAGCCAAAATCAAGCAAATTGAGGAGGAGATAAAGAAGAAGCTACTTGGTAAGAAGATCATTGTGATTGAGCAGGGAGAGCTCGACTACATTGATAGACTGGGAATTCACTACCGAGATAATCCAGAGGATGTCCGGAAGCTTAGTTCTATGAGGGTAGTCAATGGACACTTGGTTGGTGCACTTAAGCAGAGGTCGATGAAGGACAAGCTTGAGGGAAATCAAGCTAGACCAGGATCGAGTTGCCTAGAGGAGCCAAGCAAGGAAGTGAAGTACCTTAAGAAGAATGTAAAGTTGGAGCATGAGCCAATTGACACTTCTGAGGTCAAATTCTTGAAGAAGGTTGTTAATATAAGACAAAAGATAAAGCGGACAAAAGGAGGTGATGCCTTGAAGCTGAGTTTTGTGCAGGTGACCGTGAAGGGCAAAAGATTTGTAGCTTTGGTGGATACAGGAGCTACTCATAGCTTCTTAAGCAGGAAGGCAGCAAGGTCTTTTGGGAAGAAAGCAAAGATGGAGAGGGAATTGAGTGCTTTTAAAGCAGTCAACTCTACCATGAAAGCTGTCGCTGGTGTGATGGAGAACACTCAAGTGAGAGTGGGATTGTGGTTTGGGAAGTTGGACTTGAGGGTTGTGGACATGGATGATCACTCTATGGTGCTGGGGCAAGATTTCATGAAGCTTGCACAAGCCATATCGATGGTGGACTAGGACATTCTCTTGATCACAGCTGAAGGAAGAACCATGATGGTACCGATGAATAGAAGGAGTTGCTTGGGGTATAGACCAAGGATGAATTCTATGACTTGTATCCCAAAGATCCGAATGTGAAGCATGAGGATGTGGAGCAAAGAGGACTTGGGAGTATGACTCAAACAACGAAGGAAGGGAAGTTGATTGACTTCGTTGCAAGAACAAGAAAGAATGAAGTAAGTGAGAAGACAGTCTCACGAACCTTGAAGCACTTGGCAGAGACATCTTCTACTGATGATCTTTACAATGGAGTTGCGAAAGAAGGGAGTCCGAGTACTATTTCAGAGGCAGTGATTGATGAGGATTATGAAGGTAGAGATCCTGCTTGGGTGTACATGTGAGGAGATTGAGGATGTGCACAGATACTTGAGGACACAACATCAATCTGACACATGGGTGGATGAGAGTCAGGGAGGAAACTTCCTGGCCCTCATTTCTTTATAGACAACCTTGGAGATGGGTTGGTGTGGAGGCCTTGATAGGGAGGAACCACATCAACTTTGCAAGGGGCCTTGGAAGGAGGCTTCTTTATGACAGATTGTAGACTTGGGTGCAGGTGGCCAGATGTTGGGATGGTGTCTACAGGGGTTGGACATCATGGACAACTAGAGTCATGGACATCAGGTTGGGGACATGGAGCATGACAGTCATGCAAGGACATTATGTGGGAGCATGAGTAGAGGTGTCATTCATGGACATTCTATGGGGGAGTGCCAAAGCAAAGGATGTTGTACAAATGTTGTTGTGACATGGAGGTGTATGAGCTAGTGGAGAGGTTGTACACTCTTGTGCAACAAGGCCATGGCTTGATCATGTTGCAGATGGGATGGAGTTTCCATGGACTTGAGCATGGGAATTGGACAGATTCTTGATGAGTCCGAGATGTAGCAGAAGTCAGGGAAAGACTGATGGGGACATAAGGATGTGCATTATTGTGGTTTGGGTGTATGGTTGGATTAGTTGCCCAACTAGTTCGAGTCATGAGGGGTACCAATGTGCATAAATGTGTTCGTATTAGGCTGAGTTGAGGAGACAGTTGACAGGGAGATGTTGTTGTTGAGTCAACATGTTGGCACATGACAGGTGTGTTGGCATCTGATGGAAGACTACAGGATGAGGACAACCCATGGTGGAGATGTGATTCTACATATGATTGCAGGGATGTTTGCAGTATGTGGAGGAAGTTGATATCATGGATAAGACTGTTCGGATATGGAGATTTTGATCTTGGTGGATGAATACCAGGATGGTATGTTGTTGAGGATGACAATGAATTCTGGTGGAGGAGGATGTAACATCTTGAGGTTCTACCCAGGTGTGCGACGAGTTTGGGTGGCGGGCGAGCTGGGCACGTGCACGGTTGGGAGGATGAGTTGCGATGTGCGACGGAGGCGCGACACATATGCGGCGAACTTGTGACGAAACATATGCAACGATCTATGGAGAGCGTTGACATATATATACACCTTGGAGTGTTGGGCGAGATATGTTGGAGGCCGACATGTATATTGGGTGTTTAACGTTGGTTTAAGGGGTGTGCACAAGCGTTGGGCAAGTCGGCTGGGCGTCAGACTTAGCCCCAAGCTTGGCTATATATTATGAGAGCGTTGGAGCGTTTCAAACATCATTTGATCAACACACATCTTCGCACAAGAGTTGGAGTGCGCAGAAGACAAGAGGTGAAGGCGCAGATCTCATGCGCTATTCTTGGTTTAGCCGCACGGTTAGAGGTTTCACTTGGAGTTGGGTGAAGGTGTTGGGCAAGGTGTGCCTAGTGGTCAGTTGGAGCGTGCACGGTGAACTTGTAGCGCCCGTTTGTGTTGAGTCTTGGCATGGGTGTCTTGGTGGCTCGGGTGAGTGCCCGCCCATCGTGCAAGTGTGCACGAAGGTGAAACGAAGGAAGGCAACTGAGTTTTGCCTTGATTGTAAAATTGACTAAGTATGAAACTTGGACTTCCTAAGTATACTTGTACATTGTAAACTGTTGTATAATATATTGTTTGGCAGACTCATTGTTCAGGGAGTTGCCCCTCCCTTTATACTACGCAATTGTGATCTCGTTTATAATCGTTGTTGATAATGAATGTGTATGAGTGTTCATTGGTATAAATGATAACATAATAATACTTGGTTGAGAATCACAAGCTAAGTAGGAATAAGTGGTTAGGCGTAGTCCATGAGCACAAGTATTGGTGAAAAGAAAGTGTTCGGTGGTGCCGCACCTCGCCAAGAGCGGTTGAAAGACTACAGCTGGCCTTGGGACGTGACAAGGTGGGTCTCTTGTCCCACAAACAAGCGAGTCTCATACACCAATTTGGTATTTAGCTTGGGTGTGACCTTAAAATTGGATAATAATAATCATAATAATATTTTTATAAAAAATTGAAAATTTGAATTGAATCTTTCCTCGATAAGATCGCCTCTTTACTTGTTTTCAATTATCCTCTTTACTTGTTTTCAATATTAACTATTTCTGTGTATTTAAAATGATGCAAAAAAATGAAAGATGTGTAAGATGATAAAAAAAATGAAACAAAAATTACAGAAAAATATGGAAGTAAGATTTGATAACATGAATGACAAAAACTTTAAGCTGAAATGTAATACAAAAAAAAGATACTAGATATTACTCAGCTTGAAATGATCTCCACATACCAAGAAATTTATATGTCAATCACTATGTCTTTAAGATCAAAATGTATTAATAATAAATATGTTTAAATTAATCTTTTTACTAAATTATAAAAAATTAATTCTTTAACTAAATTCTTCACAAATGATCATCTTAACAATAATAGCTATTTTCCATCCAACCAACTATCATCACTTGAATTATAAAAATATTAAAATATTTTTTTTTTAGTTTTTACACATTAAAAAAAACACAAAAACTTAAAAAGGAAAATTGTAACCATCATTTTTTTAAATACAAAAATTGTAAACCGTGAGGCATAATGCCCAGTGGAATGGATGCTTCTATACATCTATTCTACCCTGGTTGCCTCAAAGGAGTTTTATAAGTTGTTTGGGAGCATTGTGCCCTCTGCTGAGGATAGCAACTGAGCGGTTTGTAGCAACGGGTGGTTCGAAGTTCGATTGGATACAGAGAACCGCGTTCATCGTAAACTTCAATAAATTTCATAAATCAAAATTCTGTACCGTATTAAAATTAGCCTATTATGTTTCGAACAGGATCTTATCAACAAATTTTTAAAGTTGATAGTTAAAACATTTTTTATACCTAAATAAATTTTGATTCAGTTTACATATTTAAAAAATAATTATAAATAATAAAAAATTACAAATAGTATTAATAAACAAAGAATTACGAATTAAATAACGGAGGTGTAAATATTTTATTCAATATTTATATTTTAAAAATAAAAATAAAAAATTGCTAGATCATTACTGATAAATTTATACTAACTTTATTAACGCTGAGAAGTTCATTTCCAGCCGACGAGTATGTATAGTTTATTTTACAACCGTAGTATGATGTGTACACTGTCCATCCATAATCAAAATTGAAATTTTGCTCATATTAACTAAAATCTAAAAAATATAAAATATTTAAATAATATCTACTCATAACAAAAAAGTTGCAAGTTAAATTAGATCCTTCTAGACTCATGTTAGATACATATTTAAAATAAATCTTTTTATTAAAGTTTGTTAAATTTCCAAAATATTTTAAAATATACCATCGCATTATATTCAAATTTTCAGCTTTTTCCATTAAAATCTAAAGGTTTTTTTAGACTCATCTTAAATCCATATTTAAAATAAATCTTTTTATTACAATTTGTTAAATGTCCAAAATATTTTAAAATATAACATCAAATTATACTCAAATTTTCAATCTAATGTCAAGCGTGGATAACAATTCACAGCGCAACAACAACCATTTCTATTGAAGAAGAATAAAAAAACCAGAAGACGGTTGATTTCATGACTATTGCATCAACGTGCATTTGGAATCGGCCCAGGAAAGCACTGAAATTCGATTATGCCAATTTGACGGCTGAAAGTCTAAGAAGTCCCATTCAGAGTTCTAGCCGTTTTTCTTCGTCTTTATAATTATGAAAAGAAACAAATAGTTGAATATGAGCGGAAATTCTGTAATCTTCCTCCTAACACAAAACACACAGGAGTCTTGTTGAGGGTAAGGCTTAAAATAAAACTCTATAATCGCTGATAAATTAGCTAGCCAATTTTGTGTTTTTAGTTATTAGAATTAGGGCAGTGAGTGATCATTTAACAAATTATTAGGGACAGTAGATAATGGATAATGAAATTAGAAATATGTGGGTTATATAATAATGTATTCATTGTTCCTATGAAGATATGAGATTCCAATGAGAATTCAGTTCATGGATTGAGAATCAGAGTTCTCTTATTTTTGTTTGTTAGTTTTGTTTATGTTTTCATATGTATGTTCTTGCCAGATTTAACATGGTATCATCTATAGGTTAAGAGAGTTGATTTATATGTAAATTGTGTGTTGTTGGTAGGAGGTTTCAAAAGTTTGTGAAAGCCACTAGCAAGAGTTTTCAAAATTTTGTGAATGCTGTGCAGATTCAAGTTATTGGTGGGAGTGCTCAACAATTAGTAGCGATGGCTAACAATATGAATATTTCTCAGCCAAATTACCGATGTTTAAAGGTGAGAACTTTTGTTTTTGGAGCATTAAGATGAAAATGTTGTTTCTCTCACAAGATTTGTGGGATTTCGTAGAGAATGGATATACAGAACCAGATACTCACACACTTTCCCGCTAGACTCAAGACCAAAGAAACCAGCTAAAGGAAAATTAGAAGAAAGATTTAAAGGCTCTCTTCCTAATCTAGCAAGTAGTGCATGACTCTATTTTTCCCAGACTAGTTAAAGTAACAAAATGAAAGGAGGCATGGGATGCTTTGCAGCGAGTGTATCAAGGAAGTGATAAGGTAAAAATTGTTAAGTTGCAGTGATTAAGAAGAGAATTTGAAATCTTGTGCATGTAAAACTCTGAATTTATTCAAGATTTTCTCACTAGAGTTATGGGTATAGTGAATGAAATTAGGTCTTATGGAGAAGATTTAAAAGATCAAAAAATTCTTGAGAAGATTTTAAGAAGTTTTCCTGTAAAATTTGATGGGTCTATTGTTGCTATTGAGGAGTCTAAAGATCTAACTCAGTTGTCTGTGAATGAGCTAATGGGGTATCTTTAATCTCATGAGCAAAAGAATCAATAGATTTTTTGAAAAATCTATTGTGCAAGCTTTTCAAGCAAGAGAAAATATTTTCAAAGACAAAAGTGGTTCCTCTCATGAGGAAAGCCATAACACTTTTGGAAGAGGAAGAGGAAGAAGACAAACATACAGAGGAGGCGGAGGTTGAGGAAGATTTTTTTTTGCATACAACAAAGGAAGAGGTAATGATGATAATGATGGAGGTAAAATATTTAATAAATCCCAACTTCAGTGTTTTTATTGTAAAATATCTGGCCATTATGAAAGAAATTGTTGGAAAAAACAAACACAACAACCTATTTTTTCTGTAGAAAAAGAAAGGTTGGAACTTTATTCTTGGCTTCTGATTTAACTAATAATGTTTCCAAAGAGGTGTGGCTTATGGATAGTGGTTGCCACAATCATATGACAGGAAACAAAGATGGCTTTGTAGAGATAAATGAATCTACAAAATCTGATGTATTATTGGGATATGAAAAGCCAATTGAAGCTAAAGGTAAGGGAACAATTGTTGTGAAGACAAAACAAGGAAAACCAAAGCACATTAATGATGTTTTATATGTTCCTAGTTTAGCACATAATTTGTTGAGTGTGGGGAAACTCCTTAAAAATGGATATTTAATTGTTTTCAAGGACAAACAATTCATAATCTATGATAAAAATGATCACAGTAAAATTATTGCTAAGATTAATATGCTGCAAAACAAAATTTTTTCTTTCAATCTCCCTTGTGAAGCAAGTACAACATTAAATGTTGCTTATGATGATAGTTCCTGGCTATGGCACATAAGGTATAGAAATTTGAATATGAAAGACTTGAAATTGTTATATAACAAGCAAATGGTCAAAGGTTACCACTTATTGGTTCTACTGATAATGTATTTGAAGGGTCTATTCTTGGTAAGCAACATAGAGATTCATTTATAGTAGGAAAATCATGGAGAGCAAGGAAACCATTGGAACTAGTGCATGCAGATATATGTGGTCCTATGCAAACCTTGTCTCTCAACAAAAATAAATATTTCATTCTTTTTGTGGATTATTTTAATAGAAGAACATGGGTATATTTCATTAAAGAAAAATCTGATGCATTTGTCATATTTCAACAATTTAAAGCTCTTGTGGAAGTGCAAAGTGGTTATTGTCTAAAAACATTATGCACATATAGAGGGGGAGAATTCACTTCTAATAAGTTTGATTCTTATTGTAAAATGAATGACATTCAAAGGCAGTTGACAGCTAGTTATACTCCCCAACAGAATGGCATTGTTGAACTTAAGAATAGAACAATTGTTGAGATGGCTAGGAGCATGATGAAAGGTAAAAACCTTCCAAACATTTTTTGTGCTGAAGCTGTAGCTACATCTATTTATTTTTTTAATAGATGCCCAACAAGGAGTGTGCAAAATATTACCCCTTATAAAGCATGGTGTGGAAGAAAACCCAATATTTATCATTTAAGAGTATTTGGTTGCATTTCCTATGCTCATGTTCCTACTGAAAAGAGAAGAAAGCTTGATGATAAAAGTGCGAAATGCATTTTTATTGGATATTGTGAGGAAACCAAAGGTTATAGACTGTACAATCTAGAAACTAAAAAATTAATGATTAGTCGTGATGTGTTATTTGATGAGAAAAAAGAATGGCAGTGGAATCATGATGTGCAACAACACACTCCAAGTATTGTTTTACAAGAAGATGAATCTTTTGTTTCAGCAAATCCATCCAGTAATCAAAATACTTCAGAGGCCACATCCACTCCATCATCTTCTGCTACTTCAAGTTCCATTTCAAGTTCAAGTCCTCCTCCAAAAAGGACAAAATCTTTAAATGAAATTTATGGTTATACTAATTTTTCTTTGATGTCTCAGATTGAAGTAGAACCAAGATGTTTTGAAGATGCAGTAAAAGAGTTAGTTTGGTGAAATGAAATGGGTGAAGATATGACAACAATTAAAAAGAATGCAACATGGGAGCTTGTGGATCCTCCTACTGAAAAAGAAGTCATTGGGGGTGAAATGGTTGTATAAAACCAAGTATGCAACTGATGGATCAATGCAAAGGCACAAAGTAAGGTTAGTAGCAAAGGGATATGCTCAACAACCAGGTATTGACTACAATGAAACATATGCTCCTGTTGCAAGATTTGATACAATCAAAACTGTTTTGGCATTGGCAACACAATATAAATGATTAGTTTATCAATTTGATGTTAAATCAACCTTTCTAAATGGTGAGTTGAAAGAAGATGTATATGTTCACCAACCCCAAGGATATGAAGAAACACGAAATGGACACAAAGTTTACAAACTGAAAAAGGCTCTTTATGGGCTTAAACAAGCTCCAAGAACATGGTACAGTAGAATTGACACTTACTTTTTGAAAAAGGGGTTTAATAGAAGTGAAAATGAGCACACATTATATATCAAGTCAAATGGTGATGATATAATAATTGTGTGCTTATATGTAGATGACTTGATATATACATCCTCAAGTAATTTCTTAGTGGAAGAGTTTAGGGAGGTTATGGTGACTGAATTTAAAATCACTAATTTGGGTTTGCTCCATTATTTTCTTGGCATAGAAGTGACACAGATGAATGATGAAATTTTTATTTCACAAGAAAAATATATTTCAAATCTTATTAAAAAATGGAAAATGGGAAATTGTAAACCCATGAGCACACCCACGAATACAAATGAAAAAATTTCTATAAAAGATGGAGCTGAGAAGGTAGATGCTCAATCCTATAGGAGTCTGGTAGGAAGTCTTTTGTATCTTACTACCACTAGGCCTAATATTATGCATGCAATAGGCTTGCTTTCTATATTCATGCAAATTCCACGTAAAATTCATTTTGGAGTAGCAAAAAGAATTTTGAGGTATGTCTGTGGAACAAGAAATTATGGAATTTGGTATACTTTATCAAATAATTTTGGGTTGGTTGGTTATACAAATAGTGACTGGGTTGGATCTGTTGATGATAGAGAAAGCACTTCAGGTTATGTATTCAGCCTTGGATCAAGTGAAGCGTTATGTTGTTCAAAGAAGCAACCAACTATTTTATTGTCTTCTACAAAGGCACAGTATATTGTAGCAACAACAACAACAACATGTGAAGCAATTTGGTTGAAGAAAGTATTGTTAAATCTAAAACAAAAACCAAAATATGCCAAAACTATTTACTATGATAACTTGTCTACCATTGCCATAACTAAAAATCTAGTGTTTCATAATCAAACTAAATATATAGATAGCAAATATCATTTCATAAGAGACTATGTGGCAAAAGGAGAAATTCAAATAAAGTTTTGTACAACAAATGAACAACTTGCAGATATATTTACCAAAGCACAACCTAAAGGGAAGGTTGAATACTTAAGGGATATGCTTGGAATTACCTCATTAAGCATTAAGGGGGAATGTTGAGGAAAATTCTTAAAATAAAGCTCCCGTCACACACTAAAGATCGAGGCCAAGATCCATGGATAGGCATACTCCAAATAGTTGTACCACCAGGGTGAGCCTGCCGAACTCTCAACTATAAGGAGA
>APFE030260770.1:124246-135663 GCA_000404065.3 Pinus taeda | reverse complement strand
TTTTTTGTCTGATTAATAAAATTATGTGTCTGAGGACACTTCTGCCATTATTAATTAACAGAACAAGTAGGTAGGAATAAATCAATAAAGTGCATGAAGGATTTCTAATGTGTCAGACTTAGAAATTCCAACATGGTATCAAAGCATGGTTAGAGATCATAGGAGAACTGAGGACATCAGCCGAACAGAGCAGCAACAGCAGAAAACAGTTGTCCCGAGTGACAAAAGCTGTTCCTAGCAGAGTAGCAGCAAGGAAGGGGTGACGTAGTGCCTGCGTTATCAAGATTGAGCCAGGAAGAGGCAGCGCAAAGGCTGAGGAAAGCAAAGGAAGGCTTATGCACATGTTAGGAGGGCTGACGCAGTTGGCCGAGGAAGCTGATTTGACAGTGTCAGGATTGTGCAGAGCCTAGGAGCTCTAACCTTCAATTTGCTGGGGTTTAGGAGGCTGTGGGTAAGTTGCAGAGTGGAGCTGGTGGGGTACTGTAGTCAGAACAATACTTAACAGGGTAAGACCAAGGTAGAGGGAGTTGCTACCAAGGTGGATTTCTAGCCAAGGAATCTAGATCAATGTTGCAGTTGCACAAACGATTGGAGAGGGGCATCTTGATATTGGCAGAAGGGTTTTCGGGAGGGAAATCGAGGCTCAGAGGAGTCATACTGAGAACTATCAGGAGGGAAGTAGAGGAACAACGAAATGGCACTACACGGAGTAAGAGACCAGGACAGACTGGACAGAGCCTCAAACTTCATAGTCTGGAAGGCCAGAATCTTATCCGTAATAGATAGGAATCGTGTCAAGCACTTTGCCTTGAGGACGATAGCTATCCCAGTTGACCCAGTTGATAACGACAGGTATGAGGGTGCAATGGCGAGGGCTAAGAGTATTATCCTTGACAAGGTCAAGGATCATATAGTACCACATATTGCCGAGAAGAACACGACACAGTAGATGTGGGAGGCACTGACCAAGTTGTATCAACATACTTCCGTGCAGAGGAAGATGCTACTATAAAATCAATTGCGATCATACCAGATGCAGAAGGGAGAACAGATTGACCCATTCCTCGGTCAATTGAAGGAGATTCGGGATCAATTGACATCCATAGGGGCAACGTCGTACCCAGAATTGATGGTGAGGACAACCCTGAACGTAGTCTCAGAAGACTGGGAGGTGTTTGTCCATAGCATACTGGGCAGGGCGACCCTTCCAGATTGGGAGGAAATGTGGGCTGCTCTTCGCCAAAAAGAGATCAGAAGGCTAAGCAAGGCGGGAAGCAGCGGTAAGTGGATCAAAATCAAGAAGGAGGAGGAGGAGGAGGATGTTGCCCTAGCATATGAGGGAAAGCAGGAGAAACGAAAGAAGAGGGACCTCTCCAAGGTCAAGTGCTTCCACTGTGGAGAGTTGGGTCATTATGCGACCCAGTGTCCAAGGAAGAAGAGTAATGGAGAGGCCTTCGAGACCAAGGCAGTGCCAGGAAGGGCAAAGGAGGTGGAGACAAACAATGATTGTGCCATGAGTGCTCATGTGCCACTTCAGAAGAAGTGGGGAGACATCGAGCTATAGTTAGGACTGCAGGCAATGAGGGGCAGGATCCTCGAGGTACCCACCCTCTTGGATTAGACCTTGCTACGAGAGCCTCGAAGAGTAGTAGTACTGGCGATGTCAGTAGAGACGGATGCGGATGGAGTGACAGAGCGAGCTATAGTGCAGGATTCCCAGGACAGCGCGAGGCTAGTAGGTTGCAACAGTGCGAGTGGCATGGGAGTGTTGCACCAGTGCAGGATGGCACAAAGGTGTGCAACGGTGCGAGATGCATAGTCGTTGCAGCAACGCAGAGGTCAGAGAGGGAGCACTTGTCAGTGACAGAGGGAGCTTCAACATCAGGAGTGTTTCTAGCCTGACGGAGATGTCAGAGTTGGTTGATCAGTTACTTCTCAGTAACTGAGTTGCAGTGTAGCAGTTAGCAGTGGTAGTGCTATGGGCACCACGATGCAACATGATGAGAGGGGTTGCAGTGCACATGCAACACAGGGCAGTGGTAGGGCCATGGGTAGCAGCACGGATGCAAAGGGAGTTGCAGTATGGATGCAGCAGTGGTAGTGGTAGGGTCATGGGCAGCAGTACAGGATGCAACAGTGCAGAGGATGATGGGCAACAAGCCTAACATCAGCACAGGGACCGATGCCAGATGATTGGGTGATACTTAGTGAGGAGTATTGCTACATCACAGTCTTCGCTAAGAGGGAGTGTTGATTTGGGGTAGCATCGGATGTGCTCTAGCCACGAAAATTGGTGGAGACGCTAAGGAACATGAGATCTCCAATACCGAGAAGGGGTTTGGGTAGATTCTAAACAATTTGGGAAATATTAAAATAATTAATATTTTTAATGGAGTCCTTAAGTCTAAACTTAGGGAAAATAAAATATTAATGTGAATTAATATAAAACTGTGTTAGAATGGTCCAAAAGTCATGGATCAAGCTAGATCTAATCTTAGCCGTTGATTACAGACTTAATCTCGGTCGTTGATTTGTCAATGAGAAAAGTATAAGAGGCTTGAGGGTTAGTTGGAGAACACATCAAGAGATCAAAATTTCGACTTTCTGGGGCTGGGTTTGCTGAGAAAGTTGAGAGAGTGATCAAAGTTGCAGCTGAGGGGCAGTGAATACAGAAGCAGAGAGGCAGAGATAGCACTAGGAGGAGAATCAACGAAGTCATCAGAGAGGGATGCAGAAGCAGCCAAGGGTTCACGCAGAGCCAGCCAGGGCTCACGTAGAGGCAGCCAGGAGCTGTGCAGTGCCCCAAAGGGCCAGCGTGGGTGACACAGATGGCCAGAGGGCTGACGCAGGCCAAGCAAGAGTGACGCTAGGCTAGCACTAGGCGAGAGAGAGGCTGATGCAGTCCTTAGAGGCTGACGGTGGGGTTTCGTGGGGCAGATTGGAGTTGTGGAGCTGTTGAAGTGTTTATCCGGGGTTTCAGCGGGAATATTTGCTTCCAGATAGAGAGGTACTACTGCTGAGATTTTTCTCTGTTGGGTGAGCCGGATTTGGCACCCAAATTGTATTCTGAAACTGCTTAATAAATCAAACCCTCAGATAGTTGCATTGGTTTTCCCGCATTAGGTTTTTCCGGGGACATTAGTCCAAAAACAACGGTGTCACTTGTGTGCTTGTTTCTATTTCCTTCAGTTGATGATCTGTAATGTGTTGAGCATGTACTTGTTTAGTATTTACATGGTAAATAACTTGTTAATTAATAGAACAAGTAGGTAGGAATAAATCAATAAAGTGCATGAAGGGTTTCTAATGTGTCAGACTTAGAAATTCCAACAAAAAGTAGCTCTGACAGGTCCTTGGTCAAGAGGGAGCTTGGATTAGATCACCCTTGATTAAAAAGGAGTGACAATTGTTCTTTCTATTTCATGTGTCATGCACTAGACCAGGACTAATAGCCGTAAGTCTAGGTGAAGGCCATGAATGGAAATGAAGACACATGATAGACATAACATTTTTGTCTTCATCTGAGAAGAAAGAATGGGAGGATTGGGTAATCATCTAGCATCCAATGCTCTTTGAGGATGTGTAGTGCATCCAAGATAAGAGTAGGCAAGAGGACCGATATTCTTTGAGAGTTGGGAACCTAAGATAAGAATAGTCCTAGAAGGTCATACTCAGTGAACACCCGGGTGGGTATGTACCTTGAGAGACAATGATGAAGGTGTCTATAATCATTGGTCTCACCAACATTGTAGCTCATGGTCTCGTGGAGAGATGGAGCTGTTGTTGATTTTTGGGTAGCATTGGATGTCTAGCTCCAAAATTTTGTGGAGAGGCTAGAACACATGAGATCTCCAAGTCCCATAAATCATTTGGAGAAATTCCACTAAGAGTGGATGTTAACGAAATAATTAATTATTTTTAATGGTGCCTAAGTTAAAACTTAGGAAATTAAAATAATTAAAGTGAATTAATGTAGATATGGGTGAGAAGCTTCTAAGTGACGAGGGTCAAGTCTAATTTAATCTTAGCCGTTGGTTAGAGATTAGATCACGACTGTTGATTTCTCAACAGGGAAAGTTTAAAGGAAGGCTTGGGGTCAGTTGGAGGACACACACAGTCAGAGCAACACTTGAGCTAGATCGAAATTTTGGGGCGTGGTTTGCTGAGAATTTCGGAGTAAGCTTCTAGTGCAGAGGGGCAGTTTGGTAGGCTTCTAGTGTAGAGGGGTAGTTTGGTAGCAGGACTTTCGTCCAAGGCCGAGAATACATAACAGAGAGGCAGTGCAGCACCAGGGAGAGACAACGCAGCTCCAAGAGGGTGACGCAAAACCTAGAGGGGCTGACGCAGTCACACAGAGGCAACGATGGGGTTTTTGTGAGGTAGATCGGGCATCAGTTCAACAACTCAATTTCTGAGCCGGAAAGGCTCATTGGGAGGGTGACACAATGTTGATTTGGGGTAGCATCGGATGTGCTCTAGCCACAAAAATTGGTGGAGAGGCTAAAGCACATGAGATCTCTAATACCCAGAAATGGTTTGGGTAGATTCTAAACAGTTTGGGAGATATTAAAATAATTAATATTTTTAATGGAGTCCCTAAGTCTGAACTTAGGGAAAATAAAAATATTAATGTGAATTAATATAAAACTGTGTTAGAAGGGTCCAAAAGTCATGGATCAAGCGAGATCTAATCTTTAGCCGTTGATTAGGGACTTAATCTCCGCTGTTGAATTGTCAACGAGAAAAGTATTCATAATAGGAGGCTTGAGGGTCACTTGGAGAATACACTGAGTTGATCAAGATTTCGATTTTCTAGGGTAGGGTTTGATGAGGAAGTCGAAAGATTGATCAAAATTGCAGCTGAGGGGCAGTGAATATAGAAGCAAAGAGGCAGAGATAGTACCAGGAGGATCAATGCAAACGCCGGGAGAGAGGGATGCATAGCCAACCAAAGGTTCTTGCAGAGCTAGCCAGCGCAGAGGCAGCCAGGAGCTGCACAGTGCCTTAGAGAGCCACCGTGGGTGACGCAAAGGCTCTAAGGGCTAACACAGGGCGAGCTAGGGTGATGCTGGGCAGAAGTTGGGCCAGAAAGGGATGATGCAGTACTTAGAGGCTGACGTTGGGTTTTTTCGTGGGGCAAATTGGAGCTGGGCGCTATTGGAGTGTTTATCCGAGGTTTTGGCCAGAACATCTATCTCCGACTGAGAGGTACTACTGCCGAGATTATTCTCTGTTGGGTGAACTGATTTTGGCACCCAGATTATATTATAAAACTGCTTAATAATACAAACCCTCAGATCGCTGCACCGGTTTTCCTGCATTGGGTTTTTCTGGGGACATTGGTCCAAAAACAACGGTGTCACTTGTGTGCTTGTTTTGTTTCCTTCAGCTGATGATCTGTAATGTGTTGAGCATGTACTTGTATTTATTTTCAGTATTTACATGGTAAATAACTTGTTAATTAATCAGGACAGGTAGGCAGAAATAAATTAGAAAAGTACATTAAGGGTTTCTAATAGTTAGACTTAGAAATTCCAACATGGTACTAGAGGGTGGTTGCAGATCACAAGAGAACTGAGGGCATCAGCCGAGCAGAGCAGCAACAACAGAAACAACTGTCCCAAGTGACAGAAGCTGTTCCTAGTGGAGAAACAGCAAGGAAGGGGTGACGCAGTCCCTGCGTCATCAAGTTTGAGCCAGGAAGAGGATCAACGCAGTGGCAAAGGGGAGCAGACTTGACCTACGCGGTGCTCGGTCATCTTTCTCAGTTAGGAAGGATTGATGCTCGTGGCTAGGAGATGCAAATTTCGCTGGTGCCAAAATTGCGCAGAGCCTAGAAGCTTTAACCTTCAGTTTGCTGGGGCTTAGGAGGCTATGGGTAAGTTGTAGAGTGAAGCTGGTGGGGTACTGTAGTCAGAACAATACTTAACAGGGCAAGACCAAGGAGGAGGGAGTTGCTATCGAGGATTTCTAGCCAAGAAATTTGGATCAGTGGTGCAGTTGCACTAAGGATCGGAGTGGGGGCATCTCGACATTGGCAGAGGGGTTTACAGGAGGGAAATTGAGGCTCACAGGGAGTCACACGAGAACTTCTAGAAGGGAAGTAAAGGAGTAGCGAGATGGCAGTGAACGGGGTAAGAGACTAGGACAGACTGGATGGAGCCTCAAACTTCGTAGTTTGGAAGGCCAGAATCTTATCCATTCTAGACAAGAACCGTCTCAAGCACTTCGCCTTGAGGACAATAGCAGTCCCAAATGACCTGACTGATAAAGACAAGTATGAGGATGCAATGGCGAGGGCCAAGAGCATCATCCTTGACGGGGTCAAGGACCATGTAGTACCACACATTGCCTTGATGGGATGTGGGAGGCCCTAAAGAAGTTGTATCGACATACTTCAGTGCAAAGGAAGATGCTACTAGAAAATCAGCTGTGGTCATACCAGATGCAGAAGGGAGAACAGATCAACACCTTCCTCGGTTGATTGAAGGAGATCCGGGATCAGCTGACTTCCAAAGGGGCCATGCCGAATCAAGAATTGATGGTGAGAACAGCCCTTCCAGATTGGGAGGAAATGTGGGCGGCTTTTCGCCAAGAAGAGATCATAAGGCTTAGCAAGGTGGGAAGCAACAACAAGGGGATCAGAATCAAGAAGGAGGAAGAGGAGGATGCTGCCCTAGCATCTAAGGGAAAGTAGGAGAAACAGAAGAAGGACCTCTCCAAGGTCAGATGCTTCAACTGTGGGGAATTGGGTCACTATGTGAGCCAGTGTCCGAGGAAGAAGAGCAAAGGAGAGGCTTTCGAGACCAAGGCAGTGACAGTAAGGGCAGAGAAGGAAGTGGAGACAGATGATGACAGTGCCATGAGTGCTCACACGCCACTTGAGCAGAAGTGGGGAGACATCGAGCTGTAGTCAGACGGACTACATGCGACGAGGGGTAGGATCCTTGAGGTACCCAACCTCTCGGATTCTACCTGGCTACAGGAGCCCCGAAGAGGAGTAGCAGTGCTGGCGGATGTTAGTAGAGACGGATGAGAATGGAGTGACAAAAGGAGCTACAGTGCAGGATTCCCAAGACAGTGTGAGGCAGCAGTGCGAGATGCATGGAGTGGTTGCAGCAGTGCAGAGGTCAGAGAGGGAGCACTTGTCAGTGACAGAGAGAGTTTTAGCTTCGTGGGTGTCTCTACCCTGACAAAGATGTCAGAGTTGGGGATCAGTTACTTACTTCTTAGTAATTGAGTTGAAGTGCAACAGTTAGCAGTGGTAGTGCTATGAGCAGCACGTTGCAGCATGATGAGGGGGTTGTTGTACGGATGCAAAAGTGGTAGTGGCAGGGCCATGGGTAGTAGTACATGATTCATCAGTGCGGAGGATATTGGGCAGGGAGACTTAGCATCAGCACGGGGACCGATGCTGGATGATCAGGGTGATGCTCAGTGAGGAGTATTACTAGAGCACAGTCCTCGTTAAGACGGAGTGTTGATTTGGGGTAGCATTGGATGTGCTTTGGCCACTAAGATTGGTGGAGAGGCTAAAGCACATGAGATCTCCAATACCCAGAAATGGTTTGGGCAGATTCTAAACAGTTTGGGAGATATTAAAATAATCAATATTTTTAATGGAGTCACTAAGTCTAAACTTAGGGAAAATAAAATATTAATGTGAATTAATATAAAACTGTGTTAGAAGTGTCCAAAAGTCATGGATCAAGCCAGATCTAATCTTAGCCGTTGATTTGGACTTAATCTCGACTGTTGAATTGTCAACAAGAAAAGTATAACAGGAGGCTTGAGGGTCGCTTGGAGAATACACCGAGGTGATCAAGATTTTGATTTTCTGGGGTAGGGTTTGCTGAGAAAATTGAAAGAGTGATCAGAGTTGTAGTTGAGGGGCAATGAATACAAAAGCAGAGTGGTAGAGATAGTACCAGGAGGATCAGCACAGAAGTCGGAAGAGAGGGACTTAGAGCCAGCCAAAGGTTCTCGCAAAGCTAGCCAGGGCTCATGCATAGGCATCAAGGAGCTGCGCAGTGCCTCAAAGAGCCAGCATGGGTGATGCAGAGGCTCTAAGGGCTGGCGCAGGACGAGCTAGGCTGACGTTGGGTAGATGCTGGGCCAGAAAGCGCTGATGCAGTCCCTAGAGGCTGATGCTAGGGTTTTTCGTGGGGCAAATTAGAGTTGGGAGCTATCGGAGTGTTTATCCGGGGTTTCTACTAAAACATCTATCTCCAAATGAGAGGTACTACTACCAAGATTATTCTCTGCTGGGTGAGCCGGTTTTGGCACCCAGATTGTATTATGAAGCTTCTTAATAATACAAACCCTCACATAGCTGCATTGGTTTTCACGCATTGGGTTTTTCCGGGGACATTGGTCCAAAAACAATGGTGTCACTTGTGTGCTTGTTTTGTTTCCTTCAGTTGATGATCTGTAATGTGTTGAGCATGTACTTGTATTTATTTTCAGTATTTACATGGTAAATAACTTGTTAATTAATCAGAACAAGTAGGCAGAAATAAATCAAAAAAGTACATGAAGGGTTTCTAACAGTTAGAATTAGAAATTCCAACACACAACTCCTAGAGTAGGTGACACAGTTCCAGTGCAGAGCTAGGAGCAGCCATCGCTACACAACATTGGGCACAGTGCAGTCACCTGTGGGTTTTGTTCATCCAGTTGCTGGATCCGACAAAATATCTTTCTCCGGATAGAGGTACTTCTGTGGGGTTTATTCTCTGTTGGGTGCGCTGGATTTGGCACCCTAGTTGTATTTAGGGATCTGCTTAATAATAAAACCCTCATATCTGCTGCACCGGTTTTCCCACACTAGGTTTTTCCCGGGACGTTTAGTCCAAAAATAAGTGTGTCCTTTGTGTGGTTGTCTCATTTATTTTTCAGTACTTGATCTCTATATTGGTGTAGGCTGTAGTGTATTTGCATTAATATTTTCTGAATAATTCTGAAATTAACTCGTTAAAATGAATAACACAAGTAGGTAATGCAAATCAGTTTACGGCAGTAGGATTTCTGATTTGTTAGATTCAGAAGTGTTCACCGCTGTTAGTCAAGGCCTTGCACTGTAACAATGCTGGTTACTATGGTGCTATATAGATGGGTTACCAATTTGATTCTTCTTATGAGAAATTCTTTAGATCGAGAATCACCAAGTACCATTATAAATACCTCCCTAGTTAAGAGGGAGTGTTGAAGAAAGTGTAACTAGGTTTGGTATTTACAAATGTAGTTTTGATCTTTGTACTTGTCAAGAAAAGGAAATATTATTTTTGTAAATTATACGAACGAGTTTCTAATTCTTGCTCATTCCATAGGTTTAGGAAAGTCAAAGGGTCAAAGACATGTGTAAGGAGCTCTTCTTGAGCATATACATTTATGAGTCAACCTAGTGTCTAGAACAGCCCTCCAAGACAAGCACAATCCTCTTGAAGAAGGCAACAAGCAAAACAGTCATGTTGGCCTGCAAAAATGAATAAAATAACTAAAAGAAGTCATGTTGGCTCACATATGAAGACACACCTCTTCGTTGGTTCATGTCGGCTTAGTATGGAGGGAAAACCACTATATATACCCCACTGGGGTCACCACAGAAAAGACAATTTGGATACCTCTGAAACTTCGGATGGTGCAGGAATCTCAGTCAACCACAGGAGCACAGAACTTCGGATTACTCTGCAATTTCGAATGGTACAGTAAGTACAGATCTCGGATGGCACAGTGAATCTCAGACTAGTCTGCAACTTCGGATGGGTGTAGGAAGACAGAATCTCAGACTAGTCTGCAACTTCGGATGGGTGCATAACATACAGGATCTCGGTGATGAAGTATTGTATCTCGGTGTGAGTAATAAGTGTCTCGGCCTCCTTATAATCACAGTTTCAATACTGAAACGCAGTCATACAAGAATGCAGTCACACAATCTTGAGCAAGATCACACACTACTTGGTATAACAGCAATGATAAGGATCTTGGTATACTCTCAATATACATACATAAACCTTGTTGTTATCTTGTGAAAGTGCAGAGATGATCACCGTGTTACAGCATAATGATCTCCATGATCACAGTGTTACAGCAATAATGACCTCCATGATAACTTTGATAATACAGCAGTAGAAAGACCTCGGTGACACAGTGATGAAGCAAGCAATGGTGCAATTATAAGGACCCCTGTGGAATCATGATGATGATCTCAATAAAGCAGTAATGATGATGTTGATCTCAACAGTAAAGAAGAGGATTGGTGTCTTGGTCTTGGAGTGGCCTAGTGGGTCAAGGTTCATGGTCTTGGTGTTTGTCAATTGGAATCTCTATAAGAAGAATTATGTGTGGGTTTTCCTCTCCAAGAGGGAAAGGTTTTGGCCCTGGCAGAATGCCAACATCTTGTGTTATTGTCTCTTTGTTCTTTGGTAGCTATTTGATGAAATAAGAAACACACACTCTAATAATATCAAAGAGAAGATTGTGCTAATAAGAAAATTAAAATGCCTCACAAATAGTTATCAAGTCAAGAAGAATCTCATTAACTACAAGTGCCCTAGATTCTTCAACACAAAGGCCATCGGTTAACTCACTTTTTACCATGCAATCTTTAAATGGCAGCCCCTGATAAGTAAAAGGTCATGCAAAGATGAAGAGACCAAACACTGCAGCCTATGAATCCACTTGTCTCAGGATCAGAAGAGGTCCATTGGGCATTCAGAAAAGGAGATAGGAGCTTCCAGTAAAGAAGTGAGTACAACTTTTCTGTTGTCTTGGAAATCAAGTTGGAATTGGAATCATCAGGGCCTGTATTGTTGAATTTCCACAATTCTTGGCTTAAGCTAGGAAGGACTGAAGATTGTAGGCAAGAATCATTAATACTGTGACCTTATATGTTAATCATGTAACCAATGTCATGATAATGTTAAGGTTAAACCCATAGTTGCGGGGAGTGCGCCCCCCCCCCCCCCCCCTTTGAACACCGCTCCCGAGCGCGTTCCTGTGGCTGGTTATGCGGCTCGGGAAGGCGCTCCCTAAAATCGCTCTCTGGACCGAGAGCGATTTGGGTCGTTGGAAGCGCGCTCGCCTACCTGAAAATTTTTTCGCCTCCCTGCCGATTTTGGGAGCGCTAGGGAAGCGGCTGCTTCGTCGCTCCCGAAGCGATTTTTAAAGCCTGGGAGCGATCGCTCCCGATCGCTCCCGGGCTTTAAAAAATCGCTCCGGGAGCGATTTTGAGCTGGCCGGGAGCGGGTCGGCGGAAAAAAATTCCGCGGACCCCATTGCAACACTGATTACACAAGTTCATACACCCGTGCTAGAAGACACCTCTGCGGGAAAAGGCCATGGGATGGGGAGAAACAAATAGGAATCAAAACTTGTGCAGCGGTGTCAACAGCGGATAGAGCCAAATACATAAGGGA
>APFE030260770.1:53384-121677 GCA_000404065.3 Pinus taeda | reverse complement strand
CGCTCCCGCTCCCGCTCCCGCTCCCAAGTAACATTAGTTAAACCACCTAACCATTTGATATTTTCTCTTTCCACCACACTTGTTTCCTTCTATGTTCCTTTTCCAGTTTCCGATACTTGGGGACACTTGGGATTTACCAGTCCTAATTGTTACGGACTTCTGCACATTGTGGAAATGCCACTTGCATTAAATTTGGAAAAGACAAATCTGATGATTAAATTTAAATGTCAACTACTCTAGTGCATTAAGTCCATGAGAGACCTTTTCAGTGTATTTGAAGTTTCTGGAGGATTGGGTAGGTAAGTACCAGATATAGTGGGGAAACATTTATGGGGAGCACTTTGATGGTGAGGAGCATTAGACAGTGTGGAGTTGAATTATAGGGCCGAGTGCAGACAAATGAAACATTGAACACACAAATGGGTGAGTCAAAATATCCCTTTTCATTTTTTGTTGTACTCTGTTACACAATTTTGTTATTGAGAATCAGCATCAAGTGAAGGAAACCTAATTGTGTTGTGATTTTGTGGTTCAGGTATCTTTAGTATTGTTTGAAACTCTTTTACTTGTGGGCTATTTTTCACTGCTTCATTCTGGCAATCAAGCGGTTCTTTGCTGCGGTAAAAGCCTGACAATACTCCAGAAGGTGACATACACTATCTTATGCAACTTTGCTTTGTGTGCACTGAATGTCACGTATTCAAGTCATTTCCTTTTATTAATTCTCTTTCAAATGAATTGCAATTTATTAAAAGCCTTCATGGTAGTAGTAGAGTACGAAAGAACATGACAAATCCTTTCCTTTTATTAATTGTCTTTCAAATGAATTGCAGTTTATTAAAAGCCTTGATGGTCACTTACACTAACATGTTGCAATCAATGAACAGATAGGTGACCTGCCATTTTCTATCTTCAGTGACCACAGTTAACTCCGGTCTTAGTTGGGACACCGTTAGCTGTGTTATGGCTGTGTGCAAAATCAAAATGTAGTTCAACAGGAACACAGTATGGATATGTTGCTTGTCCTGTTGAAATCTTCTAAACAAGACGTTAGTGTTGCTTCTGATTCAGGACAGATATTTGTTCCAAGGGTTGGCATTCAGTTAGATGCCCAGTCAAATCTTTATCTTATCAGAGTGGAAGTATGGATGTGATAGCAGAAGAATCAGAGGACGAGATGCTAAAATTACTGAGAAAAGACCATGGTTTCAGCTCCTAAGATGTATCACGAAAGCCCTCTGTGGATTCACCAGTAGCTGACATTCCCGGTAATTCGCACTGGCAGCTTAGTGGGAGGTCAAGACTCATCTTATGAGTTCAGATCATGCAAACATAAAGAGGTCAAATAGAACTATGACTAAAATAGTTTCTCTGGGAGTTTTGTCTTTAAAGGAATAAATAGGTACAAGAACTAACATTCTGGGTAGAAGTGTGAAGGGAAAACCAATTGAAGCAAACAAAGAAATTTTTACGGATCGAGCAAAATGTTCCAAGTTCTCAAATCCTGACATCGCTCAAAAAGTTTCTGCTCCAGTTTCATCAAAGCATGGTATTTCAGCAGTCTTGCTGGATCTTAAAACCAACACACCAGCTGGAATTCAATTACGTGAATTCAAGTATGCTAGAGATTACCAGGACAATCCATTGCTTTCACCAGCCTTAATGCAACATAACCGATTCCCTATAAATGATATAGATTGTGCACAAGAATTCTTTGCTGCTGGCCTTGAATAAGCTGTGAATTTTGATCATAAGGTGATGATTTATTGAATTTTGGCATGCAATTTGGGCTGCTGGAACACTTTCCCCATCATTTCGTGATTTGGCAGCTGCCTTTAAACTAAGAGAATGGAAATTTTGATATTGATCTTATATTCGAGCTCATCTAACAAGCGTCATTTTGAATGCTCATCTAGAATATGTCAAAGCTTCAAATGACACGTAAAAGGTCGTATGGAATGAGGAAGGCTGCACTCACTTTGTGCTCATGAAAGCTTTACTTTGCTGTGAGGGCTGGAAGTTTCTCAGTAAGTATCACGATTTGCAACTCTTCTTGGAAGGTAGAAGAGGTGTTTGCGAGCCATTATGTATATAGCAAGTGCATGATTGACCGTCAGAGTGAAAAGTGATTACTAGCCCTATATTTCTTTGTGATCACCACAGAACCATGACTTTAAATGATAAAGAAAGTGTTCTGTGTAGCACTGAGCATTTAAAGGTACAGTGTCTAATAACTTGGAAAGTGAATGGAGTTTTTTGAGTATTGAAGAATTAACATCCCAAGGTGGATCTACTATACATGTTGCAGTTCTGGGAGTACGCAATAATTTTGGTTTTAGCAAATATTAAAATGTATTTTCACTTCATTTCCCTCATTGATAGAATCTTATGTAGTTTACTGTAAAATTCTCTATGGCCTGGTATACTCCTTTGGGCTTGGATTGCAAGGTATTGTTAATGTTTTTCCAGTATCTTAGCAATTTTATTGCATTGCAAGGCTTATTAATAAATTATGGGCAAGGCTCCCAGGGGTGTAGATCAGTTGGTGATAGTGTACTATTAAGGCACTCTTGGTCACGTTGGTTCAAACCTCAGCTAGCCTGTGTGTTGTGCTTGGGGGATGCATATTGCATTAGAAGTGGTAGTGGTCGGAATGAATCCTGTGTCATGTGAGTATGCAGATTCCTCTGGAGAAAATGAAATGAAATAAAATTAATTAATTCTAGGTAAGAACTGTGCAAGTTATTATTGTCTCAGCAAATCCTTTTTAAAATGTGTCTACTTGATTCTGGAAATCTTGTCCTCCTGACACAAGCTGATCAGGCAATCTTAGTTTTATTTCAGTGATAAAGATCACTGTTACTTGAATATTTACATCTATGTACTTGGCAGTTATGGCAAGGTCTTTTGCAAAGAACACGTTGAGAATAGCTAAGGTGATCTCAGACGATTCTCTTCTTACATAGCTGTGTAACTATCTTGTATACCTATTCATTAAAGCCTATTTTTAAAAGGGTGACTAGGGGTAAATAGTTAGCTTGCACATCGAATTGCCTTAGGTTAAAAGGATGAGAATTTATTGCCTATCTTGTGTGACATGCAACTTTAAGGATGCATTGAGAAGAGATACTTGAAATGAAAGAAATTGAGTTATCAAGTATACTCTGGTAAAAAGTATCCAAGTCATCCTCATTGACGAATGAGTCAGGGTTTTCATGGAGAAAATGAGATGCGAAAATGAAGAACTAAATTACACCGTAGAAGAGATACGGGTACAGAGAACTCTTGCAGGGAGATCCTTATCAATATAAAATGATTACATGAAGCAGTTCATAAGACAAAATGGAATGAACGGTGGGAATTTTTAATATTGAAGTTCAGAAAACTTTTGTCAAGACCAGAATTACACTACCGAAATATAAAATAAAAGTATTTGATGATAAAACACTTCAAAGAAAATTCAATTATGCAGAATAAAATATCGAATTTTCAGGGAAGAAACCACAAAATGCAAAAGGTAATAATAGAGGAATAAAGTACTTTCATCGGAAAGCATTATTCATTAGTTTAAAAGGCAAGCATCCCTTTTGGATTTGATGCAAAAATTTTAGGTATCCATTAAGTCAATTTGGGATAGCACGATACTTCTTCAAAGCATAAAAGCATGCTTTAAGATCAATATTGTCTTCAGTTCGAAGCTTTGGTATTCCAATATTTTAAGAGTAGGGTAAAATGTTCAATTCATTCATGTCACCATCAATTGGATATAACTTGGGTGGTTGGAGAAATGTTTTTATACTCTCCACTTGAGCTCAATATCTGCATGTAACATGCTGAGCTCAAAATGACTCCCAGCCAGCCCCTGGTTCAACAACCAGCCAATGGGTTTGACCAGGCTCAGATTATATTGAACAGTCTTGGCGCCAAGCTTCCTTCGTTAGGCGGTTTCTTTCTTTTGTCAAGCCTGTCTATTGTTTGCTTTTATGGGGTTGGGTTCCCTAGGGAAAGTGTAATGACGAGTGAACTGTGTAAGATGGGGCAATGGGAAAGCAAGCAAACCGTGGCAAGTTCATCTTCATCTCCAGTGATAGCAAGATTGAGCAAGATATCATTATAATGGTTTCAAGCTTTGTTTAAAAGCCTTTGAGAATGGAAACATGTATATCTCTCATATAAATATATTTTTTCAAGAAAACAAAAACTCACACATGTCACCACTTTTCTATATAATATAACTAACTCAAGTCACCACTATTCCATATAATTTGTTCAACTTACTCATGTCACCACTTTTCTATATAATATGTTCAATTCACTCATGTCACCGCTATTCCATATAATTTGTTGAACTTACTCATGTCACCACAGTTGGCGGGAAAAGTTCCGTAAGGAAAGGGTTGAAAGCCTCAACATAGCAGGATAAGATAATCAACCAAGAACACTCAAACAAGCATGCCAAACATACGAATTGTCAAACATGGATTTGGAGACATACCCGAAGGTCCTATGTTTGAAGATGTTTCCATAGGGTCCAAACCCCTTGCTTCCTCCAAGATGTGCAAACCTGCAAATCAATCACATAAGCATATACGTAATAGATAATTGAATGTGCATATATATTAAAATGTTAGATAATCATATATAAACAATAAACTATCATTCATAAGATGACAAAGTTTATCAGGAACAAGACATGAGCTTCTTTATTGGTTAACATCAATAAGTATAGGAAAGATACACCCTGATCTAGGCCAAAGACACTGACGAAGCCTTCCTCTGGATCCATCCAACTCGAGCCATGAAAACAACCTATTTAATAAGTGCAAGTAGATGCTAGATAGGGATGTTGAGCATCTATGCAAAGGAAACTAGAGTTTCCTAGAGACTGGGAGTTCAGGAGGCATGGAAAAACAAACTTGATCTGGGAGAAATCGAATATAATGTCGATATCCTCCTTCTTATATCAATTAGGCCTACCCAAGTGGTGTATATATACCACCTCAAATTGGTTATTTCAGTTAGGCCACGGGTTCCTATAGGTGGACTCTTGGTAAAACTCATAAACTTCACCCGAAAAATAACATTCTATTTTTTTTCCATATTTTAAAATGTATACGTGGGTATAGTGTTATAGGACTTGCGTATGTACGCGATTTAGTATGGGCAAAGTCGCGTATGGAATTTGAGATATTGTTTTTTAGTATAAAGTTAAGTCTCCATAGGGAAAGAGACTACCTAGGGCCATAAAAGAGCATCAGGTCTACAGGAGTGTTGAATGATGCTATAACAAAGACCCCCTAATATATGAGGTCGGAAAGGGAACATGATGGCCAAAATATATTAAGTATAGGGTGAGGAGTAATCCGAAAACTCGAGAGGAGATCACCAAATTCCAACCCATCGAATACTTGTGGAAGGAGTTAGAAAAAAACTCATGTCTGAGGTGGGCATACCCATGTTCAAAAGTAGTAAAGCATGTTCGCTGATCAAGTATAAACCATATCCAAAATGTATACATAATTGCTGAACAAGTATAAAACATATCCAAAATGTATACATAAGCATATAAAAGAAACTGAAGACTACATAGTGGACCATCAGATCATAGCCGTGAAAGAACACATTGAAGCTTATGCCTCAATATCACATATAGAAGAATGTCTGATCAATTATGCTAGAAGATTGTCTAATCAATGATGTTGCATAACTGATCCTCATAAAAGTACCAAGTCATATAGATGGAATAGTGGTATTGCATAAACTCGGGTGCCAACATATAACATGCCATTGTGAAAGACTGCAACATGTAAAGCTAAGAGGTGTCATTGGCAGAAAACTGAAGGAGCTGTCAAGTGAACCAAGATGCTGACACAACTTGAGGTCTTCACCGACCACATAGTGTACATTTCTACACTATGGGAATAAATGAACTGAAGTCAACCATGTGAGAAATCGTTTAATTACCGATCATTGATGTATATTGTTAACAAACGCGAGACAACTCACCAATAATGATAATGAGTGTCAAGGTACCCGAGTACAATCTAACAAGTGTGAATATATGTGTTGAAGTTGAACACTTGAAATAATCTATCAATCAGGAGATATTGATGTATTCTCACTCTCGATAGCGATGGAGTCTGTCGCTGATGACTGCAAGCCCTAAGGTACTAAAAAAAACTGTAGACGTTGTACCTGGAGCAATGAGTTGGAGTCGATGGGAAAAGATCCTTTGGAAGGAAGGCATTAAGGCATCCCACATCAACCAACACGAGTGTAACCCACAGGCCAATAATTTGGAAGAACTCAGATGAAGAGAGATGAAGCAACCAATCTGAAGTATATTTCCGGCGTACACAAGATATAGCTAGCACACGAAAAAAATCTTTTGAACCAACCGATAATGAAAGTTGACACAAAGGCGAGGAATCCACCAATAGGGTCAAATTGAAACCAAGGTACTACACAAATCCTGATGTGTGATAATGTAAGTTGACATCAAACATAAGGGAAACCACTCAGTCAAAGACCCATAATGCTAATCGACACTGAGAACAAGGTTACCTATCAATGATGTAAATAGGGTTAGGGTGCAACTTTAGGTGTACTCTCAGAGTAATTTGTTAGAGTTGATAAGGGCAAACTTGCCAGTAAGAATTCAATGGGGACCTTCTTAACCAACACGAGTAAAGGACCATGTCGCTGATGTGATAGCTGAAAACAACTTGACAGATCGGATATGGCCGACAAAAATGAGTTGAGAGACACTGTAGAATGGCCGACAATAGATTTACTTCCTTTGAACAAAAGCACGACTCAATGCGACTTTATGACAACATAAAATAACTTTGTATAAGTTTGCAATGCAGGAGGCATTAACAAACTCTCCATATGATTGGAAGAGATAACCAAACGGTGGAGGACTGACTCAAGAACAAGGTTATGGCTTCCTTAAAGTCAAACTAAGTCCCATCCTGATGGAGGAAATACTCATTTAAAGTGATTTGTTTAAGGGTGACACGAGTGACTTTTGCTGCCATAAAATGATGAAGAAATTATCTCGTTCCTACTCTTTTTTTGGAGTTAGTTTTTTTTTTGTCTTTTCCATATTTAAAGCTTGAAAAAGAATAAAACAATGCTTATAGTACAATGGAGAGAACAAGTGTCAAGGGAAAGTGCGCTAGTTCCTGAGATTGGAACATTCTTATGCTCAATGCAAGGTGGCAGATGCTGGTCATCGACACTCAGGGGATGTTCCCTCCACAGAAAAATGTATCAAGTCGCAAATGCTAATGAATGCGTGGTTTGAACTTACAGAAAAGTCATGGTCAAAAGTGGCTTATACATGAGTCCAAATGAAGTTAGATTAAGGCCAAAAGGGGTGCAAGCAGTCAATATGCAATGCAATATTACAACTCAACACATGGGAGCCTCTAGGGTATAAAGCCAGAATAATAGCGAAGAAAAAGAAGAATGAGGCTTCAATGCAAAGTCATGGTGGGACTAAAGAGGACTCCTGAGCCTACTCAATACTTGCAGCATGGACAACATATGCTAGTGAGGTTCTAACTAGGAAGGCCATGTAATGAAAGACTCTACCACTATGTTACGATTTTGCAAGACGACGAGTGAAAGAGGTTAAAAATCGTAACATAATGGGGTCGACCCTGGGGCTAAATATCACAATATGAGGTCAAGATGCATAATGCAATGGAAAAGTGATATGTCTTAACCTATATGCTAGTTTAGAATACGATAATTGCCACGATAGGTCAGTGATCGTGGAGTCAAAGCAACAAAAAAAGTAAGTGATAAAAAGCTTCGTCACCTTGAAAAGAACCTTTCCTAACACTCTAAGAAAAGATCAAAAGTTCATAAAATAAAATAATAAAGTAAAAAAATGAACTTTAGGAAACTGGGTTTTAAATTTTGATTATAAAATAGAGTTTTAGACACCCAATTTCATTTTTACCATCCAAGTGTTGAGAAGAGCACTTTTGGAGCAAATTTGGGCAAAACCGGTCTAATCAATTCCACCAACGAATCCGACAAACACGAACTCCAGGTAATTCATAACCTTAAACCCTTTCATTTGATCAAAAATTTTGAGAGAATATTTAAAATTTCTAAATTTCTCTGTGTACGCAGGGTTGGGCTTTGAAAGTCGCGTGTAGAAAGCCTTATACGTGAGCTAATAAAGGGAAAGTCACATATATACGCGACTGTCTCTTACAGAAGCTGTGTACGCACAGAGTAAAGTTAAAAAAAACAAATTGTAATGGATGAAATCTCTCAATTTTTTTGGATGGATATCGTTTGGAGGGAGAGAGAGCACAATGATGTGGATAATGAGGTTTTAGATGATCAAGAATCGTTGGATGGATTGAAAAATTGTGGATTGCTCAAATTCTTCATGATGACCAATATGAGAGCTCAAACTCGATTATTGGAGATGTTAATTCATCACTAGGACCCGGAGCAAGAGCAATTCATCATAGATCAAATGGATTTACAGATCGAAGTAGAAGATATCTATTTCATTACAAGACTCTCCCAAAGGGGAGAGGCAGTAGATCTAAAGGGAAAGGCCCTGTGGACGCCTTAATGTTGCTGATTATATTGTTGTGTACTAAGCACTAGGGACTAACAAAGTCGGTTCACAAGTCTCGATAAAACAAATCACAAACCTACCCATCAAGATAACCCTTTTCACTATTGACAAGATAGTAAGTTCAACTTCGTTGTATCAGGCCTCACGATTGACTATGTTTTTGGTAGTAGAATGCCTAAAACCAGTAGTATATGACTGGTGTACAACACTCCTAGTCAATATGAAGAAACAACTTATATCAGTGAGACAGGGGAAGACAAAGAATTTCAACTATGACACCATCCTCTGCTTATTTTTCTTTGAGCGGATTCCTATGCTACGACCCAGAGTAACATTTGCTATCAACAGTCCTAGAGATCCAAGGATGGCCAGATGGGCAGATATGATCAAGCAACTTGGCAGAGGTGAAGTCACTTAGGTGGCATTCGACGATGAGTTCTTCCATTGGTGTGAGCAACAAGTTGTGGCCATAGAGGATTACCCGTATGTTAGGCTAGATTTCCGAAAGGACCTAGAGTTAGCACTACCTGAAGGAGCGACATGCGATAGTATTAGTAAGCTTTAAAATTTTCAACATATTTGATTTTTTTGGATTTTTGAATATAATCTCAAGAAATTTAAAGTCTTTTTTCATGAAACAAAAATCCTTACAAGATTAAATGATCATGATACATATGTGGGACCAGTGAGACCTGAGGGTCTACCGAGGCATAGGCTTTACGACAAAGGCGCATAGAGAGTAGCAGCGGAGTCTGAGAGAGTCCTCCATACTATACAGAGGAATTTGGAGGTCTAACTCACTAGGTTCCAATGGCAGCAGTAGAGGACCTATCTGAGGCTATACATGGACGAGTAGTTGGAGTACCACAAGAGTGGGTGCGACTCTTCCGACAAATGGCGAATGCCATTGTTTTCTACCAGGATGCTCATCCAGGTAAGGCCTGCAGACCTAGTTTTTAGACCACTAATTTTTTTTTTTTGTTATATATGGACGTGATCAGGGTTAAGCCCTAATTTGCGAGACATTTTTCCACATTTTGTAATATTTTGACACACTTATCTATCTATATACATATATTTCATGATGACTTGATCATATATAGAAGTGATTATTTGATGTTTTCATTTTAATGTGATGAATGATTGATATGCTAATCCAATGCTTGGTTAGCTATAAGATCAACATATGCATTATTTGATCGTGGAATGTGAATGAAAGTAATAAAATTAAATGATCTTTGCAATAATCACACTCTCAAATATTGATGATGTAATAAAGGATCCCTCACACAAACATTATTTAATTGAGATGACCAATTGCGAGTCCAAGTAAACCACTAATGATTCAATACCATAAGATATTGCCTCAGAAAGTAAATTAATAAAGGCATTGTACTCAAACATATTATTAGAAGCAGGACCAATACACATGCCTCTTGCGACCAGCAACTGATCAAATGGATAATGTATTACCTAAGCGGTGGAAGCTAAATTTCGAGTACATTTACTAGCACAATCTGCGAATCCTAAATACACCGAATCACCCATTGAAACTTGCCAAAGCAGATCAAAAACACCATTATTGCCATGAAACCTATAGATAGAAACTAAAACTATGTATAATATTTACAAAACAAAGAAGATGCTAGGCAAGAGCCTAGGCATAATAGTTCTTGAGATAGAGCCCATTTCTGGGCTTTGACAACACATTCCCTTCAAAATCAATCAATTCATAAGCACCTTTATTGAAGACCCTTTTAACAATGAAAGAACTGCTTCACATAGGTTTGAACTTTCCTGCCCCCAAGGTGTCTTTATCTTGGTCATAGACCAAGACAAGGTCACCTTCAGAGAAAACCCTAGGTTTTACGGACTTGTCATATTGAGCTTTGATTCTTTTCTTATTGGCCTCGTTCATTGTGGTGGCATCCCCACGTTGCCCATCAAGATGTTCTAAATGAATAAGGTGCTTTTCAAGACTTGAGGTGTCTGGAAGAAGTTGGATTGCTAACTTGAGAGATAAAATATCACTTTCTATAGGAAAGATCGATTCCAAACCATAAACCAAATGAAAAGGAGTGAACCCTGTAGTAGTCTTAACAAGCATTAAGTATGCCCATAACACAGGATATATCATGATGTGCCAATTGGACTTCACTTGATTAATCGTCCTTTGCAGGATAGTATCAAGGGATTTGTTAACGACTTCAACTTGTCCATTAGCTTGAGGATAATAAGGAGACGAATGCTCCTGCCAAAATCCTAGTTTCGAAGCCAACTCAGACATCATCTTATTATGAAAATAATTGCCATGATCAGTGACAATCTCCTTAGGGATACTAAAATGCGAAACGATTTGATTAAAAAGGAAAAGAGTTGTTGTCTCACCATCATTATTAAAAGTGGGCATAGCTTCGACCCCCTTTGTAAAGTAGTCTACTGCTACAATAATGTATTTGTGTCCCTTTGTCGAAGCCGGGTTACTAGTAAAATCAATTCCCCACTTAGTAAATGGACCGACAACGATGACAGGAAAAAGCGGAGCTAAATGAGAGCGCATTTTTATAGTATAAACTTGACAAGCATGGCATTTTTTTACTGGCTTAATACAATCTTTGAAAATTGAAAGCCAAAAATACCCTGCATGCAAGATTTTTTGAGTTGTAGCAAGCCCAGATAAATGATCTCCATAAGCCCCACTTTGGCATTGATTTAACACTGACTCAACTTCTTCTAAGGTCAATCATTGTTGAAGAATTGAATCAACCCCATGAAGATATAAAGTGTCACCAATAATCAGATAATTCTTAGCCATGTGACATAATTTTCGACGTTCGTCCTTAGAAAAAGATTGAGGGAACTTTGAAGTCTGGAGATATACAACGATGTCTCCATACCAAGGATCTTTTGAGGAGATAAGAAAAAGATATTCATCCAGAAATGATTCTTCATAAGGACCATCTCATTCACAATGCCATTCCAAGATCAATTCTGCGAAAACCAAAGACTTCTTCGATTTAACTAACATAAATTCGAGATCAAAGTCTTGCAAAATAACAATACATTTATTGAATTTGCCCCCAATGACTTGCCTACTGAGGACAAATTGAAATGGATTGATGTAAGCTAATACAAAGGTTTTTCTCAGCAATATGTAATGATAGAGTCGCTGAACAACATGAACTGTTGGTAAAGCCAATTTCTCAATATGAGAATATCGGAGCTCGGGACCAACTAAGCCACAACTTAGATAATAAATCACATGCTCTCTAAGGGCATCATCTTCCTGAACCAGAACCATACCGATAGTTGATTCTGCTGTCGCGAGGTACAAAAGGAAATCTCTACTATAATTAGGTGGGCTCAAAAGAAGAGCAAATGTTAATTCCTTTTTCAAAGCATCAAATGAGCGTTGAGTGAATTCGTCCCAAACAAATGTAACTACTTGCTTAAGTAAGTGTATAAATTCTTTTTTGATCTCAGCGTAATTTACGATAAATATCCTTGAAAAATTGGCTTTTCCTTGGAGACTTTGAAGTTGACGAATATTCAACGAGGGAGGAAACTGAAGTATCACCTCAACCTTGAAAGGATCATCACGAATCCCTTCGTTAGAAATCATGAATCCCAACAACCGACCAAATCTAACTGCGAGAACACACTTATTAGGCCTCAACTAGATTTTATAATAACGACATTTTTCAAAAATTACGCGAAGATGTTTTGGATGTTCCATTCTCTTACGAGAGCAAGCAGCTAAATAATCCAAATAAGCTTCAATTATATGTCTGATGTCGTGGAAAGCGTATGAAATAGCCTGCCGAAAAGTAGCCCCAACATTTTTAAGGTCAGAAGGCATTTTCCTATATGCAAATGTACCCCAGGGAAAAATAAAGGTTGTCTTATGTTGATCTCCAGGATGAATTGTTATTTGATTATATCCAAAAGATATGTCCATGAAATAAAATATTTCATTCCCAGCACACTCATCAATAATCTAATCTATAAACGAAGCGGGGAAATTGTCTTTTGGACATGTTTTATTAAAATCCCTGAAATCAATGCATACACGGATTGTTCCTTGCTTTTTGTCCACAGGGAATGGATTTGAAACCCATTCAGTTAAAGGAACAGGGTAGATGTAGTATACCTAGGGGGGATAGTATGGAGTACAGAGGGAGGTACCCAAGGGAATAATGTAAAAATGGGATGGGCCATAGTAATAAATAAAGTGGTTAACCCGTATCGTGTAAACGACCACAAGTAGTTAGCAATAATGTAATAAGCCCATTGTATTAGATAGATGGTATTGAGGGAACCATGGAATGACCCATGGTATTGTATGTATGAGGCCTATATAGAGGCTAGAGAATCCCCATTGAGAGATGTTGAGGAATATTGTATGAACGAGCATATGGCTTGTGGAGTGTTCTCCTTCTTAAGAAGTGAATGTATGGTGTTGCCCTACCTTAAGGGTTTGATTAATAAAGTGAAACATTTCTATATTCAGATCTTGTTATTTCTATTATCATATATTTTCATATCAGATATATAACAGTAGATGAACCTAACTTAAGAAATTTCTCTACTTCTGCCTTGATAACTGCAACTTAAGCAATTTATCTACTTTTGCCTTGATAACCACAACTTTCGTAGGGTTGACCGATCAAAGCTTTTGACACACAAACTTTGCGTTTTCATAAGTCTTGATCTCATGTTGAACAATACTTTTGATCCCAGGAATTTCCTCATAAGACCAAGCAAATACATCTCTAAACTCCTTAAAGAGCTCAATGTAAATTTTGATTTCTTTAGAGAAACACTCAATGCCAATGAAGATATTCTCAATAACGTTGGGATTCTCGGAAATGTTCATTGAAATAGTTTCCAAAATATCAGCCATGTTACCTTCGGTAGAAATATGCGTTGGAACCAAAGGGTTTAAAATTCTATGGACAATTCCTTGAGAAAGAGGACTAGACAAACTTGATTCGACTTTACACAACTTAGGTAGAAAATAGGACCGATGATGCAAATCATCCCACGGTCTGTCTATACCAGTCATTGCTTCTAGAATTGTCTCCTTAGATGGTAAAACAATATCAAGGCAATTCATAGCTAAAGTGGAATCAATTGTCTAGATTGGTGCCACATCATCATCCACATCCTCTATTGAAACAAGGATGGGATCCAAATCTGCAGAATTAACAATAGATTGATATGAAATTTCTGTTCCAGATAGAGGATAAGCCATTCCACCCACTAGTCCTTCTTCTAATGTGGATGTAGGAGGGGGCAAGGGCCAAGGATCCAAAAATAATGAGTTCTAAAAGAACATTATCGATGGACCATCCTGGAAGATAAAATGAAATTAATATGAGCAACATGAGGTGGAAGATCAAAAGTACCCATCAAAGAGGAATACATTCTAACTCCTAAATTCTTAATAGGTTACTCGATATTCTTCACTAAGGGGACAATGGAGTCACTAGATGCATTAGGGTCATTGGGAGAATAGGCTAATTGGTCAATCATAACAGTTCTCCCCTTATGAGAAAAACATAGGATGCAAATAAAGATGAGACTATGGCATCCATCACATAAACCCAGTTCCGACCGAACAAAAGATTATAACCAAGATTAGCATTGACTATCTCTACTTCCTCGTTAACAACCTTTCCCCCTACACAAATAGGGAAGGCAGGTAGAATCCCATAAGGCTTATGAGAATGACCATCGAATGTAGTTAAGAGAGTAGGAGAGGGAGCAACTTCATGGGACCCGATAGCTTTCCAACACAACATAGACATGACACATGTGGAAGCCCTTTCATCAACTGCAATTCGAAAGATGGTCGTCTTACGATACATAGATTTAATCTGAAAAGCCATATGATGAGGGAGTCTCTTTTTAAAATTTGACATATCAAATGTAATTACTATAGAGTTTTTTGGGTCAATTGCTTCGAGCATAGTGAGCAAAGCACTCCTTTGCGCAGGACACAACTGGAGTACCTCTAAAGCCAAGATAACATGGGGGCTCTGAGCTAAATCTTCAACAATGGAATAGTTCTGAGCAACCCTAGCATTTGGATTATAAATCGATCGTTTCGAGGAGCGTTTCGGCATCTGAGTTATAGGTTCAACTGCAAACCTTTCTATATGAAGAGGTTCTTGAGTATAGGAAGTAGTTTTAGCCTCAAAAGATTTTGGCTCTCCGTAATCATGAGCTCTAGTTGCAATATCAACATGAGACTTAACCATATACACATTCTATGTAGATTCCCCTTCCTAGTTTCCCCTTGTAGGGGTTCCAATATTAGCATTCACGTCAACAAGTAATTGTTGCCCTTGGGGAAAAGGGTTAGTAAGGACAACCTGGGAACCAGAAGAACCTTGTTGGGCTAACAAGTGTTGAGCATCCTGAATCTTGGGGCTAAACAAGCACTCATTCATCCAAGAATCATAAGCCCTTTTCGAAAACAAAGAAGAGAAAGCAAAATAAGCTAATTTATAGTTTGCAAAAGGAGCAAATCAAAGATTGGGTTATCAAAAAGCAACAAGAATTGTCCTAGAAGCACATAAAACCATACACTTCACGAAAAAGATCTGGAACCCAACTTCAAACACAAAAAACCTCAAAAACTACAAACCTTAGGTTGACATATGCATTTCTCAAACAAGATGAAAGACACCAACAACATTAGACATCAAAGTGATTCCAGACTTCATAAACATCAATAAATCATAAAGAAACTTGGTCAAGACCTCAGAAAAAACCAAAAATGAATATTTTTTTTTTCAAATCTGTAAGTGACTGTTTAAAGACAATTTCATGTGCATATGCGACTATGTCTGAAGAAACACACATATATGTGACTGTTTATAAGAAAAAACACGTATAGATGGAAAACTAAGGAAAAAATAAAAAGAAAGCTCAGATCTAAAAGACCAAGTTGAATGGCCAAATTATTTCAGACTCAAGAACATTGGAAAAACCAAGAAACAACAAACTAAACCCAGATCAAAGAAAAACAACCCTTCTAGGAAATACTTGATGGTATTCCCCAGCGAAATCGTTGTTGGTGGGAAAAGTCCCCTAAGGAAAGGGTTGAAAGCCTTAATAGAGCAAGACAAGATAATCAACAAAGAGCACTCAAACAAGCATGGCAAACATACGAATTATCAAACATGGATTTGGAGACATACTCGAAGATCCTATGTTTGAAGATGTTCTCGTAGGGTCCAAACCCTTTGCTTCCTCTAAGATGTGTAGACCTGCAAATCAATCACAAAAGCATATACATAATAGATAATTCAATGTGCATACATATTAATATGTTAGATCATCACATATAAACATATAAACTATCATTCATAATATGACAACATATATCGGGAACAAGACATGAGCTTCTTTATTGGTTAACAACAATAAGTATAGGAAATATACAACTTGATCTAGGCCAAAGGCACCAATGAAGCCTTCCTTCGGATCTATCTAGCCTGAGCCACAAAGAAAGCCTCTCTAATAGGTGCAAGTAGATGCTAGATAGGGATTTTGAGCATCTATGCAAAGGAAACCAGGGTTTCCTCGACACTGGGAGTGCAGGAGGCACGAGAAAAACATACTTGATTAGGGAGAAATTGAGTATAATGTCGATATCCTTTTTCTTGTATCAATTAGGCCTATCTAAGGGGTGTATATATACCACCTCAAATTGGTTATTTCAGTTAGGCCACAGGCTCCTGTAGGTGGGTTCTTAGTAAAACTCGTAAACCTTGCCTGAAAAGTAACATTTTATTTTAGTTTTCCATATTTTAAAATGTATATGCGGATATAGTGTTATGGGACCGCATATGTACACGATTTAGTATGGGAAAAGTTGCGTATGGAATTTGAAATACTGTTTTTTAGTATAAAGTCAAGTTTGCATAGGGAAAGGGACTTCCCAAGGCCATAAAAGAGCATAAGATCTACAAGATTGTTGAATGATGCTATAGCAACCACTATCCCAAGATTTCAGCGTTTCTTTGGATATTTACTACATAACTTCGTTGTGCATATGAGTTCCTTTACAATTGTTATACTTGCGTGTTTTTTGGTTTAAAGATGTCTTAACCTTTTAAATAAAAATCAGGTGTATTTTTAATTTCATTAAGTTGCTTTTGTGTTCATATATTGAAAATCATAAAATTGGATTTTGATTAATTATAATTTATTTATTTGATAAAATTTTAGGAAGCAAAATTTTCTTTATGTTTTTTAATTGATGTTTATATTTTATTAGTGTAAATTGATAGTGTCTGTCCATGGTTCAGAGACAAAATTAGGTAGTACATGTCACCCACCAAAATGTGGGTAATCTCACAAGAGATTTTTTTTCTCCTTCTTTACATAACCATCTAGCCAGTGATCATGCATTACTCATTACATGACATTGTGCCATTATTATCCACCATTTGCATTGGTCAGATATCTCTCTCCCATCTAAAATTCTTCTTAAAGGAAGGTGGGTCATCCTTCGATAGGTACTTTCACTATCTTGCAATCATGTGCTTTTACTTAATGTTTTGTGCATTCTAATATGAATAATGAGTTGATTTGGATGACTGACAAATCTTGACTGTAAACTTGTTCTTTCACTTCACAAGGGAGGTTAGTCTTTGACCTTAGTCTAGTGGGACCTTCTTTGTGTTACACGTCATTTTGTCGCATTAGGAAAATGACCATCGGTTTGGATCTTTTGCTATCCACAAATATGTCCCAAAGCATTCCCCTACAAGTTAGAATCCAAATTATCCCAAAGAAAGTGGAATTCCTGGATCTGATGGTTCAAAACCCTATTTTTGGCTTCCTGCGTGGTCGCCTAGTCAATTTTTGTGCATACGCAGAAGAGTCCATTAGAAACTCCACATAAGTACACACTGTCTTACACTGTGACCTGCGAACATGACATAACACATGTAAAAATAAAAACTAAAGTCTAGAAGCATTGTTAGTCGTATCTATCCTAACTAACACACTTTGAAAGGTTGCCTATTCAACCTTGATCCCTCCCATTATGGAGGTACTCCCTCTCTTTGTGGAACCCCTATCCCACCATTAGTGGATCTCATCCTTTGGAAAATGGATCCCAAACTTCCCACTCTTGGCCTATAAATCTAACACATGCCTGAGGATTGAGAAGAACTATCGGAAGTAGGCTTATGTTGTAGGAATAAGGTCGGAAGGCTATTCATTCAAGGTGAGGGTTGGAAATTGTGGGAAGGGACTTGCAACATCAAGGCTTCATAGTTGTAAGACTATTCTCCATTTTATTAATATAAAGACAATTGTTTTTTCTCAATTACATCTTTGTTGATACAATTTGTAGGATTCCTTAATCACCTACATAGATTGTGATTGCATATTGATAAGTTTATGATACATAATTGGATTAATCAGTTCATTTACCTCTTATGCTAGATATGGATGCTTTTATCTCGTGTATGTTTCTGTCTATGCACATATTTGTTAGGACAACATGGAGAAGCTGTGGGAAGCGATGGGAAGATCTCTAAAGCATCGAGGAGGAGATGATGATCAAAAGCTTTGAAGGGGACTTCATCAATCATTTTGATTAAATGATATGTGGCCTCTATCATAGTATTTGTTTCAGTTAATCATAGTCTAGAGAAAGGTAGTAGTTCTTCGTTGTTTGTTACTAGATTTCTCTGGATTCTAGGGAGATCACTCTTTTCTGCAAGAGGGATAATTCCACCTAACAAATTGGCGACCATATTGGGGATTCGTCTCACTCTCCATTATTTTTATTGTTTGGCATTTTGAACTTTTTGTACAAGCTTGCCTTGAGTGTCTGGAAATCTTAGAAATTTGGATTTTAGGTTTGATTTGAATCGTTTCTTATTTTTTCCAAAATTCCCCACTGTGCGTACTTAGGTTTCAGGCACAGTGGGCATTTCTGCGCACTTGTCTTTTTGAAACAAAGTGTATGTGCACTGGTTTTCTGTAGGACTTGCACACATACCTGAATTTTTTTTAAATTTCAATTTTATCCTCGTCAAGTGCAAAGTTTTTGGTTTTTCCTATTAAGTTACACGTTTTTCTGCCTTATTTGAGTGTTTGTTAGTCTAGCTAAGTGTTATGAAAATATTTTCTTGTGATTATCTTGTTTTTGCAAATTAGGGTAAAGTCTCATCTAGTGAGTGGTTGATCTATCCAAAGAGAGATCAGTTGGTCTTGCCTTGTTGATTGTTTATCTTTCTTATTTTGGTCAGCTGAGGTCTTGAGTTCAGTTTTCTCTTTTGCCAAAGATTGTTTTGTTTGTGTAAAACAATGATTTACAAGATTGGGTATTGTTTGTGAAAAATACTTATGCTAGTTTCGAAATGAAAATTCATTTTTCCTTCCGTTGTTGAATTGTTCATGAACTGTACTCTTTACTGCAAGTGAATTCATAACATTCAATTAGGGAAATTCATTTTAGTGATTATTGGGTTCTTGTTGCATTTTATGAATTTCCGAGTGAATTGTATGTTTAAAAGAGGAATTTCTTGATTATTGTGTTATTGGGAAAAGTGAAATTTTGAAGTTATTTTCAATATTTGGGTAATTCAAAATTGGATATCTGCGTTCTAGGAAAATAGATATAGTGAGATTTAGAGTTTTTGTTTACATTTTCGTTGAAAATTTTGAAAGAATCTTTCCTCACTTCAGATAGAATTCATTGAAACGAAAATATAACAATTTCATTTTCGATTGGATTAGGATTTGTGTCGAGTCGTAATTTCATGAGTTTCACCTCCATTACCTTTGAGTAAATAATAACTCTTAAGATCAACACTAATAAAATCAATCTAGATTTTTATTTTTTATTTTTAAGGCTCATTTCGACCTACAATAGATTAGGTTGTAGGGTTTTAGAATAGTAAAGTGAGTTAAATTTCCAAAGCTGTAGACAAACATTAGCATCTTGTGATAGGGAGGAAAATCCATTTACTACAATTTTGCTCTGGGAAGCTCCCATTACAATGGAGTTAAGCATGAGACCATATCGGACCGAGTGAAGTGATTGACCCCACTTCATTAGCTACAGTAGAGTGACTTGCACGTACTAAAACGATTTCGAAAGGTTATTGGGAGTCACTTGGAAGTAAACCTCAGATTAAGCATGTTGAGGAAATTTCAAGGGGATTGAGCTTTGTTACTCTACCCTTGCGTGTACGTTCGATCTACGACTGCCCCCCCAGGTTAAATTGTTTTACGTGGTAACCTTAGTGACCATATTCTTAGTGCTTTTACCCGAGGTGACAGTGGAGGGGAAGTCTCTACTGTACTTGGAACACAATTTGACTAGACTCACTTGAAAATTTCTCGAGGGTATTATTCATTTGAGATGGCATAAATGAAGTTTACTTGAATGAGATCATGTACATTAAGCAAGTTATCAACGTCATTGGTTATCCCTGCTCTATCTATAGCCACTTTTTACTTTGATCTTTGCGACATTGGATTTCATGACCAACTAGTGATTTCACTATGAAAATCTTTTTTGCATGGTTAGAATACTTAGATTTTTTAGCGTGTGTTAATAGTTTGTTTTTACTTTTTAGAGACATTAATAGGATTGGATTGTGATTATTGTTTGATTTTTTGATAAAAATTCCATTCCGAATGAATCACCAAGGCAGTCATGTAGAATGCAGGGTAAACCCCCTGATTTTACACCTAGTCAATTGTAAAAGTTAAAAATTGAAAGGTTAAAATCAACAAGATCTAGAGCCTTAGAACAACCTAAAACATCTACAGTTTTATAATCTGAGAGTGTAGAAACCGAAGTAAATCTGACAAAGGAAGTAGAATTAGGCTTAGTTCATTCTGACCTAGAGATTATCCAAGTAGTTCAAACTCAATCTGATATTGGTGAAGTTTCAAACAATGAACTAACCGAACCAGAAGTAGGAGAACATGAGTTTGATATTTCTCAACCTGAATCACCTTTAGCTGTTATAGCTCCTACTCCTGAACCACCTTCACCTCAAAGGAAGTTGATAATTACAACTAGATTACCTCCTGTGTTAATTAGCATTGAAGATATTACTAGAAACAAAGAGGTAGAAACACCTCATTCTCCATTTTCCGCTGGTGAATCTTTTGACCCAAGAGTTTTTCCAAGAGTTCCTTTCGATCCTTTTCGACTTGATTCTTCGTATTCTACACCTTTGGACTTTTTAGTCATAGTTTTCCATCTCAATGCATTCCTTTTTATTCACCGAGAAGAACCATGTCATAAATTCCTATTGGGAGCCAACCTATTGATTCATCTATGTTTACCATCTCCTCGGAATCACTATATTATGGAGGTCCATTAGTTCCTCCTGAATACTAGTCACTTACTAGGACCTTTTCAGGAGCTACTTCTTCTCCTCAACCTTCTACATGGTCATATGGTTTATCTACATCTACTATTCAGAGCATAACATCTGTGCCTGAAGCACCTACGGCATCAGACCAACAAATTCACATGGTATCTGGTAAATTAAGTAACCCTAAAAAAACCCCAACTGTTTATTACCCACCTGGGGGGGCAACAACTTTATCCTCCACTTGGAGGACAACCTGTTGTCGGATCTTATCCTATGGTCGGAGGTGAACCTTTTACTGGAACTTATGGTCAGATACCTCAGCCCGGTCCGGGTTTACTTGTTGTACCTCAACCTTTGCTTGGTACTCCTTATCCTGGGACGAACACTATTTGGAATCCTTATTTTGCTCAACAGTTTGCTCCAGTTGCTCCACAAGTGCCAATTTATCAACCTGTTTAGCCTAATGGGCAAGTTATTCCTCAAATACCTATTCTAAGTATTGCCATACCTATCCAACAAGCTGTTCAGGGAATTCTACAAATAGTTGTCCAACAACCTTTCCAAGGAATTCCTCAAACACCTATTTAGAAACCAATTCAACGACCTGTTCAGAAATCAGTTCAACAACCTGTCTAGAGTGCACCTCAAACACTTGTTCAGACACCTGTTTCGCAGTCGGTCCCAACTTCACCTTAGACACCGATCCCAAGAGTATCACAAACAAGTGTTCAAGTTACCCCTCAAATACTTTTTCCTCAAACCACTTAGGAAATCCCTTAGGCTTCTACTTATCAAACTGGTCCTACGGTCCATTCCACACCACATTTTCTTATCAGACAACCTGCTATAAGAACAATGTAAATACCTTTTCAAGGTCAAGCTTATCAGGTTCCACCTTTTCAAGGACAAGTTTTTCAAAGTCCACCTTTCCAAGGTCAAACTTTCCAAAAACAACCTTTTCATGGTCAATTTATCCAATGTCAACTTGCTCGAAGTCAATTTGTTCAAGGTCAACCTTTACAAGATCAACCTATACAGGGGAAGCATTACTTAGGTCAAATGGGTCAAGATCAACCTTTCCAGAGTCAACCATACCCTAGTCATACTTATCAAGTCCCTGTTCAACCTCAACCTGGTTACCTTGGTGGAATTCCAATTCCAACTGCACAAGCTATTCCAGAATATTTTGGGTATCCTCCTCCATGGGTTGGTCTTAACCCGTAAGGTTATCAAACTTTACAAGAATATCCTAATCGACATTTACCGTTTGTTGCAACCCTAGATTTACATGATTTATCTCGGTTAACAAATGATCCTATTTATTATTATCCTTTTTGGTTGGTGATTCACACCAAGTTACCTTTTTGGAGAAGATGTAACCATGTTCGTCTTCATATATGTAATTTTGATATTTGTACTTATTCAAGAAAATAGAATTTATTTTGATATTATTTGTCAATGAGTTTCTTTCTCATTGAAAATAGGTCACACACCCTTTGAAGTGCTTCTAGAGAGTCAAAGTCAAAATGTAATTATGATGAGACTCTTTGAGGGCATGTTACATCATGTATGATGGCATAAAAGGTCATGGGAACACTTCCAAGGCAAGTCAAATGCTTTCCTAGCAGCAATGAAGACTACAAGCAGCAAAAACGATGAAGAAAAGTTGAATTTTGGCACAAATTGCAAGTCGGCTTTAGGGAAAGTCATGTCGAATTGAAGGAGGAGGGATAGACCTCTATAAATAGAGGTTGTCCACTCCTCATTTGCACACACTAACTAATCTATGAAATCCGCAAGTAAGGAGGACGAAGTAAGACGAAGGAAAGAGGAGAAAAAGGGTCTGTTAGGGCCGCAAAGCAAGGAGAAGTTGTAGCTGTAGTCAAAGGACTGTCTCTAAGGTGAAAACCAGTCACATGTGTGAAGAACAGGGCCATCTCTGCGGTCACAACAACAACCATATATCAGTCTCAAGTTTATCCTTGTTTAGGCTAGTAATTAGGTCTACAAAGACCCTCCCCTCTAGCGTTGAAGAGTGCCTCACAAACGAAGTGAAGGAATACTTTTTTGAAGCTAACACAACCACACGTGTGAAGTAAGAAGGACACTCTATAGCCCTAATCACATTCATACTTCAAGTCAAGTATAATCATTGGCTGGGGTGAAATTTAAGTTCTATAAGACCTCCCTCTAGAGCGAAGGAGAAACACTCACAAATGAAGGAAGCCGAGAAAGAAAGGGAATGTTTCTAGGGCTAGAAACAGTCACACGTATGAGGTACAGTTGCAAATTGATAGCGATCTAAAGGAAACATATTGAGGACATCATTTGGATGTAGAAAAAGGGCTACAAGGTCCCCGAGATCAGCAATAAGGTGCTCCTTATAGCGAAGTAGAAGAAGCCCTAATATTCTAGGGTTTCCTAACCTAGAGGACAAAGTGTTCGAAGAAAAAGTGCTGGAAGAAGTGTCAGAATATGTGATGGAAGTGACAATGCAGAAAGAGGAAGTATTTGACTCATGATTGGAGGAGCTCTTAGTCAAGGGTCTAAGTTGTTCCAATAAAAAGCTTCAATAAGAGAAAACTTACAAAGGGTTTCCCTCTCAAGAGTGGAGAGGGTTTGTCCCTAGCAGAGAGCCAAATTTTGTGTTCGTTATTTTGTTTTGGTAGCAGTTTGATGAAGCACACACATATGCATTAATAATAATAAGAAGTATAAGATAACTAAGAAAAGTAAAAAGACTTCACAAATAGTATCAAGTCTTGGAGAATCATCACATCACTACTTTGCCCTAGATTCTCTAACATGGTATCATAGTGAGGTTACACATCAAGGAAAGGGAAACTCAAGAACACTCAAGCATCTACAAAGTTGAAGCATCAAGCCTAGAAGTCTCAACCACTTCAAGGACAAGAAGGGTCTACAATCCATCATTCATCAAGGAGGGCTACGAATCTAGAAGGAGAGCCTTATATAAAGGCACCTACAAAGAAGAGAAGATCTATATCAAGCTACAAGTATTAAAGCACACCTCATCACCAAGCAAATCCACTTGGAGAAGACAACTTGACGAACATTAAGATCTAGTTAAGACAAGTCATCAAGTTTTCAAGGAGGAACAAAATCCATCAAATCTCAAAATCTATCAAGTAAGTGCATGTCCCCTTTTGAATATACATCAATGTCTTTTTGCAAAGAAAGCAATAAATTGGTAGGCGCCAATAACTTTCTTGCATGGAAGAAGAGGACTGATCTACTTCTCAAGGAGAATGAGGTCCTAGAATTTGTCAAGGGGAACATCATTGTCCCTGCTAAGGAATAGACTCAAGCCTTAGCCAAGTACAATACAGATGAGACAAGAGCTCAAAGGATTCTGATAGAATTAATCACGGTCTCTCATTCCCTATGTCTCCAAGTTTGAGACATCAAAAGAAATTTATGATAAGCTAGTAGAGCTATTCGCGATATCCACCACCAGAGAAGTATTATCTTTGAGGAATGAATAATGCAAGATGAAGATAACAAAAGAAGGAATAGCTCCCTACTTCATGAAAATCTCTGAGATGAGAGATCAACTTCAAGAGCTTGGGGAAGTCATGTCTGACAGAGAAATGACAACTGTTGTACTCAATGCTCTACCTGATGAGTGGGGAAACTTTACATCAAGAATTTTTGCCAAGAAGGAAGCAACCACTCTCAGTGATATGTGGTCTCTATGCAGAACAAAGGAGACTAGACTTAAGGCGAAAGAAGATGTGGGATCAAAGGAGAAAGCATTTGCTACCATGGCCAAAAGAAAGGGTAAGTTTGGCAAGTTTTGTCCATGAAGAACAAACAACAAAGACGTGTCCAAGACCCAATGTTTTGGATGCCAAGAATATGGACGCTACAAAAGGAATTGTGCCAAGCTTAAGAAAGAAAACGACAAGAAGAGAAAGAGAGAAGAAGGTCATATAACTCAAGAGGTGGAAGAGGAAGGAAAGAAGAAAAAGAAGGAAGATCCTCCGGATCCCTACTATGACTAGGTCAAACTTTCCTCCTAGACTTCTTTCAAAGTTTTGAGTAGAGTAGGAGCATGCAAGAATAAACTAAATTGCATGGCTAGAATCACCCTCTAGGATCTAGCCGTATGATGTACATGGAGTTATAGACATTCATGTAGATGTAGCATTTATGAGAAGAACATAAATGCATATGTAGGAATATCTTATAGAATATGGGAGCATGGAAAATATAGCTCAAAGATATTCATGTAGAAGGAGCATACCTAGAATAGGACCTCATATATGATGGAAGAAAACTTGATCATGATAAGAATCTTAGAAGACCTAAATCATCAAAGATAGGAAACATTTGCAAGGCGAGGATATTTAAGATCCTATGATGGAATCTTCAAGAGAAGGTTCGTGAACAAAGGAAGATGTCTCATTGGGAATCCCACTCATGGGATTCAAGAAAAGGGATGATATGCAGGTAGGCTAAGATGAAGCAAGAAGGGCTAGACCAAAGAATGGTCAAGGAGGATCAAGATGAGGTATGTATGCCTAAAAGTTTAAGTCATGCCATCATTTGTATATTATTGAGTCATGGATATAGTTCTATAACATGATCAAGCATGAAAGGCTCTCTTTCACCAAGAACATGCTTGAAGGCATGTACCACGATGAAATGAAGGTCAACAAAAGAACATCCTCACGTAAGGAGCATAAGATTGCTGACTAAGAAGAAAGAAGAAATGTTGATAAGTTTGGAAAGCAAGGGATGAAGGAATGCTTCCACAAGAAGCATTAGGTGGTTGACCGATCTATCTAATAAGAAGTAAATGAAGAAAGCGATCAAGCATGTGAAGAACACCATGATCACAGAGAATCACTATCTGAAAAAAATGCCTTGAAATATATCTCCCAAAATAAGGTAGGAAGAAAGGACCCTTGACATCTATGAAGGCCTTGAAGATATAAAAGGTGCAGAATAACTGATTCTACTCTATGAAGATGTCGTGATGAAGAAGCCATCCAACAAAAGGAAAAACAATGTTGAAGCAATATTAGGATGAAGTCATGATGAGCTACTAGGTCAAATCATATAACCTAGAAAGTATGATGGAGCATCCATGAGGAGAGCGTTTCGAAGCATGGACAAGATGACTAGAAGAACTTGATAGTCACTTTCCACAAAGCAATTGTTGAAATTTCTCAGTATGACCCGTTAGAAATTTTATTTGTATTCTTTTGGTTTATTTCTTCTACTTGTTAATTATGAGCAAGTTATTTGAACATATAAATAACGAAATATACAAAATACAATCTCAACCATCTACAGATGAACAAATGAAAGAAAACAAACACACAAGTGACACCGTTATTTTTGGACAACTCGTCCCCAGAAAAACCCAATGCGGGAAAACTGGTGCAACAATTCAGAGGGTTATTTTATTATGCAGTCTTTCCTTGAGTACAACTGGGTGCCAAACTGGCTCACTGGACAGAGAATAATCCAACAATAATACCTTTCTATTCGGAAGCAAATATTTAGAAAATCTGCCCCACGAAACCATCTCCAACAACCTTTGAAGCTCAGTGTCAGCCCACCTGGCCTCTGTGTCAGCTCAAAATCCCCTGTGTCAGCCCTCTGAGGCACTGTGCAACCTCTACGTCCCTCTGTGCCACTTCTTTTGCTCTCTACGTGGATGACGCAGGCCCTTCTCGCTATACGTTGTCTCTATTGGGCTTTGCGTGTTCCCTCTAGCTCAGCGTCTTCCTCTCTCTGCTTCTGCGCTGGTCTCTCGCACTATCTCTGCCTCTTTGTCTAGTATTCACTGCCCCTCGCTGCAAATTGATCACTGATTCGACTTTTCTCAGCAAACCCCGCTCTAGAAAATTGAATGACTAATCACTCTGGTGTGTTCTCCAACTGACCCTCAAGCCTCCTCTTATACTTTTCTTGTTGGTCCTTCAACGACTGAGGTTAAATATCTAATCAACTACTAAGATTATATTTGGCTTGATCCTTATCCTTACCCAGTTTTATATTAATACCCATTAATATTTTATTTTTCCTAAGTTTAGACTTAGGAACTCCATTAAAAATATTAATTATTTTAATATCTCCCAGCTTGGTTAGAATCTACCCAAACCATTTTTGGGTCTTGGAGATCTCATGTGCTTTAGCCTCTCCACCAATTTTCATGGCTAGAGCACATCTGATTCTACCCCAAATCAAGACTCCCTCTTAGTGAGGATTATGCTCTAGTAATACTCCACACCGAGCATCGCTCTGATTATACAACACCATTATCTGTGCTAATGCTAAGCCTCCCTGCCCATCATCCTTTACACTGTTGCATCCTGTATTGTTTCCCATGGCTTTGCCACTGCCACTGCTACATCCGTACAGTAGCTCCCTCTGTATCTATGTTGTTGCCGATCCTTTCTCCCAACACTGCATCTACACTGCAACCCCCTCTCATCATGTTGCATCGTGTTACTGCTCACTGCTACTGCATTGTAACTCAGTTAATGAGAAGTAAGTAATTGATCCACCCAACTACTAACATCCTTGTCAGGCTAGAAACACTCTCGATGTTGAAGCTCTCTCTATCGCTATCTTGTGCTTCCTCTATTGCCTCTGCGCTATTGCAATAACTCCCTACCTCTCGCACCGTTGCAAACCTCTTTGTGCCATCCTTCACTGTTGCAACTTCCTCCATGCCTCTCGCACTGCTGCAAGCCTCTCTGTGTTGCCCGGAACTACTGCAATGTAGCACTCTCTACCGCTTCATCTGCATTCGTCTCTACCGACATCCGTCATCCTACTACTCTCACTTTGGGGCTCCTGTAGCCAAGTATAATCCAAGAGTTTAGGTACCTCAAGGATCCCGCCCCTCATCACCTGTAGTCATCCTGACTACAGCTCGATGTCTCCCCACCTCTTCTCTAGAGGTACATGAACACTCATGGCATAATCGTCATCCTCCTCTACCTCCTTTTCCGCCTTCGCTGGCGCTTCCTTGGAGTCAGACACCTCTCCCTTGTTCTTCTTCCTCAGACACTAGTTCGCATAATGACCCAGTTCCCCATAGTTGAAGCATTTGACCTTGGAGAGGTCCTTTTTCTTCCTCTTCTCCTGCTTTCCTGCAGATGCCAGAGTTGCATCCTCTTCCTCTTCCTTCTCGATCCAGACTCCTTTGTTGCTACTTCCCGTCTTATGTAGCCGTCTGATCTCTTCTTTACGAAGATTCGCCCACAACTCTTCCCAATCTGGAAGATCTTCCTTGCCTAGAATGCTCTGGACAAATGTCTCCCACTCCTCGGAGACTGCGTTTAGAGTGGTCCTCACCATCAACTCCTAATCCAGCATGGCCCCTATGGAAGTCAGTTGGTCTCGAATCTCCTTCAATCTACCGAGGAAGTGATCTATTTGCTCCCCCTTCTACATCTCATATGACAGCAGATGATTCTCAAGTAACATCTTCCTCTGCACGAAAGTATGCTGGTACAATTTCTATTTCTTCAAGGTGTCCCACATTTTCTTTGCCGTCTCCTTCTCAACAATATGTTGGACCACATGATCCTTGACTCCATCAAGGATGATGCATTTTTCCTTAGCCATTGCCTCCTCATACTTTTCATTATTGGTCAGGTCAACTGGGATGACCACTATTCTCAAGGTGAAGGCCTTGATGCGATGTCTATCTAAAATGGACAGGATCCTGGCCTTCCAGGCCACAAAGTTGTACGCCCCGTCTAGCCTATCCTGATCCCTCAACCCATCCATGGCCATCTCTCTTCTCTTCTTGTCGACTCCTCCAAGTCTTTGTACTTCCCTCTGGAAGTCTCTCTTCTACTCCTGCTGAGTCTCTCTACTTCCTGCCTGGAATTTCTCTACTAGATTCCCTCTGACTCTCGATTTCACTTCTGGAAATCCTCCTACCAATTTTCAAGTCGCACCTCTTCGATCTTCTGTGCACCTGCAACATTGATCTAGATTCCTTGGCTAGAAATCCACCTCGGTAGTGACTCCCTCTACCTTGGTTATTCCTTGTTAGGTATTGTTCTGCCCACAATACCCCACCAAATTCACTCCTCCCAAATTGCCCACAACTTCCTAAACCCCAACAACTGAAGGAATGAGCTTCTAGGCTCTGTGCAATCCCGACACTCGCTGAAATGCTCCCCTAACCAACTACGTCAACCCTCCTGGTCTCTATGTGGCTATGCGTGAGCCTTTTTTTCCCTCCTCAGCCTCTGTGTTTGCCTCTCTCTGGCCCGGACTTATGACGCAGTCCATCTGCATCAACCCTTCTCTGTTGCTTTTTGCTAGGAACAAATTCTATCACTTGGGATAGTTTTTTCTACTGCAAATGCTTCTTCTTCAGCTGGTCCCTTTAGCTCTCCTATGATCTACAACCACGCTGTGATACCATGTTGAAATTTCTAAGTATTAACCGTTAGAAATTTTATCTGTATTCTTCTGGTTTATTTCTTCTACTTGTTAATTACGAACAAGTTATTTAAACATATAAATAACGAAATGAACACAATACAGTCTCAACCATCTATAGATCAACAACTGAAAGAAAGCAAACACACAAGTGACACTGTTATTTTTGGACAACTGGTCCCCAGAAAAACCCAATGCGGGAAAACCGGTGCAACAATACAAAGGGTTATTTTATTATGCAGTCTTTCCTTGAGTACAACTGGGTGCCAAACTGGCTCACCCGACAAAGAATAATCCGACAGTAATACCTCTCTATTCAGAAGTAGATATTCAGAAAATCTGCCCCATGAAACCCTCTCCAGCAACCTCTGAGGCTTAGCGTCAGCCCACCTAACCTCAACGTCAACCCGAAACCCCCTGCGTCAACCCTTTGAGGCACTGCGCAACCTCTACGACCCTTTGCGTCACTCCTGCTGCTCTCTGTGTGGATGACACAGGCCCTTATAGCTCTGCGCTGTCTCTGCTGGGCTCTACGTGTTCCCTCTGGCTCAACGTCTAACTCTCTTTGTTTCTGCGTTGGTCTCTCGGCACTATCTTTGCCTCTCTGTCCAGTACTCACTGCCCCTCGCTGCAAACTGATCATTGATTCAACTTTTCTTTGCAAACCCCGCTCTAGAAAATCGAATCTCTGATCACTCTGGTGTGTTCTCCAACTGACCCTCAAGCCTCCTCTTATACTTTTCCTGTTGTTCCTTCAACGGTCGAGATTAAATCTCTAATCAAAGGCTAAGATTAGATTCGGCTTGATCCTTATCCTTTGGAACCTTCTAACCCAGTTTTATATTAATACCCATTAATATTTTATTTTTCCTAAGTTTAGACTTAGGAACTCCATTAAAAATATAAATATTTTTAATATCTCCCAAACTGGTTAAAATATGCCCAAACCATTTCTGGGTCTTGGAGATCTCATGTGATTTAGCCTCTCCACAAATTTTCATGCCTAAAGCACATCTGATGCTACCCCAAATCAATAGAAATGACATGACTAACCAAGAAGGAAAGTGATGGATGAATGGTGCCCTACCAAGAAGAAGTTTGATCGAAGACTTCATGACATCAAGAAAGAAAGGAGATCATGCAACTGAAGGACCCACGAAGAAGAAGCTATTGATGAAGGAAAGAGTCCCCAATTAAGAGGGAGCTCTGACAAGTCCCTGATCAAGAGGGAGTTTTGAATCACCCCTGATTACAAAGGAATGACTATTGTGTTTTCCATGTCATGGGTCATGCAGGACTAACAACCGTAAATCTAGACGAAGGCCATGAATGGAAATGTAGACACAAGATATACACAACATTCTTGTGTTCACTTGGGAAGAAAGAATGGGAGGATTAGGTAATCATCTGGCATGTCATACTCTTTGAGGATGAGTAGGGCATCCAAGACAAGAGTAGGAAAGAGGACTGATATTCTTCGAGGGCTAGGAACCCAAGATAAGAATAGTCCTAGAAGGTCATACTCGGAGAACACCCGGGTGGGTATATACCTTCAGAGAGAATGATGAAGGTGTCTATAAATCAGTGGTCTCACTAGAATTGTAGCTCATGGTCTCGTAAAGAGATGGAGCTGTTAGTCAAGGCCTTGCACTATGACAATGCTAATGAATATAATGCTACAATAGATGGATTGCTAATCCGATTTCTCTTATGTGAATTCTTCAAGATTGAAAATTGCCAAACACCTTGCATGAATACCTCCCTAGTTAAGAGGGAGTGTTGGAGAAGATGTAACTAGGTTCGCTCTTCATAAATTTTGATATTTGTACTTATTCAAGAAAAGATAATTTATTTTGATATTATTTGTCAATGAGTTTCTTGCTCATTTAAAATAGGTCAAGCACACTTTGAAGTGCTTCTAGGGAGTCAAAGTCAAAATGTGATTATGATGAGACCCTTTGAGAGCATGTTATATCATGTATGATGTCATACAAGGTCATGGGAAAACCTCCAAGGCAAGTCAAATCCTCTCCTAGCAGCAATGAAGACTACAAGCAACAAAAATGATGAAGAAAAGTTGAATCTTGGCACAAACTGCAAGTCGGATTTAGGGAAATTCATGTCGACTTCAAGGAGGAGGGACAAATCTCTATAAATAGAGGTTGTCCACTCCTCATTTGCACACACTAACTCATCTCTGAAATCCGCAAGCAAGGAGGACGAAGTAAGACGAAGAAAAAAGGATAAAAAGGGTATGTTAGGGCAACGAAGCAAGGAGAAGTTGCAGCCATAGTCAAAGGACTGTCTCTAAGGTGAAAACCAGTGACACGTGCGAAGAACATGGCCATCTCTATGGTCACAACAACAACCATATATTAGTCTCAAGTTTATCACTTTTTGGGCTAGTAATTATCCCTACAAAGACCCTCCACTGTAGTGTTGAAGAGAGCCTCACAAATGAAGTGAAGGAAGACTTTTCTGAAGCTAACACAACCACACATGCGAAGTAAGAAGGCCACTCTATAGCCCAAACCACATTCATACTTCAGGTCAAGTATAGTCATTGGTTGGGGTGAGATTTAAGGTCTAAAAGACCTCCCTCTAGAGCGAAGGAGAAACACTCACAAACGAAGGAAGCCAAGAAAGAAAGGGATTTTTTCTAGGGCTAGAAACAGTCACACGTACGAGGTACAATTGCAGATTGACAGTGGTCTAAAGGTAGCATATTGAGGGACATCATTTGAATGTAGAAAAAGGTCTACAAGGTCCCCAAGATTAGCAAGAAGGTCCTCCTTATAACGAAGTAGAATAATCCCTAATATTCTAGGGTTTCCTAACCTAGAAGACAAAGATATGGAAGATAAAGTGCCCGAAGAAGTGTCGGAAGATGTGCCGGAAGTGACAGTGCAGAAAGAGGAAGGATCTGACTCATGATTGGAGGAGATCTTAGTCAAGGGTCTAGGGTTTGGAAGTTGTTCAAATAAAAATCTTCAATAAGATAAAACTTACAAAGGGTTTCCCTCTCAAGAGTGGAGACGGTTTGTCCCTGGAAGAGAGCCAAATTTTGTGTTCCTGTTATTTTTGTTTTGGTAGCAGTTTGATGAAGCACACATATATGCACTAATAAGAAGAAGAAGACGTATAAGCTAACCAAGAAAAGTAAAAAGACTTCACAAATATCAAGTCTCGGAGAATCATCACATCACTAGTTTGCCCTAGATTCTCTAACAAGGCTTAACCCGCAAGGTTATCAAACTTTACAAAAAGATCCTAACCGACAGTTCCCGTTTATTGCACCCCTAGATTTACTTGATTTATCCCGGTTAACAAATGATCCTATTTATTTTTATCCTTTTTGGTTGGCGATTCCCACCAAGTTACCGAGTGACATACCCAAATTTGAAGGTAAATCAGGAGAAGATCCATCCAAGCACATGATGACATATCATCTTTGGTGTGGATCAAATTCTTTAATCGATGATTCTATTCATCTTCATCTTTTCCAATGAAATTTAACCGGTTTGGCAACCAAATGGTACATTGAGCTACCTCGAACCTCTTTCCATAACTTTAACTCTCTAGCAACAACGTTTTTAACTCATTTCCATCTATCAATTGGCTACAACACTGTTATTGAACTATTGACTTCTTTAAAACAATCAAAATTAACTCACATTTCCGATCATATACATGAATGGAGACATAGACATCAACTAGTCAAAGTTTTTATTCGAGATCAGATTTTAGCTGAATGGTTTTTGAAAACATTACTTCCCATTATTATTGAAAATGTTTCTAAGGGAGGTGTCATTACGGAAGAGCAAGTAATTTCTCGTGCCCAGTATTTAGACTTAGTCTATACCCAAATTGACACCTTGTAAGAGAAAATCTTGAATTTACCACTCCCGACGATTTCAAATGATCCCATAGTTACAACTCTTACATGATCTAATGTCGTTGATGGTATACTAGGTTATGTTAGCCAACAGTCTAAGGGGAAAAATAAAAATTCTAAAAGTACTCAAACTTTGGCCATACAAGATTCACCCGCTGAAGGGATTTCTCTGGAAGCTATTTATGAAATTAATGTCGTAGAATCATCTTGTTGAAACCCAAAATTGTCTCTTTTGACCAACTTCTTACACTCCATCCTCCTTTTTTACTCTAATAACTCTAATTGAGCATCAATCTACAAGGTTCATGGCAATAACAGGTGCTTAAAATATTTTATTTCATAAGTTTCATTGTTCTTTATTATTTAACTTAATATTTGCATGAGGTACTGAATTGCACCAATTCTGCAGCAAAGTCGAAGGTTTGATAGGTTCAGAAACTCCAGCTGAGGAATGAGACATATTGTCAGGTGGCTAATAGCTGACACAATGATATTTACCTATCTCCATGATTTGGATCGATGCTGAGAACACCACATAGGCCTTGTCAACATGGAATTTAACCAACGAAGAAGGCGCTGAAGGTGAACCAGGTGAGCAATAAAATTAATTAAAGCATATATTTAGCCTCATGATTTGCTTCTCCAATAACAAATCATGAGGAAATCACGAGATATTATCTTTTTATGATATTTTTAGTCTCCATTGAGTAGGTTAGGCTCATAAATCTCTAAACAGTTAGTTGATGGAGGTTATAAATCTTCCTCTTGACATGACAAACACGTCTTGCATATTGTTTGAAAAACTTTGTTTTACAGTTATAAAACTATGTTTTATTTATCCTTGTTGTGCGTTTTCTCGATGTGTATCTAGTCCATTTGAAGAGTCATTCTATTGCCTACATCTCATAGGAGCCCCCCCTGGAGTTGTAAGGTTTTATTGTTTTCAACTAACATTTCAATTCTGCATTTTATATCGTGTTTAATTCATTCATTTAACTATCCAGTTCAATTGTTAGTGAATGCTTTTGACAATGATCATAAAGTTCATAACAAAGCATGTTTTTGTTTAACTATTTTGTTGTAGGATTAATGCGTGACGCCGAGATCTCTTGTGCACATGATAAGTAGTATAACAAAATGTGGATTGATTTATGATTTGAAGTATAGTTTGAGTTTGGTGAAGAGGATTTGAATTTCCAATTAGTGTTAAGTTCTCTTTTTTCTGTGGGAGTGATTTAAATTTAGTTTCATTATTTAGTTGAGTAAGTGTGATATTTATTTTGCAAAGTGTGATCCTTCCAAGCAATTGTGATCTTTATTTCAAGTAAAGTGTGATATTGCATTTAAGTAAGTGCAATAATTTTGATTTCATTTTTATTAAAGAGCGACATATTTATTTTCATATAAGAGTAATGAAAACATGTGCATATTGATATCTCAGTTTAATCTAGGAATTGATTGAATAATCAAGACTTCTAGTACATACAATACACATACACTTCATCAATATACTAGCTCTGGCCGATAATTTATATAGTAATTTAACATCAATTAAATTACCAAACATTTTGGCGTCATTGTCAGGGAAGTGTATATAGGATTTTTTTTTTTTTTTCATTAAAAAATAAAAAATAAAAATGATATGCATAGGGAAAGAGATTCTAGAGGTAGATTTGTAAGTGGAGGTAGGAGTTTGATTCCAACATCATCACTCACCCCACCATGACCTCATAGTGCCACAGCATCCACCCAAACTCATTTTCCATCAATTGTAGGCAGGTATAGACTTCCCGAGGTACTTAGATTTGAAATCCAGCCTAAAGATTCACCAACTTCCTCTACTGAAGCCATAGTAGAAGAAGAAGATCCTAAATCCCCAACAGAAGGAGTAATTTTTCTATCTTCAATAGGAGAACACCTTCTAAGACAAGAACTAGAAATCCCTAGTGAAGAGAAAGAAGAAGAAACATATTTTAACATTCCATTGATAGAAAAAGCAGAGGAGCTAGAGGATGAACTAGATAACCCAATTTTGGAACCTTACATTAGCTCTGAGGAATATACAATGGTAGGAGAAGGGGAAGGAGAAGTACATAATGTGAATGGTGAAAAACTTAGGATTGGAGGTGGAAGAGGTGGAGGAAGAGGAAGAGGAGGAGGTAGAGGAGATCCAAAACCTTTTGGATTTCTCATCTTTGATGAAGTTACCATAGCCACAATGAAAAAAATCTCACCCTCTATCCTCTCTAATTTCTATGGATTAAGAAATGAGGATCCTAAAACATTTCTCTTTGAGTTTGAAGTCTTGTGTAGATCCTATGGCTACTTACTTGATACTCAAAAGTTGAAATTTTTTCCAGCCACTCTTAATGATGCGACATTAAAATGGTTTAAGGGCTTAGGAATATATTCTATAAGAACATGGAAACAAATGAAAATTGCATTCTTAGAAAAATACAAGGATTATTGTATGCCCCATAACCTTAAAGATGAATTTTTTAAAATGATGCAAAAATAAGATGAAAATCTTGAATATTTCATTGAAATATTTGCTTATAATGTAAAAATGGCTAAAATGCGTAATCTAGATGAAGAAACTTTGAAAGCTCTTTTGCTGAAATCTATCAGAGATGAGTGGATATATCATCTCAATTTGATGAGTAAAGGAGATATTTCCTAGTTATCATTTGGAGGTATTTTGAGTTATGCATACAGATTTCAAAAGGAAAGGCAAGAACTGAGAAAAATCCAAGAGATCTTGTTATGTCTAGGATTGATAAATCTGCAGTTGGGACAATAAGTAGGGCTGAAATGGGAAAGTTGCTTGACAAATTTAAAACAAATATTTTGGGGAGTCTTAGTGAACAAATAGATACCCTTAAAGTACAAAACAAGCAAAATGATGAAAATGTTGCATTATCTATCTTTTGTCCAAAATGTAGAAAGAAGCATGCCTTGAGAGAATGGCTTCTTGACTTAAAAAATGTAGAAACCTATGTTATATGTGCATAAATTCATGATACAAAGGAATGTACTTCAATACCGGGTCTTAAAGCTGTCTATCAAGAGGAAGTAATGCCAAATCAAGCATAACCTCTTTGTTTTATTTCCAAGAGACCATGGTAAAATCCACAATCGAATATAACTCAAGGTTTCAACACTCAAACATATGCACAACCACCACAAAGTAATTGGACTGCACCCATGCCTTGGAAACCTTGGGCACAAGGATGGAAAAATCCTTATGGCAAGTATCCTCAACATCCTCAAACTTATCCTATTTTTCCAACACAATATTTTTCTCAGCTTGTTCAACCCTCTCGACCTCAAAATCCAAACCCACAACTTTCATTACCATTTCCACAAAAGCCAAATCAATTACCTGCCCAACCACTTCCAAATCCAAATAATAAAACCTCACAACTTGTTTACAATATGGAAGGGAAGAATTTCCAAACTTACATGATAACTCCATTAGATATAAACAATGTCCAACTTAGATTTGGTAGAGTATTGGAAAACAAGTCACCATCTGTTGTTATCCAAGAGTCTAAAAATGATGACCTCTTTGAAAAAGATACATCTCTTTATCAAGAGGAAAATCCTCAAAAACAAACCACCCCTGTACATTCTGATGACACTCCAATAAACTCAACTCCCATTATAGAACAACCTTAAGTTTATGTTCAAAATCCACCTTTTCTTGAAATATTGAAAATTGACAAAGGGGTGGAAAAACAGATTGTGTTACCTGATTGTGATATGATAGATGAACTGAAGAATATTTGTATAAAAATTCCTTTGTTACAAGCTATCAAAGAAATGCCAATATTTGCAAAGACAATCAGGGAGTTAAGTATTAAAAAACCAGGAAGAAAAATGAAAGAAGTTAAAAGAATCCAATTAGTTGGGAAAATTGCAAATACCACAATGGGAAAGACAACAGTTCAAAAATATCTATATCCAGGAAGTCCCATTATGAAAACACACATTAGTGGTGTTGAGATTCCAAATACATTGATTGATTTAAGAGCAGCGATAAATATCATAAGTAAACAAACCATAAATCAATTGAAACTTCCTAATCTTCAATATACACCTACACTATTGCAATTAGCGGATAGATCTATTATCTAAACTGATGGTGTGTTAGAAGATGTACTTGTATCCTTAGATTCTTGGGAATATCCTGTTGAATTCATGATCTTGACACCCAAGAATAATGTAGGAGGACACCCATTGATTCTAGGTAGACCATGGTTAGCTATAACTGATGCTTTTATAAGTTGTAGATATGGTGATATGTTTATCTCTGATGGAAGTTCAACAATGAAATTCAAATTATATGCTCCTGCAAAAAAATGATAGAAGTAAAAAGTGAAGCATGGATAAATGATGATAATGAAAACTTTGATATACGACCAATTTTTTCTACTTCATAAATGGATGAAGAAGATCATATTTTTAATTTAATGGAAAATAATGAATCTTCCTCATATTGTGAACAAAATCAAAGTTTTCAAGAACACTATAATATTGAATATCTATCATCTCATCAAATGGATTTACATTCTATGAATAAACTTGACAATTCTTTAATAGAAAAATTTCCAAGGAAAACTTTGAATATTAATGATAATCTGAAAGAATATCAAAAGAAAGAATTAGTGAAGATGTTACAAGAACATTCCTTTGTTTATGCATGTGAATACATTGATATGAAAGGAATTGATCCTAACACTTGTATACATCATATATATATTGAAAAAAATGCAAGACCAATTTGACAACCCCATAGGAGGATGAATCCAAATCTAAGGGAAATAGTTAAAAAGGAATTACAAAAGTTGTTAATGTGAATTTCATTTATCCAATATCAGACAGTGAGTGGGTTTCACCATTGGTAATTGTTCCGAAAAAGAATGGAAAATGGAGAGTATGCATTGATTATAGGAAATTGAATAAAGCTACTTTAAAAGATCATTTTCCACTTCCTTTTATAGATCAAATCTTTGATACATTGAGAAGGGAAAATTATTTTTCATTCTTAGATGGTTTTAGTGGAGATAACCAGATCCAAGTAGCTCCAGGAGATCAAGATAAAACAACTTTACTTGTCCATGGGGAAATTATGGTTATCAATTACTTCCTTTTGGCTTATGTAATGCACCTACAACATTCCAAAGGCCATTTTTTTTTTTAAATTTTTAGATTTAATTCATGATTGTGTGGAAGTTTACACAAATGATTTTACTATCTATGGAAATTCTTTTGAAAAAGCTCTTAAAAATTTGAAAAAATTTCTCATTAGGTGTAAAGAAGCAAATCTCTCATTAAGCCATGAAAAATGTTTTATGATGTTCACTGAGGGAATTGTTTTAGGTCACCATATTTCAGGGAATATAATTAAAGTGGATGCATTTAAGGTAGAAGTCATTTCTAAATTATCAGTTCCAACTTGTCAAAACGATGTTAGAAGTTTTCTTGGTTTTACTGGCTTTTATAGAAGATTTATAGAAAACTTTACAAAGATATCCTCTCCACTTTTCAAATTGCTTACAAAATATTGTGAATTCATTTGGAATTTTGATTGTTAAAAAGCTTTTGAAACATTAAAAAAACGATTTTCGAAGCACCCATTTTAAGAGGACCAAATTGGAAACTACCTTTTCACATTTCGACTGATACCGGAGATACAACTTTAGGAGTTGTATTGGGACAAAAAGCTTTAACTCCTTATGCCATTTACTACGTAAGCAAAAATTTGACCTCTGTAGAGTTAAATTACACTGTAATAGAAAATGGGTTTTTAGTCGTTGTACATGTCATCAATAAATTTAGATATTATATCACTCCTTATGAAACCTTCATTCACATAGACCATTCTGCAATTAGATATTTAATGAATAAATCAATTACGAATGGAAGAATTACAAGATGGTTAATGTTATTACAAGAATTCAATATTACTATTTTGGATGGACCTAGAAAGAAAAACATAGTTGCTAATTTTCTATCTAGAATCCAAACTACTAATACTGATGTTCCTATGGAAGATAATTTTCCTGGTGAATATCTTTTTGCAGTATCTATTAAATCTCTTTGGTTTGCAGATATTGCTAATTATTTGGCTACAGGGAAGTTACCATCACACTTGTCTCCTTGATAGACAAGGAAGGTTATTCAAACCAATGCATCTTATTCATGGATAAATGAAGAACTATACAAGACAAGACTTGACTTAATCATTCGAAGATGTGTTAGAGAGGATGAAGTAACAGAGATATTAAAAACTTGTCATGATGAACCATGTGGATGGAATTTCGCTGATAAAAGAACTTTCTATAAAGTCCTTCTCTTAGGATATTATTGACCTTCTCTTTTTAATATTCTAAGAGATGTGATAGTTTTCATAGAATGGGGAAGCCTATTCCTTCGGATGAAATGCCTCTCAAAATGAAAATAAAAAACCAAAAAATGATTTTTTGTTTGTTTGTTTGTTTGTTTTTTTTTTTGAAAAAGAAAGTAGAAGGCTAAGTTGGAGAGGAAGAGGAATCTTCCTTGACCATTTTTTTTTGTATAAACATGAAAACCAACATTGTTGGCATGTTTATACAAAAAATCTAAGTTGAAAACCAAGAATCCTTGGCAACATATATATATATATAATATAAATATATATATAATATATATATATATATATATATATAAATATTTATTTTTTTATTATTTTTAATTCTCCTATTATTGTCCCATTTCTTTTTATTCCTCTTTTGAAAAAAATAAGACAACTATAGAATTGTTAATAATTTGCGGCTCTCATGGAATTCCACAGCTGACTTGACAGATTGCAACCAGGGTAAATGAAGATCATAGAAAAAACAAATTGGATTAAGATTACAGTTAAAGCAACTTGAGTACAACCTGTAAAAGGAAAAATCCAAAATCAGTAAGGCAAAACAACAGGTATGTAAATATTAATTAAATAATAAAGGAAAAAAAAAAACATTGAATTATGAAATTAAACATATGTATGACCATTGATGCCACCATTTTATGTAGTGATTACATTCATTACGACATGACTTTGGTTCTAACGAAAACATCTTGTCAAAAGGATATAAATTTGATATTAAACCTTGTTATCATTTAAATTCACTCCCTTTGTTCCGTATAACATTCCATTTCCTTTGCATACCATCACAGTCTCTTGCATCATTCCACTCAGCCTTGTTCCATTGCTAAAAAACACTTCACCTATTAACCAAATTCTGTCCATAACCATGTCAAAGAGAACAATTAAGGGCTAAGACTTCTTAAGCATGGGATTCATTGTTTGCTCATAGCTGAATGGGGCTAAATTCCTTGAAGGATACCCGCAGGTGAAATAGTAGTTTCAGCAAGTGCAGTGGTTAGATTTTGTGGAAATTTTTTACGAGCATGAGAAAGAAGTAATAAAATCATTCGGTAGGGAATATGATGGTATAGAAGCATAGATTGGTTTTGACAGAGTCATTTGTAGCATAAGCTACTAGATTGCCAAGAATTAGGGAAAACCGGTTCAAAAACTGAAAAATCAAGGAGAAAGAATGGGAAGTCTTCCTTAAAAACCTAGGTATGAATATCTCTGTCTTTAACAAGGGAATTCCAGTCACAACCTTAAAGGATAAATGGAGGAATTTGTTGTTGATTATACAAAAATTCATAACTTGTGAAGGTAGGTTTGGAAGCATGTTCTTTTACCATGCTCCCCTGATGATGAATTTTCTTGATGGTAATGAAATCAACCTACCTTACTTCTTGCTTAATAGTTTGAGAAAAATGGCTGGAAATATTCATAGGAAGATACAGTCCATAGATAATGCACTGTTTCATCATGGATTAGTGAAAATTTTAATTGAAGCCCATCTGAAAAGCGAAGGGGAAAACTAGGAGGATTTTTTGATTAGAAATCATTTCAAAGAAGATAAAAAAGAAGTATCTAGTGATAAGACTAGAAAGAGTAGAAGAAAATTGCCCTCAAAACCTAAGGGAAATTCACCTATACAAGAAACAAAACAAGATTAGTGTTCGGATGATGAAATCCCTCTTATAAATGTATTGGAAACTCTTAAGTAGAAAAATGTGAGAAGAAAGATAACCAAAAATAAAAGAGAAAGTACATCAAAAGGATAAACATATCAAGAAGAAGTTAAAAAGTGTCCCCGTACTATTGAAAAACCACCATCAACTGAAATAAGAAGTGTCATGCTTAATAAACCAATACATCCACAGTCTCAACAATCACCAAAATTTGTCAATTTAGAAGAAGAAGAGGAACCGAGCGTTCCATCACCAATTGCAAGTCCCACTAGGAGAACTCTAGATATTGATCATATCCAACAAGAAATACATGACTACATAGAGTCTTTGGAACAAAGAAATACGGGAAAAACTCTTGAATCATCCTCAAACCGAGAATAAATTATTCATCTCTATCCTCTAGAAGAACCTCAAATTATAAACACTCTCAAGTAGGAAATCTATGAATTGGAGGTACTAAATATACATTTGAAATAGGAACATGAAATAGTAAAGTCACAAAATGAAATCCAAAGAACTCAAAATGAAAACATCTTGTTACATCTTGGTTTATGGTTTGAGAAAACTAAGCAACTAAAAGGTATAAATCAATTTCTTAAGAAAAAGGTCATAAGTTTGCAGAACATAATCTTGATGAAGAAACCAAGAATGGAAGCATTTAGTGTTAGGAAAGTAAGAAGGATTAACTTAGATGTTCTTGATTAGGCCTTTGAAGATGCTCAGTGACAGAGAAATATTACAAATTTTGAAATTTTGTGCATGAGGACATGCAATGTGTTCTGTGTGGGGGAATGTTGAAACCTAAAATTGTCTCTTTTTGACCACCTTCTTACTCTCCTTCCTCCTTGTTTTTGACTCTAATAACTCTAATTGAGCATCGGTCTACAAGGTTCATGGCAACAGTAGGTACTTAAACATATTTTAATTCATACATTTCATTGTTCTTTATTATTTAACTTAATATTTGCATGAGCTACCGAATTGCGCCAATTTTGTAGCTAATGACTGATTCTGCAGCAAATTCGAAGGTTTGATAGGTTCTGAAACTCCAGTCGAGGAACGAGACATATGGGCATGTGGCTAATACTGGCACAACAATATTTACCTACCTCCATGCTCTGGATCGATGATGAGAACACCACATAGGCCCAGTCAATGCGGAAGTCAACTAACGAAGAAGGAGCCAAAGGCGAACCAGACGAGCGAGGAAATTAATTAAGCATATATTTAGCCTCATGATTTTCTTCTCTGATAGAAAATCTTGAGGAAATCACGAGATATTATATTTTAATGATTTTTTTAGTCTGTGTCGAGTAGGTTAGGCTGATAAATATCTAAACAATTATTTGATGGAGGTTATAAATCTACCTCTCGGCGTGACAAACATAGTCTTGCATATTGTTTGAAAAGCTTTGTTTTACAGTTATAAAACTCTATTTTATTTATACTTGTTGTTTGTTACCTTGATGTGTATCTAGTCCATTTGAAGAGTCGTGTTATTGCGTACATCTCGTAGGAGGGTCCCCTGAAGTTGTAAGGTTTTATTGTTTTCAACTAACATTTTCAATTCTGCATTTTATATCGTGTTTAATTCATTCATTTAACTATCCAATTCGATTGTTAGTGAATTCTTTTGACAATGATCATAAAGTTCATAATAGAGTGTGTTTTTGTTTAACTATTTTGTCGTAGGATGAATGAGTGAAGCCGAGATCTCTTGTGCACATGATAAGTAGTATAGCAGAGTGTGGATTGATTTATGATTTGAAGTATAGTTTGAGTTTGGTGAAGAGGATTTCAATTTCCAATTAGTGTTAATTTCTCTTTTTTCTGTGAGAGTGATTTAGATTTAGTTTCATTATTTAGTTGAGTAAGTGTGATATTTATTTTTGCAAAGTGTGATCCTTCTTTTAATCAAGTGTGATCTTTCTTTCAAGTAAAGTGTGATATTTGATTTAAGAAAGTGCAATAATTTTGATTTCATTTTTATTAAATAGTGACATATTTATTTTCATGTAAGAGTAATGAAAACATGTGCATCTTGATATCTCAATTTAATCTAGGAATTTCTTGAATAATCAGGACTTCTAGTACATACAATACACAAACACTTCATCAATATACTAGCCCTAGTTGATAATTTATGTAGTAATTTAACATCAATTAAATTACCAAACACATCTACTAGAAAAAGTCAATCATTCAGAGGTAAAAATAAAGGAAAAGGTAAATCAAAACAAAATGCTTCTTCAAAAGAGAAACCTGCTAAAACTAAACCTACTGACAAGAAATGAAAACCTCACTATCCTTGCCTTATTTGAAATAAGGATCATTATATGAAGGAATTCCCACATCGCAGAGGTTTCCAAATTCATTAAAGGTTCTCCAACTCCTACTGTCTTGAAGGATCCATTTCCTTCTCAAGATAGAAAAATGGTTTCTCATAACAAATCTTCCTCTTCCGCATCACATGATATCATGATGATGTCTTCGCAATAAGTTATGGTAGCTATGAGATCAAAATATTACATATCTAAGGGCCCCGTGGACAATGGAAATTAGGCTAGTTCATATGGCCGACCTTCTAGTTCAATTCCTCCTATTCCTTCTGAACCATTACAGATCAAGATCTGGCCAACCTTCTAGTTCAATTCCTCCTATTCCTTCTGAACCATTACAGATCAAGAAACTAAACCTTGACATGATGATTCGACCACCTACCAAAGGTGTACTTCGAAAATCAACTTTTAATCCACACGCTAGAGTTGCACAAAATTACAACATTGTTGAAGACCTGGCTATGTCTCCTTCCACAATGTCAACTCTTGAGGTGTTGCAAACGTGCCTGACACAATGAAAGCTATTATTGTTAGCCATTGGAGTTCTTTATTTGTAAGATTCTAATCTAATTATCTTTGATCTTGAGAGTCATGTACATAGACTCCCTGATCATCTGGCGTTCCAAATTCCAGTTTTTGTTAAAACTAGACGTGTTTCACATATTTGTTGAGGAAGGAGATTCTACGTGTATTATGTCGATTTCTTGTTGGAAATATTTAGGTTCTCCAACTATCAATCATTCACCTACCACTCTGAAAGCCTTTGATGGAAGAGTTTTTTGTCCTTATGGAATCCTAAATGATATACCCATAGGGGTAGAGGGTAAACATTCACGATCAAAGTTAAAGTTGAAGTTGTTGATGCTCATCTCGATTAAAAATTGTTTTTGGTCGAAGTTGGACCTATGCTATGTCAACAGTGGTTTCATCAATTTTTCGAATGATACAATTTCGTCACAAAGGGAAAATTGTCAAAGTAGACTAGTTGTCTTACTACACTTCAGACCCTCACTGTACAGGTAGCATACCTTTTGTTGGAAAAACGAATGCTCTTTATGAGAATATTGGTGTTGGTTTACTCAAAGATTCATCATTGATGGGAACCTTTGCGCTTCCTCCACTGAACTTTCCTTCTAATTTTGCTGAGGTTAACATGATTACATCAAGCACTATGGAATCTTCTGATCCATGGATCGTGCCTTCAAAGTCTGAATTAGCTTCCTATGGAAATGAGATGCCTTTGATCCTGTTTGAATTGTCTTATCAGGTAGTTCAATCATTTTCCGACCCATCATCTTCTGATATTGATTGCGTGAATGCGATCAATGTTGATTATTCTCCTTTACCTTGGTTAGAACTAGTTTCACTTCTTGATCCTTTTGACTATACATTTCCAACTGACAAGAGTATTATGGAAGTAATTACTTCGGATGGAATGCCATGGAACGATTACCATCATTGTTCATCTTTTCTACCTAACCTTGATAAAATCAAGAATAATTTTTCAAGTATGTTTTCACCTAAGATTGTAGATAGTTTAGAATGTCTAATTTTGGTTTTTCAAGTGGAGTTCGAAAGGAATTTGGGAAACATATCTACAAAAATTACCATTGACATCTCATTCAAAACAAGAATTATTGAAAATATTCACATAGGCACCTCATGCTCATTCAAATAAATTTAAACGTTTAAAGCCCTATTTCAAGAATTCCATGACATTTTTTCCTAGTCCTATGAGGAAATGACAGGAATTGGCCCAAGCATTGTTGTGCACGAGATTAAGACTTACCCGGATGTAAAGTATATCAAACAACAATTATTTGTGGTGCGTCCATGAAAATTTGTTGCGATTAAAGATAAGGTCAAGAAACTGCTTAAATCAGGTTTCATCTACCCAGTTCCCTTGACTGATTGGGTGTCCAATATTGTACCCGTTAACAAGAAGCAGGGGACCATTAGGGTATGCATTGATTACAAGGACATCAATAAGGCTTGTCCAAAGGACAACTATCCTACTCCCTATATCGATCAAATTATTGACGATTGTGCTAGAAATGAAATGTTTTCATTTATGGACGATTTTTTGGCTACAACCAAATCAACATACTCTCAGTTGATCAATACAAAAACACATTCATCTTCCCATGGGGGATTTTTGCCTATTGAAAACTTCCATTCAGTTTGAAGAATGTCGATGCAACTTCCAAAGGGCTATGTCTTACGCCTTTCACAATATCAAGCATATTGTGAAACCTTATTTGGATGACTTTCCAGCTCATTCGCTGAGACGAGAAGACCATCCAACGCATTTGAGAGCTATGTTTATTAGGTGCCGTCACTACAATATCTGCTTCAATCCTGTTGGGTATACGACCAAAGTCCCACATTGACTAGAAGTGGGGAGGATAATGGGTATATAAGGATGGACAAATATCTCCATTGGTATGAGGCCTTTTGGGGGTAAAAGCCCAAAAACAAATCCATGAGGGATTATGCCCAAAGTGGACAATATCATACCATTGTGGAGATATGTGGTGTCCAGAGTTCTTACAAGTGGTATCAGAGCCATGCCCAAGTTAGCCAAGTGGATGCCTCGATGTGAAAAGGTGGTGGGCCCCGAATATCACGATGGATCGTGGATGAGCTCGGTTAGACAGGTGGTGTGCTCAGATTCCTTCATGGTGTGTCCGGTCCAAAACGGTGAAGAGGAGTTGACGTAGGATAGAGCAAGCTCTCGAGGCAAGTGGTGTTCCATGTAAGGCGTGTGCTTCCAACGCATTGGAGCGGAGAATCCTGGTTGGTAGAGAGCGGACGGATGGATAATCGTTTGAGGGGAGGATCGATGGTCCTTTGTTCGAGGGGAGGATTGTTGGGTATACGACCAAAGTCCCACATTGACTAGAAGTGGGGAGGATAATGGGTATATAAGGATGGACAAATATCTCCATTGGTATGAGGCCTTTTGGGGGTAAAAGCCCAAAAACAAATCCATGAGGGATTATGCCCAAAGTGGACAATATCATCTTCCCATGGGGGATTTTTGCTTATTGAAAACTCCCATTCAGTTTGAAGAATGCCGATGCAACTTCTAAAGGGCTATGTCTTACGCCTTTCACAATATCAAGCATATTGTGAAACCTTATTTGGATGACTTTCCAGCTCATTCGCTGAGACGAGAAGACCATCCAACGCATTTGAGAGCTATGTTTATTAGGTGTCGTCACTACAATATCTGCTTCAATCCACAAAAAAGTGTTTTTTGTGTGCAATCTGGTCGATTGCTAGGATTTTTCGTTTCAATGGAAGTCATTCGTGTTGATTCGCTCAAGGTTGAGGCTATTTTGAATTTTCCTCCTCCTTCTAATCTCTGCCAACTCCAAATTTTGCAAGGGAAAGAAAAAATTTATATGTAGGTTTATCTAGAACTATGCCCAGTTAACTAAAGGCTTTACTCAACTGTTGAAAAAGGGCATCTCATTTACTTGGAATGAAGTGGTTCAAAAGGCCTTTGATGCACTTAAACATGTATTGACCCATACATCGTTGTTGCATCCTCTTGATTATCATCGAGACTACCTTTTATACTTAGTTGCATTTGATGGCACTATTGGCATGGTTTTAGTTCAGGAACATGAATTGAACAAAGAGCATGTGATATATTACTTAAGCAAAAATATGACCAAAACTGAAGCAAAATATGCACATGTGGAGAAATTGGCCTTGGCAGCCATTCAAGTTGTCCAATGTTTTTGTCACTACATTCTATTGTGCAAAACTATTGTGATTTCTGATTACAACCCCATGGGTTACATTCTTACCAGACAATTGCTAGGGGGAAAGTATTTTAAATGGATAGTCATCCTACAGGAATTTGATTTGGAATTCATTAAATCCAAATTTAAGAAATCGCTAGTATTTGTTGAATTATTATGTGACTTTCCTTGTATTGAGACATAAAACGTGGTAGAGGATTCTCTTCCAGATGAATCTCTCTTTCTGATGAGTATCTAGATCCCTGGTATGGAGATATAATCATTTATCTTCAGACCCAGACATTTAGGCCAAAATTGAGTCGAACTGATCGTTGTCATATTCGGTACATTAGAGAACTTTTGAGATTTAAAATGGGCTTCCTAAGAAAAATGTACAACAAAATTAAACTTTATAAGAACCAATAAGATTCAAGATGATGATGTCAACCATGGAGGATGATTCACCATGTTTGGGGTAAAAAAGTATAAAGATTAAAAAATAATAAAATACTAAAACTATTTTTTCAACATGTATTTTCAACTTATCTCCCTAAGGATTTATTCAAATTTCGAGTGGGAGTACTCACTGGATGCAAAATTTGATTCCTCATCCAAGGAGTACCCATGTTGCATACTTTCGATGGACCCTGCTACACGAAAAATGAGAAATACATGAAAAATCGTGATTGTAATCACACTTGTCATGTATTTCTCATTTTTCATTTAGCAGGTTCCATCAAAATTATTAAACATGGGTATTAATTGGATGAGGAATCAAATTCTGTATCCAATGAGTATTCCTACTCGAAATTTGAGTAAACCCATAGGGAGATAAGTTGAAAATACGAGTTGAAAAAATAGTTTTTTCTTTTTTGCCTCTAAAATTTGATGATGTAATCTAATCTTATTTTAGAATTTCCACTATTATTCTTATAATTTCCTCAAGAGGCCTGTTTTAGACCTTAACATTCCCCTAATTCCAATCCCAACAATACAATAATGTTGGCGATACACCTTATCGTCACCGTACCGATTCCATCTTCAGACGATGTTTAACTCACGAGGAAGTTGAAAAGGCATTAAATGATTGCCATTCTGGAGCTTGTGGTGGTCATATGTTAGGGTTTTCCACTGCTCAAAATATCTTACGCACGGGGTATTTCTGGCCTTCTATATTCAAAGACTATATAACTGCGGTAAGGAAATGCCACAATTGTCGAGTCTACGATCCAAAAATGTGTGCACACCTAGATCCTCTTCACCCAATCATTGTTTTTGATCATTTCACTAAATAAGGCATTGATTTCCTTACATGTAACCCTCACTCGTCCAAGGGGCATGGTTACATAATCCTTGCGGTAGATTATTTTACGAAATGGGTTGAGGCGATGCTTACATATAAGGATGACGGTGAAACAACATCTATTTTCATATTTAACCATGTGATTGCTAGGTTCAGAGTTCCATAAGCCATCATCACGGACCATGGTAGCCATTTTCGAAACTTTATGATGACTGATATTACTATGAAGCGAGGCCTGCATCATGAAAGTTCTACTCCTTATTACCCACGGGCATATGGCCAAGTAGAAGCCGTTAATAAGGTCTTAACCACCATGATTAAATGGATTATCAAGATCCATAAACAAGATTTACATCTAATGCTTTTTCCAACCTTATAGGCATACCATACCACAAGAAAAACTTCAACTTATTTTACTCCTTTCTAGCTCTTGTATTTCATGGAAGCAATTTTACCTATCGAATGTGAAATACCGTCTTTGAAACTGGAAATTGAAATATAACCAGCCATTTTTTCCGAGGGAGAACGTTTCTTGTACTTAGCATGTCTTGAGGAGACTCACGGTGATGTTGCATTAGCTGGCGAGGCCCAAAAGAAACGAGTTAAAGCACATTATGATCAAAATGTCAAACCTTGTTCATATGCAGAAGGTGATTTAGTCTTGGTCTATGATCAAGAGCACAATAAGTTAGGCGTTGGTAAATTCGAGCCTTTGTGGTATGGCCCTTATGTTGTAAAATATGCATTGGCAAAAGGGGCCTATGAACTAGTTGATTATGACAAAATTCTTTGGGAAAGCCCATAAATGGTCTTTACCTAAAGAAATATTATGCTTAGATTGTTCGGTGAAGAATTTGTATATTTTTGTACCATATTTTATGTGTGGCAATTTTTAGCAGCGTTTTACGATTTCACGCTGCTTCTCTTACTTATCTTGTGTTACTCTTGATTTGCAGATGTCGACGGTCCCTCAAACTTACTTTGGCTTCGCTGATTGTGCTAATCGTAGTACTCAAAATTTATCTTCCACAACCTGGGTCATTTATTCGCCCATAGATGAGTTAGTTCCTATTCATGGGATATGCCTTGGTCGAACAACAAATAATATTGCAGAGTATAGTGCAGTGATTGAGCGATTATTTGACGCCTTTTTATTTGGCATTCGTCGATTGATCATTAGGTTAGATTCGTAAATCATAGTATTACATTTGAATGGTGTCTGTTTAGCTAGAATTTTTTCCATGTTAAGAATGTTTTTGCGGGTTAGTCTCTTGGAAAGAGAGTTTTATTATATTGAGTATCAACATATTCTAAGAAATTTAAACACATTAAATGATGCATTGGTTGATTATGTATTAAATTTGCATTTGTAAAACATATGTAAGGAAATAAATGCAATATTCATCCATATATTGTACAAGATAGACTGAAATAGAAGCAGTAGCTTTCATTAGGTAAATGTATGTAAAATGTGTGGGTTTTACAAAAATGTCATTCAAAGACATGAGGCCCGTGGTCTTTATTTTCCGAACATGTCAGTACATCATAAAAAAGAAACAACATGGAATGATCCTGAGAGCTTTGGAAATAGTAAACAGCATGGAATGAAACATGAAAACACATGTTGGCAACCAAGGGCTGAGGCATGTCCAGCTTCGAAGAGAGGTAGCCCAACAACAATTTCTTCTTCGAATGAAAGCGGTGCAGACAGCATGGTGCACAATGACAGTGTGGGCACAACTGAAAACACATTTATCAATGCCTCAACTGTGGTTTCGAGCAATCACGACATAGGTAATTATGATGAAAGGATTGGTGATAAGAGGGGAAAAATCAGTAACGAAAATGCTGCTGCGGATGACAATGCTGCTAAGAAACAGCCTGCAACGTCATGGACACGTGATGCAGTGGCAGATCTAGTGAACATGGTAACATCAGGTTCTGGCGTTGAGTCCTATGCTGATTGTAATGTAAATTTCGTTGATTCCTACGTTGGCACTCTTGGTGGCATGATTGATGTTGAAACTATGAGCAACAACAACGCTGATGCCATAACAAGCATGGATGGGGTGAATACTACAACGTACCTTGACAATAAGGGAAGGGACAACAAAAACATAGAAGATGAGAAACGCGTTCCGGAAATTAATATAGGATATAGATTTAATCTCCTAGTTAATGATACCAGAAAGAATAATAACAATAACATTCAGATTGACAGCGCTGATAGGACACGTGTAGATAATCAATTTAGGGAAAAACCTAAAAACTGAGGTAATGATAGATCTGCTCTTAGTGTTTCCAGTAATCCCAATGTCCCTAAATCAAAACTATTACCTGATAAGAGAGTCGTTAATCTCTCATCCTTAATGCTCACTTATGAAGAAATTAATACGCTCAACAAAGGCTTGGGATTTGTAGTGTCCCCCAAGAACATTCCATTTGAAAGCATCATCTGTAACATTGAGAATGGGACTCAAGGCCTTTCATTAGATGATAAAGAGATATTAAGACAAGAGTGTTCCCTTGTTATGTTGAAATCTAAGAAGGATGAGATGCTCTTAAATCACTTCGCAATAATGAAAAGATAGTTATACTTAAGGCTGATAAAGGGGGGCAACTGTTGTGTTAGATAAGGAATATTACATTCATAAGATGAATGAACATTTAAATTGCGGGAGTTATAGGAAAATCAACTCCAACCCCATTCCTAGGGTTATAAAACAAGTCAAGAATGCCATCATGGGAACGAACCTTGAAGATAAATTGAAAAAGAAGCTGATTCCATTGTGTGAGGTTATACCTTGAATTTATGGATTACCAAAAATCCATAAGGAGGGGGTCCCTCTTAGACCTATAGTCAACACCATTGGTTCTCCTACATATGAATTAGCTAAGTATGTGGCTAAGATTCTGAAACCTCTAGTTGGTAAAACAGACTCTTTTATAAAAGACTCAAATGATTTTGTAAAACTTATTAAGAATGAAAGGGTGGATAAGGATGATATTCTCGTTAGTTTTGACGTGGTTTCTTTTTTTACAAATATCCCTCTAGATGAAGTTGTTCATGTTATAAAGATAGCTAGGTGATCCTAGCAGCGTTAGAAATAGTAAAAAGCATGGAATGAAACATGAAAACGCATGTTGGCAACCAAGGGATGAGGCATGTCCAGCTTCGAGGAGAGGTAGCCCAACAACAATTTCTTCTTTAAATGAAAGCGGTGTAGACAACATGGTGGACAACGACCACGTGGGCACAATTGAAAACATATTTATCAATGCCTCAAGCGTTGTTTCCATCAGTCACAACATAGGTAATTACGATGAAAGGATTGGTGGTAAGAGGGGAAAAACCAGTAACGAAAATGCTGCTGCGGATGACATCGCTACTAAAAAACAACTTGCAACGTCATGGACAGGTGATGCAGTGGCAGATCCGGTGAACATGGTAACATCAGGTTCTGGCGTTGAGTCCTATGTTGATTGTAATGTAAATTTCGTTGATTCTTGCGTTGGCACTCTCGGTGACATGATTGATGTTGAAACTGTGAACAACAACAACACTGATGCCATAACAAGCATGGATGGGGGTGAATACTACAACTTACCTTAATAATAAGGGAAGGGACAACAAAAACATAGAAGATGAGAAACGCGTTCCGGAAATTAATATAGGATGTAGATTTAATCCCCTAGTTAATGATACTAGAAAGAATAATAACAATAACATTCAGATTGACAACGCTGATAGGACATGCGTAGATAATCAATTTAGGGAAAAACCTAAAAACTGCGGTAATGATAGATCTGCTCTTAGTGTTTCTAGTAATCCCAATGTCCCTAAATCAAAACTATTACATGATAAGAGAGTCGTTAATCTCTCATCCTTAATGCTCACTTCTAAAGAAATTAATACGCTCAACAAAGGCTTGGGATTCACAGTCTCCCCCAAGAACATTCCATTTGAAAGCATCATCTATAACATTGAGAATGAGACTCAAGGCCTTTCATTGGATGATAAAGAGATATTAAGACAGGAGTGTTCTCTTGTTATGTTGAAATCTAAGCAGCCAAAGAGTAAGTTAACTAAAGAAGGACGAGATGCTCTTAAATCACATTGCAATAATGAAAAGACAGTTGTACTTAAGGCTGATAAAGGGGGGGAAAATGTTGTGTTAGATAAGGAATATTACATTCATAAGATGAATGAACATTTAAATTGCGGGAGTTATAGGAAAGTCAACTCCAACCCCATTCCTAGGGTTATAAAACAAGTCAAGAATGCCATCATGGGAGAGAACCTTGAAGATAAAATGAAAAAGAAGCTGATTCCATCCTATGAGGTTATACCTCGAATCTATGGATTACCAAAAATCCATAAGGAGGGGGTCCCTCTTAGACCTATAGTCAACACCATTGGTTCTCCTACTTATGAATTAGCTATGTGGCTAAGATTCTGAAACCTCTAGTTGGTAACACAGATTCTTTTATAAAAGACTCAAATGATTTTGTAAAACTTATTAAGAATGAAAGGGTGGATAAGAATGATATTCTGGTTAGTTTTGACATGGTTTCTTTGTTTACAAAGATCCCTCTAGATGAAGTTGTTCATGTTATAAAGATAGCCACAGATCCTAAAACAACGAAACTTGCAGAAATTTGTTTACGGTCCACCCTTTTTAGTTTTCAAGGCCACTATTATGAACAAATATCAGGAGTCGCCATGGTATCCCTGCTCTCACATATTGTCTCCAACTTATACATGGAGTACTTTGAAAGAAAAGCCCTTGACTCATACCCTTTGAAACCAACTTGGTGGAAAAGATTTGTTGATGACACCAACTTAAAATGGAATCATGGCAAGGCTAAGCTGGAGAAGTTTTTCAATCATCTTAACTCTATTTCTTCCGAAATCAAGTTTACTATGGAGCTTGAAGAAAACAGAAAAATCCCCTTTCTAGATGTCTTGATCAATAGAAAAGAGGATGGTACTTTGGGACACCAGGTCTATAGGAAGAAAACACATACGGATAGCTATCTACATGCTGACTCATACCGTCATCCATCACAAAAATTTGGTGTCTTAAACACTCTGGCTATTAGGGCTCTTAGAATTTCTGACCCTGATCACCTAAATGAAGAAATTAAACACTTGACCTCTGTTTTCAAAAACATAGGATACAAGGAGTTTAGTATTATGAAAGTTATAAAAAGAGCTCAGGATAAGGTCCTCTCTAGGGATCTTGAGGAAAGCACAAAAGAAAATTGTGGGAAAGTTTACCTCCCATTCATTTAAGGGATTATGGATAAGATTGCAAAAATTTAGAAAAAGAAGGATATAAACACTCAGTTTACAACATGTAGAACAATTAGGCAAATGATGAGATCAGTTAAGGATAACATAGATCATCAACAACTCAAGGGTGTGTACAAGATTGATTGCTCATGTGACAAGAGTTATATCGGGGAAACAAGACGATCTCTGAAAACAAGACTTAAAGAGCACGACGCTGATATTAAGAATGGGAGATCCCGTACATCAGCCCTTGTGGAACACTCATCCAAAACCAAACATCATGTATGTTTAGAAGACGCCAAAATCATTGCAAGAGAGGATCATTATCAAAAGAAGAAAATCAGAGAGGCCATTGAAATCATGAAATTTCCTCAGAACCTCAACAGGGACAATCGGGGCGAGATTAGTGGAAATTGGCTTCCCCTCATTAGACAAATAAATCCCTCCAAATCTTTTGTAGCTTAGTATCACTGGTTTCTCCCCAAAATAAAAATAAAAATAAAATAAAATAATTAATAATAATTAATTAATTAATAATAACCAATATAACAAAATAAAAATTTATCTAATGACTATAGATTACAGTAACATTAATTTTATAAATTAACATTTGGAAAATTATAAATCAATTAAATTAATTAATTAATTAACTAAACAATTAAATAGTTTATCATATCTATTAATAATTAATAATTAATTTAATTAAAATAATTATAATTAGAATAATTAAATTAAAATAAATAATTAAAACAAAAATAAACTAAAACTGAAATAAATAAAATAATAATAAAAATTAAATTAATATATGTAGGTTAAGTTGGCTTTCACTATTTAGGATCAATTAGGTTTATATATACGCTGGTTGGAGGATTCTTCTCTCAAAGAACAATCATTCATAAATCTACCATTTTTGGTCCTGATGATGGACCCCCTTTGGGGTTCGAAATGTCGACATGATGAATATAATACTGTGGATAATCCAGATCATACTACACCAAAAAATAACCACAGAAGCTTAAAGTCTAACAAGGAAAAAACTAGCCCTCAACTAGTGACTATGCATGATTATGATCATGATAGCATACAACAACTTGAGCTGCTCATCGTAGCAAGCGAATAATAGGCCTGGAAACCCCCATAGTGTGCCTCTGATAGCAGAGAGGCAAGTCATCTATCCCGACATCCAGGATGTCTAGGGTCAACCTCTCAAGGTTGTGCTCTAACTCAGTCAATGCCTCTATTGCATCTGGGATTGGAACTTTGGGAGCTATTGGCTACTCACCACGCCTATCATGTATGTGTAACCCTATCAGTCTCATCGGGGCCACATCTGCATGATCATTTCAAACAATTAGTTTTGGATTCCAAAAATAACAAAAAATTCAAAAAACAACCAAAGTGAAGTTTTACCTAGATTGCCCCACTACATCCTAGTTGGCAGTGGCATATCTGGATCACCTGTATAATCCATGCTTTCATATGGAAAATATTTAATCATGATGATTTGATTTTCCAGCCGCTCGAAGAAGTTAGGAGTATACCAAATCATTGGTCCTTAATCACCTGCATGGTGTGCCATAAGTGTGACCCATTTCAGCATGTGAGGGTCCTGGGGTCCTCCTCTCTCTATAACTACCTTTGGAGCGAGAAGAGGGATTCGTTCTAGATTGAATGGGATGACAAAGGAACCATACCCAAAGTTTTTGAGTTTAACTATTCTGACTCTAGTTAGTTTCCCTTTCAGATTGGCAACTACAACCTCACTCCATTTGAATATAGTAGGTTAAAAACACTCTATGATGGTTTGCAGCTGAGCCTTTGTAAGAAAATGTAGAGTTGCACTACCACATAGTCGTGCAACAATGAACCCGATAGCTTTCAATGGAAGCCTCGCTATGGTTTTAATGTCAATTCTCCCATCTTTGAGAGCAACCACGTTAGTACAATGTTGTATCAAATAAGTGGCATTGGTTTCGCCACCTCGCTTATGCCCATATAGAGAAATTTCTTCTCCACTGCGTGGAAGCCCAGTCAAGAAGTAAATCTCATTAGCATCAATGATGAGCCTATGGTCTCCAACTATGAAGCATTCTTCTTGGACATTCCACTTGCCTACCATCCACTCTAGCAATTCTAGTTGGGCCTTCCTACCCGGAATGGTGAAAAACTTGTGCAGACTACAATTTGTTAATGCATGTATGGTATCTGGGTGGTTTAGAGAAGTTATATCTTGTTCTTCATGCTCACATTCTCTCCACTCTATCTTTGCGGATCAAAAACATGGAAACAAACATCAAGATCATTAGAAATAATCATGGTGAAAATTTTCAAGAAATTTGGGCATTTTCTATTTTATTTTTTATGCCCTCGGCATTGTGTGCAACCGATATGTGCAGAACAATGCATATGTTCACAATTATCTCCTTAGAAACCGCGCACATTGCGATTTTTAGTGTGAAAAATACAGTCGATGTGCGCAGGCTCAATAAGGGTTAACTGCGCATATCGAGGGCAATTTTCAATTTGAAAACCCTCCCCAAAAAAACCTAAAACATGGTGAAATACAAAATGAGAACCATGAAAATGAAGATCTCAGAGAGGTGATTTACCTGGAGAAGACAACTCGTGATTACATCCAATGGTTTACCCAAAATCTGCCTCTGAAATTCATGGTGAAAAATGAGCTCTGTCACTCCCAAAGAGTTAAAAAGGAAAATGGTAAAAAAGTTTTTACTTTTTGGATTTTATAAGTTTTTAGGCCTATTAAAATATTATTTTTTGCCTATTAGTCCTTAAAATCCAAATTTATAATGTTTTTCACTATATTTTTTTAGCAGTGATATGATTTTTGAGTTTAAGTGTGTAGATCACAGGTTATTTACGAAAACAAATAAGCTTGGCATTGAGTATATTTTTATCACTTTTTCAAAATCCTTAAACTTAAGAAAAAATGAAACCAAGGAGTTCTGTTTACGCCCTTTTCAGACTCCCTAAACATAAAAATATCGTCGAGTACTTGATTGTTCGAACTCATAAAAATAAATGAACAACCATCTATTCAGTATAAGTTTACCCCTTTTACAGACTGAACTAGACTATTTATGAAAAAAATATACATTGACTAACCATGGTCAATAGATTTCTCTCCTGCATTATTTTACCCTTTTTCGGGCTTGAGGGACTCAATTTACAAAAAATGACATTGTGGAGTTTACTTATGTTTATCTCCTGAATCCCTAAAACTAAAAAACACTGAGCTTTACTTTCTTTGGGCTCGTTAAAATTTTATGTTGAAAGAAATGAGTGAGTTTTATTTTTGTCTTTTCAAACTCTTTAAATATGAAAATGACATCGAGTTACCCCTTCACTAGACTCGTAAAATCTAAATAGTGCAGGACAACATGATGGTACCAAATCACACCTTCCTAGGGTTCATTAAAAATACTTTAGAGGACTCATCCAAAGGATGAGCTTACAAGACAAGCATATGTTATCCTCCTCAATCTTGCCAAAAATAAAGAGGTAAATGCAATAATGGTGGGGGAAAAGTGAGAAAGAACCTTTGTTTTTTATTTTATAAAAGGTAGTATGTCGTTCTTGAACATGACACTCCATCACTTTTTGTGTCTAAGTTGGGAAATATGTTTTCCTCTTAATTGGCCATACCTCATTGAAATTATTTAGTTGGTTTAGGTATATTTTTTGAGTCACCAAGTCAGAATGTCGTGTCACCAATATGTTCAAAATAAGTCCAACCTTAGTTAAATTATTTTTCCATTCATAGCCTTCAGTCACGTCAACCATCCTTGATTTCGTCATGGATTACTCCAAACTGTTGTTCTTCAAAACTTGACATGAGTTTCGTGTCGTAGGTCCTCCTGCGATAGATCACTTCCTATCAACTTCAGCTCACTATTTAGGAAGTTGATATAGAAACCTTTAGTACCTTGAAGCTTGCATTCCTTAATGGTAGGTTTCTTTCCTTCGACGACAGGTTCTCATCATTGACCTTAGATCGAATGATTCTATGAGTGTTCGACAACACATCTATTCACATTTCATAGATTGTACTAGAATTACCTTAAGAGCCATTGTCATTATTGGTGGTTTCTCTTGCACTTGTTAATGGTTGAAATCATTGACCAGTAATCAAATGAATTCTACCATGTTCGACTACGAGACATTCACTAGCATGGCTAGATTTGTACTACGAATTGAGAGATGGAGATCAAGACCCTGGATCTAGTTTCATCCATCCAGGTTGCGTGGAGTTATTAAATATTCATGATTGTAAACATAGATCCATTGATGGCTTGTTGTGAAGGTAAATCCTCTCTGTAGATAGAGACAATCCCTCTAGCCCAATGAGTGGGTCTAGCAACAAACCAAACAAACTAACATACACTTTCCTAGTTTATATTTGACAAAAGAGGAGAGAAGGAGAAACCTACCTCGCTCTGATGCTAATCACTCAATCCTTTGGAGATGACTTTGATTCTTTCGCTCCAGGCCTCATTCCTTACTTTTTATTTACGTCTGAGTACGTGCAAGGAAGATCAAAGAGCTATGCAAAATACAAGAGCATATATGGCATACATCAAACATAAACTACTTAATAGATCAAGGAGTGTTAAACTAAAAGCATAAACATTTACACAATTATGGAAAGTGAACATTAGATGTATATATTAATGAGCTAAAAAGGGAAGCATACAACCTATGCCTTGATGTTGGAGACCTCCTTTTGGCGGATTTCCAAGTCCAAGCAAATACTCTTCAAGCACTCCTTCTCCAAGCTAGAATGGGTAGCATATAAGCATAATCTCAGCACAGGGATGCAACAATCAATGACCAACCATTTGGGGATGGAAGGGAGTGAATTTATAGGAAGGGAGAGGGAGTTAGGGATCAACAAAAGAGGGAGGAAGGTCCACATCTCAAGGGGAAATCCCATGATGATGAGATCAAGAGGTCCAAATGGCAGAGCTTGACCATATCACCAACAACCAATATCCAGCTCGTTGTTCTTGAAGGTTCTAGTGCACGAAGCTTCTCCTCCAGTTTGGGAAAACCTCTTGAAGAGGTTCAGTGTGGGTTTTCATATCAAAAACCATGCTGATAGTGCTAGGGTAGAACTCTGCAACCTACCATCAGCATGGGTAGACAGTGGAGCAAAATGCGTTGATGCTAAAATTTAGGTTTTTAGTTAACATCCTCCATAATGGATTCACGACAGTTTTCCTTTGATTCTTCAGGGAGGTTTTGGTATGTATATCATGATGGATATGGTGCACATTTTTCAATGTTTTGGCCTTGATAGTGTCTGATCATTGTCCACCATCAACAATCAGATCTGAACTCGATACATGTACTGGGGCAATTTATAAGTTAAGTGTTATGATTACAAGCTAGACCGGAGATCGACTGAAGCAACGTTTATCTATTATGCACTCGCAGAGCAATGTGCAGTTTGAAGGCTACCTGGCGTGACTTTAGACTCCTTCTGTAGCTATAAATCAAATAACACTAACAAGCAAACCAGTTCTCCCCAGTATGGTCGCCACTATGTTAGCGCTCAAATCTACCTTAGGCTGAAATAAAGTAAAACTCAAGGCTACATCAAACCACGCTCAGCCTCGTAGCTAGCCCTACAAGGACAGGAGAGGGCTCTCTCCGAGTCAATCTCGGCAAAAGGTAATCAATGAGGCTCGAGATGACTAAATTGATGACTAATTTTAGGCTTGGTATGAAGTACAAGGATTTTGAAATTGATTTTTTGGAGTTTAGTTGAATTCAAGGGAAAGGCAATTTTGGGTGCAGGAATGAGGCATAGTTTTTGCAGAGGTCTGATTGGGGCAAGGAAGGCAATAGTTTTGATGCTTTAAAGCAAGTGAGATGGGTAGATCAGACTGGTGAGGAGCTAAGGAGAGCAAGGAAGTCTCAAGGATTCTCCTTAAACTGAAGAAAACATGGAAATTTAAACAAACTTAAAGGCATAGCATAACCATTGATGGATTCTACCTTAACACTTCATTTGTTCAATTGCAGAAGATGAAAGAAGGAAAATGATGTAAATAACAACTTACAATTACTAAAAGAAGCACACCATCAAAACATAAAGCCACATGGATCCCAAAAGTGCTGCAAAACCCTGGTCTTTCCTTAGCCAAAAATGCAGAGAAAATATGTACAATAGTATGTCAAGCTATTCCCAAGAGTCCAACCTCTCCAACCCCTGAAAATGATTGAGAAATTACATCATATAGACCATCCTAACCCCTTTCCTTGCCTCTAGGGGTCGAGCTCATCATTCTAGGAGCTGTTTGAACTAATTCTAAACAAGGAACTGAAATCTAGGTAGTCAAACAACTTACCCCTATATGCTAGGAAACTAATTCATTCATTTAATTTTCACCTTTTAGTGAATGAATTCTATAGAACAAGTAAAAATGTGCCAAAATTACATCATACACATCAAATTACATCAAGTTGGGTCAAACATCACATCAAGAGGTGAAACTAGTCATAACTGGCCGAAATTCTGAGCTAGAAGGTGAAAATTTGACCAAAAAACCCTGTGCACCGCGCGCCTTTCCACCTATTTTTGGGGCACTTCCCGGCATCCACATTGAGCTCAGGTTGGCTTTTTGGAAAGCATTGGATGTCTAATTTCCAACCCAAGTGGAATTTTCCAATTTGGTGTCCATTTCCCCTCCAAAAGTGCATTCTCCTGGAGGTACTTCCTGCTTGTGCAAAAGGTGGCAAAAATGTGATTTTCATGGTGTTTTTGAGCCTTTTGGTCACCCAGAACTTAATGAAATGCTTTGGCAATAGCTGAGCATGTATAATTCATCATGACAAATCCAAAACTACAAGCCATTTGTGATTTGGATCTCCCAATCTTATGGGTCGCGCGCTACGCGCTACGCGTTGAGCCAAAAAACCTGTTTTGCAAGCCAAAAATTTCAAAATGACAAAATTTTCTCCAAATTCTTTGAAATTTGGGCTGAAGGTGCCTCATCAAGTGACATGCTCAACCAGAGAGGCTTCAGCCAAGATTCAGAGTCTATCCTCCCTTTTCGACATTTTAGTGCCCTCTCGGTCCATGCAATTCCGTTGTAGAGTCGTTGTCTTGGTCATATGATGTATTGGTGCCCGCCTCGATGGTATTGAAAGTTTATGCCAAGTGTATGTTTGATTTGTTGAAAATGAGGAATGAAGGCTTGATGTCTTTGTCTTCAAGTGCCAAATATGCCAAAGGGAAATGAGGAAGAATACAACCTTGGTAACACACCGTTTTCAAACCCTACAACACTTTTTATATTGACAAAAGGAGGGCTTCAAACTTGGATATCCATGACAAACTTTTCATGAACCCATTACATTTATGTTTCAAAAGCCAAGCACAAGTGGTGGATGTGAGCCTACCTGCAAATTTGTACGGAGAGGAGGCAATTTGATGCCTTTCCAAGCAAATTTCGGGCTTAATACCTACTGCACCGTGCACCTCACCCAATGCGCTGCACGCCCCTGATGCGCCACGCGCGTGTATTTTTACACTGCATTTTTGTGCCTGATGCACCGCGCGCCTTACTCAATGCGTCGCGCGCACCCAACTACATAGTGCATTTTGCAGGAGGCTTTTGGAGGCCTTCCCGGTGTCGAAATCAGGTACAAGATAGCGCATTGGAAAGGTCGTTGAGTCTACTTTCCAACCAAACTAGAATGTTTCAATTTGGATTTCATTTGCCTTGTCAAAAATCAAATCTCCCAAGACTGGTCAAAATGTGCCAAATGAGGCTGCCTCAAGGCAGAGTGCTGTTGCAGTAAATGTTTAAATGCCTTCCTAAACTCCAAATTGATCTCATGATAGCTCATTGGAAATCTCTTTGTGTCTAGTTATCATTTCACTCATCAAGAAAGTCATTTGGCCAACCATGCTAGGAGAAATCTTGATTTTCCCAAGGTCACTTCAGAGGTGCACCAATTATCCCAAGACAACGGTATTTTTGACATTTCTCTAAAACCATGACACCTGTGTAAAAAGTGAAGGAGGTTTTTCTTCCTTGGCTTGTTATGGACAAAAACCTCTCTCAGGTTTGCAAAATTCATCTTTGATTTCTCTGGAACATCTTTTGAGTGAAACTTATCCCGATGTGTGAAACAAGGGATTTTGTCGAAATGAAGTGAAATGAAGGGGATAAGGGGCTTCTAAATTCTTGGGGAAATTTTTGGAAGTAGGGAGGGATGTTAGGAAGCAGGAGAAAGTGGAATCCCAGAGATTGAGTGAGGGGAAGGGGTCCAAAAGGGCAAAACATAGGTCCAACTAAGAAAATTGCCAAGTTGTAGCAAGAAACTAGGGTTTGTGCAAAAATGAGGAATTTGGGAGATCTCAGTGATGGTAAGTGTTTAATAGGGTATAGGAAGGATAGGGGAAGGTGTATGAACATCTGGATACAAGTTTTGCTAATGATTTAACCATTCAAGAGAAATTTCCTTCAAAACCCTAGGAGAGGGAAATGAACCTTGCCTAGGTGCAACTGAGGCATGAACAAGGTGTAAAATGACCCAATGGAACCTGACATGATGCTAACAACCTTCTGAATGATGATAGACTCAACATAATGGTGACATGGACTGACATTTGGGCAACTTTGAAAGGAGTGAAAGCAAACCCTAGACCTAATGCCTAGTGACTAAATTTTGCTTGAAGACTCAATGAAATGACAAAATTTGATTTTGACACCTTAAAGTCACTTGTAAGAGCATGTTTGATCACTGGAGGAAGGCTGCAAAGATTGAACACTAACACTCAAAACACATATTTTTTCATTTACATGTATCAAACTCATATATTATATATATATATATATATAATATATATATTATAATATATTATATATATTATATATATATATATATATTATATATATATATATGTATGTATATATGTGTGTGTGTGTGTGTGTGTTTCTATTTACCATGTCTGTTATGTGATGTATTATGATTTACATGTTTTGCATATGTTAATGTGTTCATGCATCTTGGAATGTGATTATAAGTAATAAAATCAAAGTCTCATTCCAATAGACAAATTCGCAAATGAATTCTCAAAATTTGAGGGTTTCTAACTGAATATTGTCCATTAAGTTGTAGTACAATGAGCTGCGAATCATGATTCATGAGTAACTCTCTAATGCCAAGAGCAATAGCTTCTGACAAAATTTCGATGACCGCACTATATTTGGCAATGTTATTAGTCGTACGACCTAAACATATACCTTGTAAATTCACTAAATCACCATTAGGGTCACAAATTTCCCATGAAATAGAAGATAGATTATGTGTACTACTAAAAGTACCATCAACAAAACTGATGTAACGGATGGTTGACATCTGCAAACCAAGTAGAGCACGAGGTAAGTAGAGGAAAATGTCAAACTAACACACCAAAACCACACTGCGCACTAATGAAAACACACTAATGTACATAAGTATTTACACAGAAAATCACACATAATACCTCTTTAGGTAAAGCCCGTTTCAGGGCTCAACCAAAGAATTTCCTTCCTAATCTACTAGCTCATAGGCACCTTTTTGTAAAACTTGTTTGACAATATAAGGCCCTTGCCACATTGGTTTGAATTTCCCAACTCCAAATTTGTCATTGGTTTGATCATAAAGCAAGCCCAAGTCACCCTCAACAAAAACGCGTGGAGAAATAGTTCTATCGTATTGAGCCTTAACTTGTTTCTTCTAGGATTCAATTACTAACGTTGCAAGATGAGGAGTTTCATTGAGCCTTTCGAGGTAAAGAAAACATTCATCCTCAGGTGAGGTATTAGGGAGTAATTCGATAGCTAGTTTCAACGAAGGAATTTCACACTCAATTAGAAGCGTTTCCTCTAGACCATGCACTAGTTGAAAGGGTGTGAATCGAGTGGCAGTCTTACTTGTGGTTCGGTAATCCCAAAGAGCTAAAAATAACATGAGATGGCAATTTGACTTATGCATCCCAATGGTGCACTGAAGCACAGTAACCAAGACTTTGTTGACTAACTCAACCTAGCCATTGGCTTGTGGATAATAAGGAGTTGAGTTGTTGTGACACAAACCCAATTGAGCAGTGACATCTACCATCACGTAAGTTTGGAAATGAGATCCATGATTAGTAATGATGGCTTGAGGGACACCAAATCGAGCTATGACATGGTTGAAAATAAATTGAGCGGCAACTTTACTGCCAACATCACGTGTGGGCATCTCCTCGATCCATTTAGTGAAATAATCAACAACGATAATGATGATATAACCATGCCCCCCAGCCAAGTGATATTTACATGTCATGAAATCAGTACCCCATTAAGCAAAGGGGTAGACTGTAACCACTAGGTGTAGGGCAATGGGTGGGGCATGCTGTTTATGGTTGTAAATCTGGCAGGTGTGACATTTTTGGATTTCCAAAATGCAATATTTAAATATCGAAGGCTATAAATAACCGACACGAAGGATTTTCTGAGCAATAGCATACCCTAACATGTGACTGCCACAAGCACTAGAGTGGCAGTCATTTAGGACTCTCTCAGCTTCTTCAAGTGTCAAACATCTACGAAGGATATAATTGACACCAACATGGTACAAAGTATCATTAATTATTCGATAGGGTTGGGACTGATGTCGAATGTGACGACGTTCAAAATTGGACAAATTTGATAAAAAAGTTTGGGTTTGGAGATAGACAATAATATATTTGTACCATGGGTCAAGAGTGCTGATGAGAAAGAAATTTTCGTCAGGAATGATCTCTTCACATGTCATAGATGTGGTTGCGAAGGGAAGGTCACAAATTAACTCAATGAAAACCAGTGATTTCTTGGATTTCGCAGTAGAAAATTCCAATTCAAACTCCTGAAGGATAAAAATCCACTTAGAATACTTGCCCCCCAATAACTGATGATTCAGAATGTAGGTCATGGGATCGCAATAAAAAATCATAGTGGTTTTCTGCAAGATATAGTGTCGAAAGCGTTGAAGAATGTGAACAATTTCTAAAGTGAGTTTCTCGACATGGGCAGATCAAGTTTTGGTGTCGACAAGATTTAGGCTTAAGTAGTAGATCACATATTCATTTTCATCATCGTTGTCTTGCACTAGTACCATAGCAATAGTACTATCGACTGCGGCCAAGTATAAGAAGTAATCTCAGTGATAATTGGGGGGATGCAACAAAGGAGCACTAATGAAGGTGTTCTTTAACGCATTGAAATATTTTTGAGCGATTTCATCCCAAATGAATGGGATCCCCCTTTTCAGCAAATGAGTAAATCCCTTGGCAAGTTCAGCATAATTGGGTACAAAATGACGAAGGAAATTAGCAGCTTTACCTTGCAAGCTCTGCAACTGATGTAAAGATGATGGAGGGAGTAAATTTACAATGGCCTCAACTTTGAGGGGGTCAATCTGGATGCCTTCCTTAGATACCACAAACCCTAGGAGAAGATCAAATTCGATGTAGAAGACACACATGCGAATTTAAACAAATATTGTAGTGTCTATAGCGAAGAAAAATTGCTTGAAGGTGGTCAGGATGATCATGACGCTTAGCAGAATGGGTTAGTCAATTGTCAAGATACGATTGAACGATATGTTTAATGTCATGAAAATCATAAGACATCGCTCGTTGGAAGGTAATGCCAACATTCTTTAGACCAAAAGGGAGTTTTTTGTAGGCAAAGGTTCCCCATGGACAAATAAAAACAAATTTATGCTGATCGACAAGAAGAATGTTAATTTGGTTGCAGCCATAAAAGCCATCCATAAAAGAAAAATTATCACTCCTGGCACATTCATTAATGATTCGATCTATAAAAGGAGTTGGATAATTATCTTTCAGATACACCCCATTGATATCACGATAATCAACACAAACACAAATAGTCCCTTATTTTTTAGTCATAGGGATGATGTTCAAAACCCAATATTTCAATGGAATGGGGTAAATGAAACCAACCTTTAGAAGTTTTTCAACCTCTCCCTTTATAGCAGTTGCCTTTCTAGGGTGCACTAGGTGAAGTCATTGACGAACATGCTTCACATTTGGATAAGTATGAATTTCATGCACAACTATACTCAGATCTATGCCAGGAATTTCTTCATATGACCAGGAAAAGACATCAGGGAATTCTTTAAAGATGTTGGGTTGTGTTATATTCTTTCCATGACTAGCCCACCTAGTTAATCGAGGGGTTAGAGAGGAGGTGAAGCCCCCCATTCATTGTGCCGATTGCGCAGCAGTGAGGTCAGAGGGGGGGCGGCGACCCCCCCTGTACGAAGGGTTTGAGGGGGGCGATTAGCCCCCCTTTATGGGGTTTTGGGCAAGCGCCCCAGAGAAATTTTTTTTGGACCATATATTAGGTTGGGTAGGCCTATCTATGGTTTTGTGCATGGTTTTCACACATGGTTTTGGACACAATGGTTTTCGGTCCATGGTTTTGGACGCGATGGTTTTCGATCCATGGTATTGGATGCTTCAGCATGTATAAATATGTATTGTAACAATGAAAGGAACATATTGAAAAATCAATCTGGTAGTCTCGGTTTAGGGATCCAGGGGAATATCTCCGTGTATAAGTGTTATGCTCTCGCATTGTTTATTTTTTGTTTTTAGAATTTGTATGCAAGTAATTGTTGTATGGAGTTAAAACCTACATTTGGTATCAGATTTGTTTTGGCTTCAAGGGGATACCTTTACTGCTGAGGGGTTTTGCTCGGGCTTATGGTAGACCCTGTTTAGTGGGAGATCTATGGGATCAATTCTGGTGGTGAAAGATGGCAAGCAGTGGAAATATAGAGATCGAGAAATTTAATGGTCAAATTTTTGAGTTGTGGAAACTCAAGATGGAAGATCTGTTGGTGGATAAAGATAAGAGAATCGCGGTAGATCCGGGTACTAAATGAATAGGAGTGTCCAATGAAGAATGGAAGAAGTTGGATCAGAAGGCAAAGAGCACAATACGATTGTGTGTCTCAGATTCAGTATTGCTGAATGTATCAGGGGAAGCTATGGCTAAGGCTTTGTGGGACAAGTTAGTTACTTTGTACCAATCTAAGTCTATGGTGAATAAATTGTTCCTACCGAAAATGTTGTATAAACTGAGGATGAAAGATGGAGACTCAGTGAAATAGCATCTAAACGCATTTAATACTGTGGTAAGTCAGTTATTATCTATTGATATTAAAATTTCAGATGAAGATAAGTGCATCAGTTTGTTGTGTTTTCTACCAGATTTGTGGGATAGTTTGGTTATTGCAATAGATAGCAATGCAACTACCTTGCAGTTTGATGAAATGGTCTCATCCTTGCTGACGGAGGAGATGAGACAAAAAAAATATGGAGAGCCAGAATGGTGATGCCTTGTTTGTACGAGGACGGTCCCAGAACAGAAACAAAAATAAGTCATTGAGTGAGAGATCTAAATCTAGAGGGAGATCTAAATCTCTAGGAAAACCTGTAAAGGTGGTGTTTTGGAAATGCGAAAAGGAAGGGCACTAAAAAAGGGAATGTAAATCTAAAGCTCTTGACAAAGGAAAGGGATCTTATGATGCTCCTTCTGTAGAGGTGAAAACCACCTCAGATGAAGGTGGGGATGTGTACTTGGCTTCTTCAAGTACACATATAGATCATGAGGAATGGTTGATTGACTCAGGTGCATCCTTTCACTTCACTCCCCATAGAGACTGGTTCTGCGAGTATGAGAAATATGATGGTGGTGATGTTTTCTTAGGGGATGACAGGAAGGCTAGAATCGTTGGTCATGGAAAAGTAAAGTTGAAGTTGCAAGGTGGAAGGGTTAGAACACTTCTGGGTGTTCTACATATTCCTGCGTTGGCCAGAAATTTGATTTTCGTAAGCAAGATGGATGATGCAGGTGTAAAAACAGTGTTCGATAAGGATACCTGCAAGATGGTTCGGGGAGCACTAGTATTGATGCAGAGAGTTCGGATTGGAACTATGTACAAGCTGCAACGTAGCACTATTGTTGATGGGTGCAACAGTTCTGTGGTTCTTGAATGTGGAGCAAAAAATCTAGTGGTCTCTAGAGAGAAGACCATGTTGTGGCATCAAAGGCTTGAACATATTGGAGAGAAGGGCCTTCGAATACTTCATGGTAAAGATATGGTAGAAGGTATGAGTAATAGCTCTCT
>APFE030260770.1:26463-53364 GCA_000404065.3 Pinus taeda | reverse complement strand
TGGAAAACCAGATAGAGAAGAAGATAAAGGTGTTGAGGACAGATAACGGTGGAGAGTTTTGCAGTAAGGAATTTGAAGAATTCTGTAAGAAGTGTGGTATAGAACGGCAAAATACTAATCCATACACACCTGAGAAAAATGGAGTTGTAGAAAGAATGAACAAGACGTTGATGGAAAGGGCAAGAAGCATGCCCAGTGGTGCCGGGTTAGGACAAGAATTCTCGGCAGAGGCGGTGGAGACAACATGTTACTTGGTCAACAGATCACCTTCATCGACGTTGGAGGATAAGACTCCACAAGAGGCATGGACTGGTAAGAAACCCTCTCTTTCACATCTAAGGGTATTTGGATGTGATGCCTATGTACATGTTCCAAAGGATAAAAATACCAAGTTGGATAGTAAATCTAAAAAGTGCATATTTATTGGGTATAAGGATGGTTTAAAGGGTTATAAGCTTTGGGACCCAATAACAAGGAAGGTTGTGTACAATTGAGATGTGGTGTTCAGAGAGGTGAAAGATGTTATTAAACATGAAGTCCAACCAAAGGAACTTGAGAAGATAGAGTTTGAGCTTAAGGAGGAAGAATCAGACTCTATAACAGAGGAGGAATCAGAAGATGAGGAGCCACAAACTCCGGGTGTGAGAAGATCAGTTCGAGAAAGAAGGAAGCCAAAAAAGTATAGTCCATCTGCTTTCTGTTCAAATTTTGCTTTATCCATTACTGATGATGATCCCGTAATTGTGAAGGAAGTAGTAGATTCAGAGGATGGAAAACTCTGGAAAGAGGCCATGGTTGATGAAATGGCATCTTTGCACAAAAATGAGGCTTGGGATCTAGTGGAGTTGCCAGCTGGAAGGAAACCCATTGGCGGCAAATGGGTGTTTAAGAAGAAGACAAATGCAGAAGGAAAGGTGGAGAAATACAAAGCTTGGTTGGTAGAAAAATGTTATTCCCAAGTGTCGGGAATTGATTTTGGTGATATTTTTTCTCTTGTTTCCAAGGTAGCTTCTATTAGATTACTTTTATCTGTTGTTGCTGCTTTTGATTTTGAAGTAGAATAGATGGATGTGAAGACAACATTTCTTCACAGGGATCTGGAAGATGAGATCTACATGAAGCAACCTAAAGGTTTTGCGGTGAATGGTAAGAAAGAACTGGTATGCGAGTTAAAAAAGTCTCTGTATGGGTTAAAACAGTCACCAAGGATGTGGTATCAGAAATTTGATACATTTATACGAGGAATTGGCTTCACCAGAAGCAAAGAAGATCACTGTGTGTATTTTAAATTAATTGGTGACTGTGTTATTTGTTTGGACTTGTATGTGGATGATATGTTTCTGGTTGGAAATGGAAAAGAAATTATCTATGATTTGAAGACCCAATTGTCCTCCAAATTTGACATGAAAGATATTGGTGCTGCAAAATATATTTTGGGCATGGAAATTAAAAGAGATTGGGCAAAGACGAAGCTCTGGTTAAACTAGAGGAAGTATGTCGAGACAATATTGCAGAGGTTTAATATGCAGGATAGTAAACTGGTGAAGGTTCCTATTCTTATAGGTGTAAATTTATTTGCCGAACAATGTCTCAAGACACAAGAAGAGGAAGAGGACATGTCCCTTGTTCCATATGCAAGTGCAGTTGGTATTCTGATATATGCAATGGTCTGTACTATACCAAACATTGCACATGCAGTGGGAGTATTGAGCATGTTTATATCAAAACCAGGGAAGGAGCACTGGACAATAGTGAAGTGGTTTTTCAGGTATTTGTGTGGCACTAGTGATTATGGTTTGTGGTACCAAGGAAGACCAGGATTGGATAGAGTGTTTGATATTCATGGCCTTGTTGATGCAGACTGGGATGGAGATCTGGATCAGAGAAGATCTACAAGTGTGTATGTGTTTAACCTATTTGGAGGTGCAGTCAGTTGGATGAGTAAGAAACAATCTATAGTGGTACTATCAACCATAGAGGCAGAATACATGGCAGCCACTCATGCAAGAAAGGAAACAGTTTGGTTGTAGATATTGTGTTCAAGTATGGGGGTAGTACAGGGAGCTATAAGGATAGATTATGACAGCCAAAGTGCAATTTTTTTGGCAAAGAACTCTGCTTACCATTCAAAGACAAAGCATATTGATGTTTAGTATCACTTTGTGAGGGATATGATAGAAGACAAAAAGGTGTTGTTGGTAAAGGCGGACACTTCGAAGAATACTACAGATGCATTGACAAAATCTGTGAGCTCTGAGAAGTTCTCTTGGTGTAGAGAAACAATGGGCATTTCAAGGCTGGATAAATGAATAAGCTCTCCTGTGGCCCCCTGTGGAAGGAAAACAACAAGTGGAGAATGTTGGGTTGTGTTATATTCTTTAAACAACTAGCCCACCTGGTTAAGCAGGGGGTTAGAGAGGAGCAGAGCCCCCCCTTTATTGTGTCGACTATGCAGCGGGGGGGTCATAGGGGGTTTGAAGGGGGTGGTTAGCCCCCCTCTACGGGGTCCGGGGCAATGCCCCGATGAATTTTTTTTGGACCTTATATTAGGTTGGGCGGGCCTACCTATGGTTTTGTGAATGGTTTTCACACATGGTTTTGGATGCAATGGTTTTCGGTCCATGGTATTGGATGCTTCGGCATGTATAAATATGTATTGTAACATTGAAAGGAACATAATGAAAAATCAATCTGGTGGTCCCGGTTTTGGGATCCAGGGGAAATCTTTGTGTATATGTGTTTTATGTGCTATGCTCTCGCATTGTTTATTTTCTGTTCTTAGAATTCGTATGCAGATAATTTCTGTACAGGGTTAAAACCTACAAAAGAGGGAAGTGTAAATCTTGATCTCATCTGGAGAAGAAGAAACCCTGACATGGATGTTCTTGAAAATTCTTGGTTTAACAGAAATGTCGATGGGCATCGTAGTAGTAATGTTCCCCATGTTTCTCTTAGACAAAACTTTGTTGGAAACACTGGGGGGGGGGGGGAATCAGTATTTATTTTTCCCACTATTGTTTTACCAGTTAAAAATATTATATTCAGAACACAAGATGAACAGCAAGAATAAATGCTTTTATTATATAAACTATGCAGTAAAATAGATACAATATATAGATGGTTGCAATCAGTTGCCAAGCTCCAACTTGGACTTTGGTGAGGCTCCAACCTCCAGAGCACCAACTCTATTTTGCCAAGACACAAATCTTGGACTTAGGAGCACAGACTCCCAAGGACTTCAATCCTTCCTACTTCTGAGGCATCAACCCCAAGGACTCCAATCCTTCTCACTTCTGAGGCACCAGCCCCAAGGACTCCAATCCAATCTTGACAAGGCATGTTTGATAGTAATCTTTTGCTCTCAGAAATCTTCTTTGCTGAGTTCTGTCTATTTATAGCTTCACTGTAGTCTCCAAGCTACAGTATCAATGACAACCAATCTTCTTATCAATGATTCTTTACAACTCTGCACACTGCCCACACATAGTCTCCAATAGCCTTCATGCTCTCTGATAATGCCTTCACACAACTCTAGTCAATCTACTATTAGCTGCACTAAGCTCTACATAAAGAACACCTTCTTGTTCAAGCTTATGTTCTCTTCTGGCTACTTCTCCCATTCGACTGTCTGCTATCCTATTGGCCCTGCGGCCCTCTTTTTGTTCTGTTGGATCCTCTCCTCCCTTTGTCTCCTCCAGCTTATTTTCCATAGCCTTCAACAACCTTCAACAACTAAGCCACACATTCAAACAATTCTTTATTTTCTTATATCTGACACCCCTGGCCTTTGGCTTCCTTTCTCTGCAGGCTCTTCAGCTTCCTCAACGCTCGCTTATCCTATCAGTTTCCTCCTCGGTCGCTGTCATTTCCTCTGCGCTTGCTTGCTTCTTTGGCTTCCTGAATTTCGGTTTCCTCTGTCTATCCGAGCATTCCAATATTCACATGACACGTTCAGGAGGAAGAGAGGCTGCATACACGTAGAATACTTATTACAAGTTAAAACCTGTAACAACGCTCCTTTTATCCATAATTATTTGACATACACAGGGCTTTACAGTGTAATGGACATGCCATGTCCTATTGCAATCGCTAGCAGCTTGATTCTAGTCTTTTGAGCTATCGGGAGCATTCCTTAACGTATCTCTGTCTCCAAACCCCGCGCAAACAATATATACAAATACACAAGAATTACGATTGAACACAGGCAAAAAAACTAAAGGGCGGACTTCAAAAAATATTACCCTTGCACCTAAACTGTATCGGATCCGCTCCTTAAATCGCAATCGGCGATTTGTGACTCCCGATGGTCCTTTATATGTTGGGCTCATGACACCGCCGATGGCTAACAGCCGATCCACCACTGGACACAATATTATATTAAGCCATGTTATAATGTTTGATCGGGTCCACATGCTTTATCACAATCGGCGCTTCTAGTCGGACAACCCTCTGTGTAGCATTGCGATGGGTAGATGCGATATGGTATTAAACCATAGTTAATACTCTCATCAGGTCTGAAACCTTATCGCAATCAGTGTTTTAATGTGGCAGTGCCTTAACCACTTGTGATACATAATCCCGACGTGGTGGACGCGATATTAAATTGCAACGTATTGCAATGGTCCCATGGGTCTACGCATATATTATCGCAATCAGAGGGTTTTGGGGGTGACAACCCTTTTGAACTTTGTGATATATATATATATATATATATATATATATATATATATATATATATATTGCTCTGTTGTTTTGACTTTTTTTATATGCTCCATTGTTTTTAACTTTGTTTTTATGCTCCTCTACTTATGTACCGTACTCTTGGCATATGCGATAGCTCTTACTCCTCGATAGTCCTTCCTTTTGTATTGTTGCTCCAATAGCTGTTAATGCATATAGATGGGTTTTGTTTCCGATAGCTTCCGATTGTGTAATCTTGCTTCCTCTGATGGCTCTGTTTTGGCATATATATATGTATATATATATTATATTTATATATTATATATTATATTATATAATATATATATATATATTATATATATATATATCTATATATATACATATATATATATATATATATATATTATATATATTATATATATATATAGATATATGTGGCTCCTCTTGTAGCTCCTCTTGCTCCAATGTGGCTCCTCTGGCTTGGCAGTGTCTTTCAAAGACCTCCTTTCATATATGAATGCCTCTCTTGCTCTGATATCCTATGATATGCTTTGATCTACCTCCTTAGGTAACTCCTCTTTGCTTATGGCTTGGCTATCTTGATGGCCTTGCTCCTATCTCTTCATGAATCTGCTCTGCATCCCCTTGGCTTCATGTCATCCTCTAGTATCCAGAATATTGCCATATTGACATCAATGACAACCTAGGTCAACAAACTTTGTGCACCAAAATAGGCATTTGAAGTGGATGGGTTAGTGTATAGGAAACAAAGGTATCTAAACATGATGAAATATCTTTGAGACTCAGGAGAAACGAGGAATGGTGATGTGCATCATTTCAGGGAATTTCCTCAAGAGACATAACCTTGGTGATACTCTCGTCAGTGGGAAATGTCTCATTCAAGAGATCTAGAGAATCCAAAGAACCAAGCCAAGTAGATTGTGAATACACGTCTACATGCATACTAAGAGTAGCATGACTTTAGAAGTGACTGCCAAAGCCAAAACAACAACTTGATAGGCTTGTTCTACTGGGTTGAGTGGCATGCCATTGCTAAAAGAATCAATCTGAACGGGGCGAGGAACGATCCAAGGATCGAGAGAAGTGGAGATCATGTTGATAGAAGCGACGTTTGGAGGTGGGAGGGAAAATGTTCCCATAAGAGTAGAGTCTTTGAAAAGACCTACCCCAACACTCTCATAAGGGATGTCAATATTTCCCACATATGGCACATTTCCATTTGCAAAACCAAAAGAGAAAAAAGCTAATTCATCAACGGTGACTATTTTTCCCTCGCAAGGAAAATAGAGCACATAGAACAAAGAAGAAACCACACGAAACATGGCATGAGTCCAACTTCAACCAAGTAGAAGGTTATAATTCAAATTTACATCAACAACTTCTACTTCTAAGTTAACAGTTTTCCTTTCCAACGTTATGGGAAAGTTCGTGAGAATACTGTAAGGACAAGATCCTTTGCTATCAAAGGCTTCTTAGGTGGTAGGAGATTGGTTGAGATGTGGAGAGCTTATAACTTTCTAGCATGAGATAGACATGATGCAGGTGGAAGCACCCTCATCAATCACAGTCTGATGAATCGTCCTCCCCTTAATAATGACTTGGATTAAGAAAGAAAGTTGATGCGAAAGATGTGGAACATGATTTTCAAGGTCAAAAGTAATCAAACTCGAATCAGTAGGTTCAATTCCTCTTATAGAGGATAGTAATGCTTTCTGCTGCGATGGAAAAATTTGCAGAACTTCCAAGGAAAAAATCTCTGAAGGTGCTTGAGCTAAGTCTTCGACAATATTGTAATGCTAGGCAACTCACACATTCAGATTGTAAGATGATTTTCAAAGGACACCTTTGGGAGGTGGTCAGATAACAGTGTCATTACTAGGTCTCTTAACATGAAGAGGACTAGAATTGGGTGGAGTGGAAGTGGAAGGTGTATCAATAACTTCTTTCTCCACAACTTGTTTGGGAGGAGTCAGATAGTATGTTTCCCGAGTGGCAACAGAAATGGGTACCGTTCCACTCATATAAACCTCAGAACCCAAAGATATAGAAGATTATAGTTGTTCTAACAATTGGGTTTGTTGTGATGGAAAAAGGTTATTTTAGTACAGTCGGTGTCCCTGCAATGCCTTTTAACAAGGGACTAACTTCTGCACGATGGGGAGAATCCTTGGTTTAGTAATCTTCCTCACAAATGAGACAAGGATATTTGGGCTTACGTTTAGATGCATCATGAGCAGATGATTTCGGAGGATCCTTTTTTGGGGCATTAGATTTGGCTTTTCCTTTACCCTTCCTTTTACCTTTCGAGGTTTTTACTGTCACGGTAGATTGAACGACATTAATGATGGGGTGAAACTACATCTTTACGTAGATACAGAATTTTAGTTAACTAAAATTCTCGTTTTTTAAACTATCAGACCCCGTCCTCGTTATCAGAACTCAAAACAAGTTAATATCCTGTGAAAAACTTCATTTAAGATATTATGCTAAAATAGCAGAATTACTTGATTTACCCGATATTTGGTAAAAACTTTCTCGGGTCCGAACTTTGTATTAACCCGCGTGCTTCTTTACCACGTGATCACCGTCTAATCGCATCCCTTCCTGATGGATGGATACGATCAACCCAGAATCCAACTAGATTAAACCACAGTTGATAACTCATTAGGTCTGAAAATGAAATTAAAGTATGTGCATTTATCCGTGCGATATCTGTCGGATCTGCCTCCTTCAATCGGACGACCCAGATTCACTGAGCTATTAACTTAGTTTAATAAAATATCGTGTCCATTTTTGGATTAAACCTCGTCTCTTATTTGCATGTGATGACCGTAGATATAACGTATCTGTCGACCGGATGATTCTGAGCTTCTTCGGGTTTTCTCACGAATTTATCAACTGACCCAATCTTATAACGTTTTGGGTCTGTTTCCTATGTTAATCTGTGTGCTCTTTCACTACGCGAACACCGTCGATCTCCCACTTATAGACCATCATTGATCCATCCTGTGATCAATGATGATTTTTTAGTGCATTCAGTCTTGTACACCTTCAACTGTGATCAACGAATTAAAACCTCAACCATCAGAGTCCATTAAAGGTTTCAAGTTCGCACACAATTTCCCATATATAACACAGGATTCAGTCTACAACTTAAGGAATCAAATCACATAATAAAACCCACACAGAAACCACTTTTAAACACACAAACTCCTTTCATTCATAATAGAATTTACATATATGTGCAAAACATCTCATGCTCTGTTATGTTCTTTCCTCTACTTATCTTTCTTTAACACTCTAACACTTTGTCTAAAAAACTATATTTCACTCTCCTTGCATGCTTACATTTATAGAAATAAGTACATAGTTATGGATTATTATAAATCCATAATCTTCTCCAGAAATCACTCAACTAATTCCTATTTAATGATCTCGTAATCCCAAAGATCTCTATGAGATATTTATGAGTCTATCATCACTCATATTCTCTCATAATTGAGAATATTTACAATCAAGACCTCCCACACATATTTCCAACTCAATTTATATAAGATTCATAAAAATAATTAAAAACATCACCCCCCTAATTCAACCAAATGTACAATAATATTCTGAGCATGATGCTCCTCCATCGGACTACCGATGTAGAAAAAAAATCATAGACTCATGTCTATGAGGTTTGTCACTTTTCTGTAGTAATCTGACATCTACAAGTCTGAATGACTTGTTACCTCCAAGATTCCAAACTTTGTTTTGTTGATGGTCCTTCAAAGGATTAACTTCATCATGTTGTTGTGTTTTTGTTCCTGTCATCTTTCTTTCTCCTCGTCTCCAAATTTTGAATGAGTCTCGAACTAGCTCACTTATATCTTTGACAGGTAATTTTGTCGTGCTGAGATTAGTAAGAACTAAATCTAGAAGTTCATCAGCATCATCACTCGAACAGTCAACCAAATTTTGTGTATCTATAAAACTATTTTCTCCACCATGCTCTAGGAGTAATTCCTTCTTGTTAATCACATCAACACAGTTGATGTTCCCTATGGTGTCCTTTACTCCTTTTGTTACAGGTTCTTTGGTTTCAACTTCTTTGGCTTCTAGCTCTTTGTTTGCTGCTTCTTTCTCCAATTGAGCTGCAAACTCAACTTCATGGGATGAAAAACAATTATCCCAATTCCCTTCAGGTTCACAAAAGACATTTTGATCAGAAAAATGGTCATTAGATGTCTCTATAACAACAAATTCCATACCTGCATTCACAAACAAACTATCAGTTTTAAAAATATCAGACCTTTTGGTCTCTTTTGATGCTTCAAGCACCAATTTCCCACCATGGAATTTCTGGTTTTCAGCAAATCCTCTTTGTTGTGAATTAATCCCTATGAGTCTCTCCTTCTCCAACAAAGAAATATGTATTTGTTCAAGTTTGTTCATCAACATAGCATTCCATCTCTGTTGCAATAGATTCCACTTAACCCATTTCCTTATTCTCCATCCATGTCTTTTGTCTTCATTCACTTTCTCTTGAAACCATTCCTGTAGTATATTCAATTCTACTTTCATCTCTACAATACTTATCCTACGCTCTTCATCACTCATCTGGCATTTATTTGAACCTTTCCTAAGTTTCTCCATTTTAATTCTTCAAACTGAAATTCAAAAAGAATATCTACCTTAATCAAATTCTAAAACTGACACCTCTGCTTTTTCCTTTGCTTCTGTTGCGCCTCTAATTTTCCTTGTCATATGCTTTCTTGATCTCTAACAGCTTTAACTTGTGAGCTGCAATTAGCCTCTGCAGTGACAAGTCTCCTTGTTGTTGTACATGCCTCACTAAGATTTTCTCCTCTGAGCTTAGTCTTTTGGCAAGCAATTGGTTCTCCCCTCTAGAACAAAATGAGCACTCCTTGCTCTAGGCTACTGCAAATCCTCTCACCTTCCTCTGTTGTTACTCTGCACAAAAATTAATAAGACTAACATTGACAATTCATACTTCACGTAGAATCTTCTTCTGCTCTGATACCACTTTGATGGGGTGAGACTGCATCTTTACGTAAATACAAAATTTTAATTAAATAAAATTCCTGTTTTTTAAACGATCGGACCCCGTCCTCATTATCAGAACTCAAAACAAGTTAAAATTCTGTGAAAACCTTCAGTGACACTATTATGCTAAAATAGCAAAATTACTTGATTTACCCGATATTTATCAAAAACCCAAATTACTCACGGAACCCAAAGGAATAAAAAAAACTCCAGTTCAAACTTCCTCGGGTCCGAACTTTCTATTAACCTGCGAGCTTCTTTACCACACAATCACCGTCGGTCTCCCACTTATAGACCATCATTGATCCATCCTGTGGTCAATGATGATTTGTTAGTGCATTCAGTCTTGTACGCCTTCAACCATGATCAACGAATTAAAACCTCAACCATCAGAGTCCGCTAAAGGTTTCAAGTTTGCACAAATTTCCCGTATATAACACAAGATTTAGTCTACAACTTAAGGAATCAAATCACATAATAAAACCCACACAGAAACCACTTTTTTTTTTGTTTGTAAGTTGGGGAGTTACCATTTTCTATTAACAAAATTGAAACCACTACAATCTTAAGGTGGTCTCAACCCGCCCCGAGGGGAAACTGGGTTTCTTGACCACCTGTAGTTTTTGACTGCTAACCAAAAATAAAAAGTTTTCAGTCTATCTTTCCAGGCTTTGTAAACATCAACCTTATATCTGTTACTAATGTCATATGATTGCAAGTAAAAATTATCAAATATCCTATACATAGCTAATGGAAACTAAGAATTGCACTTTTTAAATTCTTTAGAAAACATGCCTTTTCTTCATTGATTCCCTGCATCTTCTTGCTGCTCCTTCTCCTTCTTGATTACCAAGCCACTCGCCTCTAGCTGCTGTTGAATATCCTCCAGCCCCTTGTCCTGCATGAGTAGGGTGATTAAGATGTTCTTCAGCTCTTTTTTCAGGTTTGGGATCCCCTGTGATAATTCAACCATTTCCAAGGCTATCTGCTCCATAGCCTTGGACATAAGCCTCTTCATTACCCAATATAAGTGTAGAGACTATTTATATAATGTCATTTGGCCACGAGTATGTCCAGGATCCGGTAGAAGATACACCCAGTCCTCCATTTCCTCCTCAGACTGTGCCTGTATTGCCTCTTCCTCCCAATGCTCAATTATCCTTCTGATTTTCGGGTTTGTCTTTTCGTTGTAGGTTCTCTCAGCTGCCTGAACCTTTGTCCCAATAGTTTTCCTTCCCTTCCTACCTGCCCCTTCAGCGCTGGTCTCCCCATCTTCCACCATGCCTTCTCGGCAGCATCGACCCCATCTGCTTCTTCCCTCTGCTACTCCCTGCCTCCTCTGGCCTCCCCTGCCTCGTCGACCTCGCCCTCGAATTCGTCTTCCGCTCTCTTCCTCAGCTTCCCGTTCCTAACTTCCTTCGGCTTCCTCCCTTCCTCTTTTCATGGTCCTACTTCCTGCGTTTATCCCATTTCGTCCGCGATTTCCAGTCCCCTGTTCTACCTTCTCATTTTCCGCTTTGACATCTTCGCTCCCACTCTCTGAATCATCATACACTGGTATATAAAATTGTTCTGTATCCCCCTCCATTATTCCTTTTCCCTTGGCATCCTGGTTCCCTCGACCCTGGTTCCCTTCTCCTACCCTGCTCCTCATCCATCTGCCTGTCGTCATACTACCTTCTACTGCCATTCTTCCCTCGCTTCTTTGTATCCTTCTCCGTGTCCCTGCTCTTTCTATTCGTCTCCTTAATCCTCCCTCTCTCTCGGCTGTGTGCGGTTGATTATCGCCACCCTCTCCTGTTTCTCTGCATGCAGTTTTCTTCGTTCCTCTTCGCCACCCTTTCTCCCTTATGCCTCCCCTCCTTCTGCGCTTATACCTTACCTCCCTTACCGCTCTGTTGTCCCATTCTCCCATGCTATCATTCCCCTGTCTTGTTTCTGACGTACTGACACCTCTATCGACCTCCGTCTATACCTTGCCGTCCCTTCGCCTTGATCGGAGATCCTTCTCACCGATCCATTTTCCCGTGGTAATCATTACTTGAACCCCGTTTGTTCTTACCTGCCTGACACACTGTCGATCATTAATTGCCCATCTTGCCACCTTGCTCATCCCGATCAGGTTTCTTGTCATCGCTCTTTCAAACTGTGACTGATTCATTATGATCCTCGGTAATTATGTTTTTAAGTTCTCCCCAGCTTTGATCCGCTTCCAATGAGGGCCAGCTCCTGTCCAAACTGTTGGTTGCCTATTTACTCCCCCAATTAGCCAAAAGGTCCGCAGCCCTGTTCCCGTTGCGTCTCACATGATTTATTATTTTGTATTCGATTCTGTTTAACAGATCCGTTATATCTTGAATAATGCCCGCTGTCCTCCAGCTTTTTGCAACTTTCTCCCAGCTCTTTCCGTCCTTTAGTTTGCTCAGCATCCCTCTTGTTATCTGCGAATCCCCTTCTATCTCCAGATTCATGTATCTGTTTCTCACTACTATTCTCAATCCTTGGTGTACCGCCTAGTGCTCTGCTTTGTTGTTCGTCATTTCGCCTCCCCATTCCGCGAAAACCCACCTTGTTTTTCCATTGCTATCTCTAAAGATACCTCCTAGGCCTGCTGGTCCAGGGTTACCTTTAGACGCCCCATCAAAGTTCAGTTTTATGAAATGCTCTCCTGGATATCTGAATTGGTTGGGACTTTGAACTTGTGGGTCGCTTTTATTCTCTTTTCTGGGATAAATCATACTAAATTCCATATTTAAGTTGGAAACTATTCCTCCTTCCTCTTGGTTCATTCTCCAGTCCTCCTCTTCCCATGTCTCTGATATAACTGTTTCTTTGATCGATTTGCACACCTCCTCCCAAATTCTTTCAGGTTGATAGCTTTGTTCCCTGAAAATCCTCCTATTACGTTCTTTCCAGAGGAACCATATCAAAAAACCTACCGATAAGTTCCATATTCTTCTTATTACTTTGTTGTGAAATTGTCCTTTTCCCCATTGCATTATGGTGTTCTGAATGCTGCTTGGATCTCTCATTGTCTTCCCGAAAAGAAATATGATCTTCTCCCATAAGTTTCTTGCATAAAGGCATTTATTTAGTATGTGCTCCTGGTTTTCCTCTTCTCTGCTGCATAGGCTACATCTCGAGGGCCCATAATAGCCTCTCTTCTGGATTTTATCTCAGGTTAGAATCCGGCCCTTACTAACCAGCCATGCGAATATTGTGATTTCAGCCACCATTTTCCTTCCCATATTATTCTCCAATCCATTGCACCATCTTCCATTTCTTGTTTTGTTGTTAAGTAATAGGCTTCTTTTACTGTAAAAGTTCCTTTCATTGATCTTCCCCACCTGAGAATGTCCATTCCTGGTTGAGTTTTAATTTTTCTCAATTCTACTTCTTTAGTGTAAATTTTCTCCAGTTCTTGGTTTATATTTTCAAACCATTCCTCTGGTTTCCTCCAAGTCCTCCATATTCCACTGTTCTCTTCATTTTTCCAATAATCCCTAACATACTCCATACCTGCCCTCTTCACTTTCTGTTGAATCTCTTGTAAGGTCTGTATCTCTGACATTTTATCTCTCTGCTGCCATCCATCCTCCCAAAATTTGGTGCTGCTTCCTTCACGGATTTCTCAAAAAGCATGTTTATTGACCACGTCTCTTTTCTGGCTTGCCAATTCCCATATAGAGGATCCTTTTGGGACTTCTTCAATTCTCAGTCTGCCTTCTATTGAGTCCGGCATGTTATATTTTTTTTCCCAAATTTTTTTCCACACATCCTTTCCTCCTTGTACCCATCTCCACCATAATTTGGCTCATAAAATCTTATTTAGCATTTTTGGATCCCTTATACCTGATCCTTCTTCCTCTTTTCTTTTCACCAGGTTTTTCCATGAGACTAAGGCCCATTTCCTCTATTGTTTAGGTCCTCCCCAAACAAACTTCCCGAATATTTCTTTCAATTTTGAGCACACTCCTTTGGACGCTGCTCTGATGGACAGAGGGTAGATACGGATCGATTGCAAGACTGATTTTAACAGGGCTATTCTACTGGCTATGTTCAAAGATCTAAGAGACCAGCTTGCCAATCGGTTCTTTATTTATCTATCACACCCTACCAGTTTTTCATCCGGGTGGGGTGTATATCCAACTGGTTCCCCAGATACTTGGTGGGGAGATCCCCCTGTCTGAAGCCTAAAGTTCTGGTTAAATGAGCTTTGATAGAATCAGGGGTGTTAAAAATAAATGTACATGATTTTTCTTTATTTATCTCCATTCCTGAAGCCTCCATGAAGATGTCAAGTACTCTTTTGATGTTCCTTACCTCTTTTATAGAGACTTCTCCATATAGCATTATGTCGTCTACAAATTGTTGATGCGTTATTGCCAAATTGTTTCCCCATGGTTCTAAGCCTTTAATTATCTTTTCCCTTAGCTCTCTTTTGATAATTCTCCCAAGCCCTTCAGCTGCCATTATAAATAGAAAAGGAGAGATTGGGTCTCCTTGTCTTATTCCCCTTGTTGCATTAAAGGTATTCATTGGGATACCATTTACCAGTATTGAGAAGATCGGTGTTGAGATCATGCTGTAGACCCATTCAATCCATCTCTTTTCGAAACCAAATGCTTCAAGCACCATTCTAAGGTATCTCTAGCTCAAGCAGTCATAGGTCTTTGATAGATCTATTTTTATCATCATTCCCTGCTGCTTCTTCTGATTTAGGGAATGAATCATCTCCTGTATAACTACTAGTCCATCAAGTATTTGTCGCCCCTCGACAAAGCCAGTTTGTTCTGGAGAGATGATAATCGGGAGTAAAGGCTTTAATCTTTTCGCTATCAGGGTGGCTATAATCTTATAAATGACATTGCATAATGCTATTGGGCGAAATCCTTGAGCATCCCCTGACTTATTAGTTTTAGGGATCAGGGTTAGAAAGGCCGAGTTAATACCTGGCCAGATCTTTTGCTTCATTCTTGATTCCTCGACAGCTTCTAAGATTTCCTGCCCTAAGAAGTGCCAACCTGCCTGGTAGAATTCTACTGTAAACCCATCGGGCCCTGGAGCCTTGCCTTTTTTCATATTCATAACAATTTCCTCAACCTCTTCCATAGTAGCTGCCCTCATCAACGCCTTGTTCTTTTCATTTGTTATGAGTTTGGGTATTTCCTTGCATATATGATCAATTGCTTCTCCCTGTGCCTCCTGTGGTTCAGTGAGAATTTCTTTATGATAGTCCACTAGGACTTTTTCAATTTCTCCCTGTTCTATTACCCATTCCCCCTCCGCATTTTGATTAAAAAGATCCAGTTCCTTTGTCTGTTTTGTATCATCGCTTGATGAAAAAATTCTGTATTCCTTTCACCCTCGTGCAACCATTTAATCCTTGACTTTTGCCTCCACATAATCTCCTCCTGTTTTCTCCTCTCTTCCAGTTGGTTGATTATTCTGCCCTCCTCCTTACTCCGTTCTTCATCCCTTCCTTCCATGATTATTCTTTGTTGAATGTCCTCCATTTCTTTCTCCAATTTCTGTTTTTCCTCCATGATGTTCTCGAACTCCTCTTTGTTCCACTTTTTAATTTTACCTTTAATTTCCTTGAGCTTCAATTGCATGGTATGCATTTTTCCTTTCCCTTTAACTCTACTTTGAGTCCACCATTCTTCCATTTTTTGTAAGAAATCGGGATTTCTAAGCCAAAAAGCCTCAAATCTAAATGGTTTCTTACCATTGTTTTTGTTGATATCAATTTCTAGTCGAATCGGCCAATGGTCCGACCCTAGTCCTGGAAGGATTTTCATTTCTATGAATACATCTCGGTTCAATATTTGTTCAAATAAGAGAAACCTATCTAATCTCGATTCTATCTGGATTTTTCCTCCCCTCCTATTATGCCATGTAAAGACATCGTTAGTTGTGGGAATATCAACTAGTCTCTGTTCTGTTATTAACTCATTAAACTCCTCCATGCTCTGATCTGGTTGCCTTATACCTCCTTTCTTCTCTCTTAAGTTGCGAATTAAGTTAAAATGTCCTCCTATTATCCATAAGTTATCAAGGATAATTCGTCTTATTACCTGTACATTCTTTAGGAAATCCTTCCGATCCTTGGGCAAGTGGGGGCCGTAAACCCCTGAAATAAGAATTCTTTCCTCCATTCCTGTCAACCTAAACAGACCTGTTAATATTCTAGGGAGGCTAATCCAGTTCTCAAAAATTACCTCCTCAGGATTCCATATAATTGCTAGACCCCCGGCTAAACCAACCACATCTTGAGCCATTACCTCATATTCAGGTCCCATCCTTTTCATTATTTCTTGCAACTGTTGCTGATTCATTTTTGTTTCCTGAATTAGCATTATGCTGGGTTTGTCCTTCTTCAATCTCTCCTTTAAATATCTCTGCTTACCCTTACTATTGAGTCCCCTAATATTCCAACTTGTAATTATCATTTATAACTTTTTGAAGGTTGTTGAAATACCTCTGACAGAGGTATCACTCTACCTGAATTGACTAGTGATTCTCCCACTGCTTGAATTGTTTCATTTATTGTTCGTCTATCTCTCTTTCTGCCCACTTTGCCATTACCGTCCATTCCCAGGTTTTGATTTCCCTGTGATCCTGTTTGATTTATTCCGATCTCTGGAATACATCCTTTCTTCTCTTTGTATTTTTGGAACGCTTCCTTATATTGTTGTTTCTGTGATTCCAGTATGAATCTTTCATCTAGGTTCTTCCATTCTTGAAGTAATTTCTTCATTATTCTTTCCTCTTCGGTCCCATTATCTTTTCGATTGTCTGATTCCTTCGGCATTTGTTCCACTATGTTATCCTGGCTTTCTCCCATCTCTACTTCTGCTTCTCTATTCTGGCTTATACTTTTACCTGTTGTCTCGACTATGATCTCCATTGGTGCATTTTCATCATCCTCTTCTGCTTTCTTTCCACCTTTGATTTCTTCTTCCTCATCCTGAAGGACTTGAAACTTGTTCTGGTTTTCAGCTGGTATATTCTTTTCTTTTGGTTGTCCTCTTGTTCCCTCTGATCTTGGTTTTTGCCTTCTCTGAACTTCTTTGAAACCCTTTTCGCCTATATCTGATCCTTCTTCTTTCCTTCTTTCTTCCTCCAGAATTCTTGTTGCTTCCCCCTCTCTATTCTGTGGACACTGTCTGTATAGATGTCCGTACTCATGGCACCTTCGGCGTCTAAAGGGAATGTGCTCATAATCTATTGGCTGTTGCCATATTTCATCATGGTATTCCACTTCTATATATTCCGGCAGGGGTTATGCTATGTTCATGTACACACATATCCTAGCGTAAGATGTGTATTTCCCTCTTTTGGTCGACTTTGCCACTTTGACGAAAGCTCCGATCGAGTTTCCAATCCCTTCCAATATCTCAGGGTCCCAAAATTCCGTTGGTAACCCAAACAATCTGACCCATATGGGTGCTGCCAGTAGTTTCTCCGCATCTGGGTTGTGTCTATCTTCCCAATGCCTCATAAATAGTCTAGCATTGTTCATGAAGTATGGCCCCTCCTCGAATATTCTCTCCTTGTCTTCTAAGTTTGCAAACATGACTGTAAAAAAGCCCTTTGCTCCTAGTTTTAGATCTATATGTTCTTTTGGCTTCCATCTTAGTTGAATCCATTTTGTTAGATCCTTTTCAGATGGCCAAAACCCTATAAACTTACAGATCAATGCATGATCCTTCATATAGCAGCGGTAATCTTCCAGTTTATTGTTAGGGATTACATACCTTGTTTTTTCTGTGCCCTAGGTAAGCACCTATTTCCCATTCTTGCTTGCCATCGGTTTCCCAGCACTGGTACGTCTTTGTCATTCTCTTTCTGCATTCCTTGCTTCCCCCCTCCACTGGTTTCGCTTGCTACCACGTTTCTGAAGGAGGGGATCTCTCCCCTCCCCTGATTTCCGTCCATGGATCCCTTCAGCCCCACCCGATTTCTTTCTCCCTCCTGCCTTTCTGTTTGCCTTTACTGATCTTCGTCCGCGTTTAAATGATCCTTCCCCTCTCCTCCCGAGCTGCCTTACCTCGCCTCCATGGCTCTGCTATCCCGTTCGCAGAAACCCTAGCTGCGCCGTTGCCTCAGGTCCGCCATCGCCCCCCCATTCCCACACAGAAACCACTTTTAAACACACAAACTCCTTTCTTTTTTTTTGGTTGATAAGTGGGTGAATCCTAAAAATCACTCTTACCCTGTGGCTGAGAGGCCATGACTCAGGGACGTCTAAGCCGTCAAAGTCACTCGGGGATCGCACCCGGACTGAGCCGCACCAATGGAAACCATGCTGGATTTTTGGTATCGGTGAGACTAGAACCAATGACCTTTGCTTATGGAGCACCTTAACAGCGCACTCCTTCATCGACTGTTCTAAATCTCTTTGATAACACACAAACTCCTTTCATTCATAACAATATTTACATATATGTACAGAACATATCATGTTATGTTCTGTTCTTTCCTCTACTTAGCTTTCTCTAACACTCTAACACTCTGTCTAAAAAACTATATTTCACTCTCCTCGTAGGCTTACATTTATAGAAATAATTACATAGTTATGGATTATTCTAAATCCATACTCTTCTCCATAAATCACTTAACTAATTCCTATTTAAGGATCTCGTAATCCCAAAGATGTCTATGAGATCTTTACAAGTCTATCATCACTCATATTCTCTCATAATTGAGAATATTTACAATCAAGACCTTGCACACACATTTTCCACTCAATTTATATAAGATTCATAAAAATAATTAAAAACATCACCCCCCTAATTCTACTAAATGTACAATAATATTTTGAGCAGGATGCTCCTGCATTAGACTCGCGATGTAGAAAAAAATCATAGACTCCTATCTATGAGGTCTATCACTTTTTTGTAGTATTGTGACAGTGACAAGTCTGAATGACTTGTTACCTCTAGGATTCCAGACACTGTTTTGTTGATGGACCTTCAAAGGATTAACTTCATCATGCTGTTGTGTTTTTGTACCTATCATCTTTCTTTCTCGTCATCTCCAAATTTTGAATGAGTCTCGAACTGGTTCACTTATAGCTTTGACAGGTAACTCTGTCGTGCTGAGATTAGTAAGAACTAAATCTGGAAGCTCATCAGCATCATCACTCGAACAGTCAACCAAATTCTGTATATTTGTAAAACAATTTTCTCCACCATGCTATAGGAGTAATTCCTTCTTGTTAATCACATCAACACAGTTGATGTTCCCTATGGTGTCCTTTACTCCTTTTGTTACAGATTCTTTGGTTTCAACTTCTTTGGCTTCTGGCTCTTTATCTGTTGCTTCTTTCTCCAATTGAGCTGCAAACTCAACTTCGTGGAATGAAAAACAATTATCCCAATTCCCTTCAAGTTCACAAAAGAACTTTTGATTAAAATAATGGTCATTAGTTGTCTCTATAGCAACAAATTCCATACCTGCATTCACAGACAAACTATTAGTTTTAAAAATATTAGACCTTTTGGTCTCTTTTGATGCTTCAAGCACCAATTTCCTGCCATGGAATTTCTGGTTTTCAGCAAGTCCTCTTTGCTGTGACTCAATCCCTATGAGTCTCTCCTTCTCCAACAAAGAAATATGTATTTGTTCAAGTTTTTTCACAAACATAACATTCCATATCTGTTGCAATAGATTCCACTTGACTCGTTTCCTTATTCTCCATCCCTGTCTTCTGTCTTCATTCACTTTCTCTTGAAACCATTCCTGTAGTATATTCAATTCTTCTTTCATCTTTGCAATACTTATCCTACTCCCTTCATCACTCATCTGACATTTATTTGAACCTTTCCTAAGTTTCTCCATTCTAATTCTTCAAACTCAAATCTAAAAAAAATGTCTACCTCAATCAAATTCTAAAACTGACTCCTCTACTTTTTCCTTTGCTTCTGCTGTGCATTTGATTTTCCTTGTCAAATGCTTTCTTGATCTCTAACAACTTTAACTTGTAAGCTGCAATTAGCCTCTGTAGTAACAAGTCTCGTTCTTGTTGTACATGCCTCACTAAGCTTTTCTCCTATGAGCTTAGTATTTTGGAAAGCAATTGGTTCTCCTCTCTAGAACCATATGAGCACTCCTTACTCTAGGCTACTGCAAATCCTCTCAGCTTCCTCTGTTGTTACTCTACACAAAAATTAATAAGACTAGCATTGACAATTCATACTTCACACAGAATCTTCTTCTGCTCTGATACCACTTTGATGGGGTGAAACTGCATCTTTACGTAAATACAGAATTTTAATTAACTAAAATTCTTATTTTTTAAACTATTGGACCTCGTCCTCATTATCGGAACTTAAAACAAGTTAAAATTCTGTGAAAACCTTCAATTATGTTATTATGCTAAAATAGCAGAATTACTTGTTTTACCCGATATTTAGCAAAAACTCAAATTACTCACGGAACCCAAAGGAATAAAAAAACTCCAGTTCAAACTTTCTCGGATCCGAACTTTGTATTAACCCATGCGCTTCTTTACCACGCGATCACCCTCGATCTCCCATTTATAGGTCATCATTGATCCATCCTGTGATCAATGATGATTTGTTAGTGCATTCAATCTTGTACGCCTTCAACTGCGATCAACAAATTAAAACCTCAACCATCAGAGTCCACTAAAGGTTTCAAGTTCGCACACAATTTCCCGTATATAATAGAGGATTTAGTCCACAACTTAAGGAACCAAATCACATAATAAAACCCACACAGAAACCACTTTTAAACACACAAACTCCTTTCATTCATAACAGTATTTACATATATGTACAGAACATCTCGTGCTCTATTATGTTCTTTCGTCTACTTAGCTTTCTCTAACAGTCACTCTGTCTAAAAAACAATATTTCACTCTTCTCATAGGCTTAAATTTATAGAAATAAGTACATAGTTATGGATTATTCTAAATCCATAATATTCTCCATAAATCACTCAACTAATTCCTATTTAAGGATCTCGTAATCCCAAAGATCTCTATGAGACCTTTACAAGTCTATCATCACTCATATTCTCTCATAATTGAGAATATTTATAATCAAGACCTCACACACATATTTTCCACTTAATTTATATAATATTCATAAAAATAATTAAAAACATCACCCCCCTAATTCAACCAAATGTACAATAATATTCTGAGCAGGATGCTCCTGCATCAATTAAGCTCGTAGGTTTTACCATGATTTGGAGAGGGATTCGAAGGAGAATTGGATGCAGTAGTTGAAATGGATTTCTGCTTCGAAGAAGTTTTACTAGAAGTTTGAGTCACTGACCCAATAATACCATTGACAGATGGTACATCTAGAGGTTTAGAAGATGTTGGATCCATAGATGGTCTTGGAAAATTAGGAAAGAGATCATATAATGTGCCAGATTGGGAATATACTAAATCTAAATATTGGGCAACGGCTATAGCTTGATCTTCAGTCACACAACCACCCATAGCTATGTCCTTGGAAATTTTGTTGATGAACGATTTGGTAAACCATTCAGTTAACAACTCATCAAGTATATCAAACTTGATAAGGCAACACTGACGTCTCCACTCATGTATATGATCAGAGATGTGGGTAGCAATATTATGTTTCAAAGATGTAAGAAAATGGGTACCAATTTCATATTGAACTGGTAACTGGAAGTGAGTAAGGAAGGCCATTGCCAAAGAGTTGAAGTCTTGATAGGTACCTCGAGGTAACTCGATGTACCATTTCGCATCAACACCCATTAGGGTTCACTGGAAAAGTCGTAGACGGACAGAGTCCTCAACCTAGGAATTGGATGAACACCCTAAATGGCAAGTCATAACGTGGACATGGGGGTCTTCTCTAGACTTTCATTCGAATTTCGTGCAATCACCAAGAATTTTAGTAAGAATGGAGGCCAATATGACTAATGGAGTATTAGATCATTTGTGACCTTTGACACATCCGGTAGTTGTAGCGCTGCTAGAAATGGAAATTGTGAAAGGCATGGGAGGCCTTTGATAAGGCCCAACTTGTGGTGTCCAACCTTGTTGGTATGATTTCTACCCCCAAAGTGGCGGATTTTGACCATAAGGAGCTTGATGTTGCCCCCACTAAGAGGTATTTTGACCATACAAAGGTGTATTTTACCCCACAAAGGTGGGTTTTGACCAAGGTAAGGTTGATACTAACTCGTCATGGGACATTGAGAACCATAATTTGGATAAAAAACTTGCGAAGAGTATGGGCTATAAGGTTGTTGTTGAAATTGCTGACCCTTGTGGTAAAATTGGTGACCTTGCTGCTGCAGGGGTTGACCTTATTGCTGTAAGGGTTGGCCTTATTGATACAAGGGATTGTTTTTCTGTTGCAAGCGTTGTCCTTGCTATTGCGATGGTTGTTAATAAAGCCCTTGTTGCACATAAGGTCCTTGTCTTACATAAGGTTGTTGTTGTTGGATAGTTCCTTGCAGAATTTGTTGAGTTTTAGGTTGGTACTGATAAGTTCCAGATTGAAATTGACCAGATGCCCCAAATGAGGGATTTGAACCAGGTTTCATTTAGGGGCCTACCTGTTGGGTAAAGGGTGGATTTTGAGGCTGTTGTGAGCCATATGGAGGGTATGGTTGTTGGTAGGGTATTTGGGTTGAAAGAGGTTGTTGATACGGGATTTGGCCTAATCTAGATGGAATAGATGATCCACTAGGATAAGGTACACTAACAACATTTTTACTAGCTCCGGTAGCGTGAGTTTGAGATCCGCTCACATAAGTTCCACTTGAAACAGGAGGTACATATGAAGGAGGTGGTTGTTGCCCCCCATGTGGTGGGATAGGTGGTGGCACATATTATCCACTTAAGGGAGGACTTGAGGAACCTATAGGGACATTAACTACCCCAACCATAGCTGTCGGTTCTATAGGAACTGAAGAAACCACAATCGGTATACGAATTTGAGAGGAAACGCTAGAAATAAACGAACCAGAAGTAGGCATGGTGCCCGATGACCAAGTGGGATTGTAATAAAGTGAAGATGCACTTGGAGTACCTGAAACCAATTGAGCCAAAGAGTTATAACCATGTGGAAATAAAGGTTCACTACTTTTAGGTGGTGGTGGTGGTGGTACACTCCCCACATACGGAAATCCTTCAGGTGGAAATTTATATTTAGAATCATAATATTAAGACATAAACTACTTAATAGATCAAGGAGTATTAAGCTAAAAGCATAAACATTTACATAATTACGGAAAGTGAACATCAAATGTATATATTAATGAGCTAAAAAGGGAAGCATACAACCTATGGCTTGATGTTGGAGACCTCCTTTTGGTGGATGTCCAATTCCAAGCAAAGACTCTTCAATCACTCCTTCTCCAAGCTAGAATGGGTAGCATGTAAACATAATCTTAGCATAGGGATGCAACAATCAATGACCAACCATTTGGGGATGGAAGGGAGTGATTTATAGGAAGGGAGAGGGAGTTAGGGATCCAAAAAAGAGGGAGTAAGGTCCACATCTCAAGGGGAAAGCCCATGATGATAAGATCAAGAGGTCCAAATGGGAGAGCTCACTCGTTGGAAATAGTAGTGAACACCATAAGACAAATGCATGCAGATGAGATCACTATTTACACTGCCCTCTTTAAATAATTCTACGATGTCTTTGCCTGGTCATATGAATAAATGCTCAGCATAGATTTGAGTATAATTGTGCACAAAATTCCTGTTTATCCAAATGCGAACCCTGTTCGTCAACGACTTCGCTCAGTGCACCCTAGAAAGACAACCACTATAAAGGGAGTGGTTGAAAACTTCTAAAGGTTGATTTCATTTACCCCATTCCATTGATAGATTGTGTTTCGAAAATCGTCCCTATGGCTAAAAAACAAGGGACTATTCGTGTTTTTGTTGATTACTGTGATATCAATTGGGTGTGTCTGAAAGATAATTATCCAACTCCTTTTATAGACCAAATCATTGATGAATGTGTCGGGAGTGAGAATTTTTCTTGTATGAACAGTTTTTCTGGCTACAACTAGATTAACATTATTCCTACCGATTAGCATAAAACTTATTTTATTTATCCATGGGGAAACTTTGCCTACAAAAAACTCCCTTTTGGTCTGAAAAATGTTGGCTCTACCTTCCAACGAGCGATGTGTTATTCTTTTCACTACTACTTCCCTAGTGGAGTCGCGAATTTTTTGTGAAGGAAAATTCCTTGGAATGATGCCCATCATCATTCCTCGTTTCTCCCGAATCTCGAAGAGATTTCATCATGTTTAGATACCTTTATTTCCCATACACTGACCCATCCACTTCAGACACCTATTTTGGTGCACAAAGTTTTATCTGAGGGAAACATGGGGAACATTACTGCTATGATGCCCATTGACATTTCTGTTAAACAAGGAATTGTCGAGAACATCCATGTCAAGGTTTCTTGTTCTCCATATGAGATCAAGATTTACACTTACCTCTTTAAAGAATTCTGTGATGTCTTTTCCTGGTCATATGAAGAAATGTCTGGCATAGATTCGAGTATAGTTGTGCACGAAATTCCTACTTATCCAAATACAAAGCCTGTTCTTCAACGACTTCACCAAGTGAACCCTAGAAAGGCAACCACTATAAAGGGAGAGGCTGAAAAAATTCTAAAGGTTAGCTTCCTTTACCCCATTCCATTGAAATTGGGTTTCAAAGGTCGTCCCTGTGACTAAAAAACAAGGGACTGTTCATGCTTGTGTTGATTACCATGATATTAATCGGGCGTGTTTGAAAGATAATTATCCAACTCCTTTTATAGAAAAAATCATTCATGAATGTGCCAAGAGTGAGATTTTTTCTTTTATGGATGGTTTTTCTGGCTACAACTAGATTAATATTCTTCCCACCGATCAGCATAAAAATGCTTTTATTTGTCCATGGGGAACCTTTGCTTACAAAAAACTCCCCTTCGGTCTGAAAAATGTTGGTGCTACACTCGAACGAGCAATGTCTTATGTTTTTCACTACTACTTCCCCAGTGGAGTCACCATTTTGTTGTGAATGTAAATCCCCTCTGCAGACAAAGGCAATTGCTCTAGCAACAAACCAAACAAACTAACATACACTTCCTTAGTGTATATTTGACAAAAGAAGAGAGAAGGAAAAACCTACCTCGCTCTGATGTTAATTGTTCAATCCTTTGGAGATGACTTTGATTCTTTCACTCCAGGCCTCGCTCGTTACTTGTTCTTCACATCCGAGTACATGCAAGGAAGATCAAAGAGCTATGAAAAATACAAGAGCATATATGACATACATCAAACATAAACTACGTAATATATTAAGGAGTATTAAGTTAAAAGCATAAAGAATTCCAAAATTATGGAAAGTGAACATCAGATGTATATATTAATGAGCTAAAAAGGGAAGCATACAACCTATGCTTTGATGTTTGAGACCTCCTTCTGCTAGATGTCCAAGTCCAAGAAAAGACTCTTCAAGCATTCCTTCTCCAAGCTATAATCGGTAGCATGTAAGGATAATCTTAGCATAGGGATGCAACAATCAATGACCAACCATTTGGGGATGGAAGGGAGTGAATTTATAGGAAGGTAGAGGGATTTAGGGATCCAAAAAAGAGGGAGGAAGGTCCACATCTCAAGGGGAAAGCTCATGATGATAAGATCAAGAGGTCCAAATGGGAGATCTTGACCATATCAACAACAACCAATATCCAACTCGTTGTTCTCGAAGGTTCTAGTGCACGAAGACTCTCCTCTAGTTTGGGAAAACTTGCCAGAAGAGGTTCAGTGCGGGTTTTCATATCAAAACCCGCGCTGATCGTGCTAGGGTAGAACTGTGCAACCTACTATCAGGACCGGCAGGCAGTGGAGCAAAGCGTGCTGATGCTAAAATTTAGGTTTTTAGTTAAACTCCGTCAGAATGGATTCAAGGCATTTTTCCTTTGATTCTTCAGGGAGGTTTTGGTCTATATATCATGATGGATATGTTGCACATTTTTCAATGTTTTGGCACTTTTGGATATGGAACAAGAAGTGAACAGGAGATGTGACAAAATACTTTGTAACATGGTTGCATCCATACTATTTCATCTATTGACGTGGATCTTCATATGTATTTCCATACTGATTTTTTAAGACATTTATGTTCTATGGGGATTCCTACCTCAACAATGATTATATATTGCATTGTAACATTTGTTTGATTGTTTTAGGTCTCAACTATAGTCTCTAACTTAAATCTTGGCATGATAAAGCACTTCAGTCATCAAATATCTCTTATGACTTTGCACTTTAGGGGGCACTCTATTACACGTCATTTTGTCGCATTAGGCAAATGACCATCAGTTTGGATCTTTCGATATCCATAAATGTGTCCCAAAGAATTTCCTACAAGTTAGAATCTAAATTATCCAAAAGAAAGTGGAATTCCTGGATCTCATGGTTAAAAACCCTATTTTTGGCTTCCTGCGCAGTTCCCTAGTCAATTTTTGCGCATACGCAGAAGGTTCCATTAGGAACTGTGCATAAGTACACACTGTCTTACACTGTGACCTGTGAACATGACTTAACACATCAAAAAATAAAAAGTAAAGTCTATAAGTATTGTTAGTCGCATCTATGATCCAAGGAAAATTTTAAGGATGAAAAATTTTCTTGAAGTTTAAAAACATTGGTGAATCTCACTAATCCCTAATATGCAAACTGTAAAATGTTTATATATAGTCTCTATATAGTGTTGGCAATTTTTAGGGTAAAATGATATGTATTGACTAGCCCAATGCTTTCCATTCCAATGGGAGGTGTTGATGTTGTATTAGGAGTCCAATGGCTACAATCCTTGGGTACAATAGCTTTTAATTTTCAAGAACTTTTCATGAAATTATCTGTGGAAGGAAAGGAAGTTGAATTAAGGGGTATTGCAGGGAAACCAGGAAAGATAATCAGCTCTAACGGTATGACTAAGCTTCTAAAAAAGGAACGAAAAGGTGTAATTGCACAATTATGTTCGCTTGATGTTTCCACATTGGAATCATCTATTTCTCCAGATCTCCAAAAAGCCTTGGACAATCATTCCAAGGTATTTGAGACTCCCAAAGGTCTCCCACCTATTCGTGATCATGATCATGCTATTCATCTGAT
>APFE030260770.1:0-24723 GCA_000404065.3 Pinus taeda | reverse complement strand
AGTTTTCCATGTTTCATGTTTAAAGAAGGTTATAGGCGATAAGATCCCAATTCAAACAATATTGCCAGAACTTGATGAGGAAGGAAAAATTATATTGGAACCAGAAGCAGTCACAGAAATAAGAACTCGACAACTACGAAATTGATCAATTTCCGAGTATCTTATCAAGTGGAAGAACTTATCTGCTGAAGATTCCACATGGGAGATGAGAATTTTATACAGAAGCATCCAGAACTACTCAAGCATTGAGGACAACACTTTTTTGAAGGAGAGGGATGTTGGGCCCCTATAATACTAGTGATTACTCCATTACTATTGTAGTTGTACCCCTTATTAATATTGTTGTACTCCTATTGTCCCCATATTGTTATTACTGTGCCCCATAGAATCCCTCTATTGTTATTTTTGTGGCTTTATGTTATTATTGTTAGGTTGGTTGGGTTATATTGTGACTCCTTCGACTCCTATATATAGAAAGGAGGATTTGTCATTTTTATCATCCAAGAGTTGTTCATTTATCTAATGTAAAGGAGGTTTCCCCCTTGAAGAGGCTGAATTCTAAGGCGTGGAACTATCTTTTCTATCTTTTTTCTTTCGCTGGTTTCATACCAGTTATCTAGTACCCTCATATTGTTGCCACATTTATGCACCATAGATTCCATATTTTTCAAGAGGAAGTTATCCAAAAATATCTTAAAGCTAAAGACTTATGGTATAGTTTTGTGTTGTTGAATTTATTTTCTATTCTTTGTCAATTGTTTATTATTATTCTATTTATATTGTTTGTAGTAACTATATCTTTATTTTCTTCAGATATGAGTGGCAGCATACACGTTCAACACATATCCATGGTTTCCTATGGTTTCAAGGCACTCCTAACATGGAAAGACTTGATTGGTCAAATGCTTCTGATGTACAACTTGCAGAGAGATTCGTTGACAAGTATGTAACTGCATGAAATCCAAGTGACATACATCATCACAACATAATGGCTCCACGAAGCCTCAATGATGACCCTTGCCTATTGAATACTGATCAGATTTTGTATTGCAATCCTCATAATGATTATGAAGAATTGTTAAACCATGTCCAAAGGCACACAAATTGTAGTGTAGATTCTTGTTTGTGCAAAAAGGGCACTATTTTCACATGTCGGTACAATGCTCCATGGGATCTTTGTGATGAATCAAGATTATTCATAAATGATCAAAGAAGAAAAAAATATGAGGCAACAAGAAATGATGACAGGCTCAATGTACATAAAATTGACCTTCTAACGATGTGGTGTGCAAATGTTGATTTCCAACAAGGGCTTTCTCGGTATGTTGCCTTGAAATATATTGCTAAGTATACATCAAAAGTGGAAAAAAGGTCTAAAAGTTATCATCATATGTTAACTAGAATTTTAAATTCTATTAGCTCTGAGGATCATGCTTTATGTGCATACAAAATGTTTCTTGTAGAAATGGTTGTTGATCGTGACATTGGAGCACAAGAAACGAGCCATATGTTGCTTAAGCTACCTCTTGTTATTTTTAGTCAGAAACTTGTTTCCTTAAATTGGAAGAAAGGTTTTCAGGAAAATCTCAAGGGATGCCTTGCAATGTTCATTTGAGAATACTTTTGTTCAACATTATCAGAGGAAACCTCTTTTCCTTGAGCATCTATCTTTGATAGAAACACCAAGATCTTGGACATTTGATAGCAAGCACAAACAAGATCCATGGAAGCCTAGAGATGTTCATGCTATTGTTCGGGTTTGGACACAGTTTTATTTTATTCCTAGTGAGGCTTAAGATGAATTTGAAACCTTTTGCTAGAAACAATTTCTCTTGTACGAGCCATTTTATGACATTCTTGCAGAAGTTATTATTGAAAATTGGAGAAATTCCCGGTACTGAGCATGGCATGTTGATCGAAACCCATCAATTGTCGACAATATTGAAGATGAAGAAGATAGTGATTTTGCTAACCAGGAACTGAATCTTGACGATGATTTTCAAGAATGGCATATTTTCTCTTGCTTGGTTCCACCAAATGATGTCAATGTTTCTGATCTTCACACCCTTGGTTGAAGGGACTTTGATATATCCTTTGACTGGCAAAGTACAACTATTGTTGATGATGTTGCAGAAGAAGCTATTAATTTTATAAGGAATGGACAATTGAGGGGTGATATAATTGACCTTTCAAATAGAACAGTTGCATCTCGAGATTCATTGGAAGAAAAACAATGACCTTCTTTTGAAATTGTTTTAAGGCACTTTGTTGAATATGAGATTCGTGAAGCTCTTCTTATGTTTGTTCAGGGAATTAGGAAGTCTTTCCTTATCCATTGTATTTTTTAAGCTCTTTCTAATTTGTCAAGTAATGGAAGAAGCTCTTTCCTTCTTCTTGCCCCAACAAGAATAATTTCTTTTAATATACATGCAAAAACAATACACTTGGCTCTAAAAATTCCAATTAAAGATATGAAACCACTACAGGGGTAGTCAATAACAATACTCCAAGAAGAAATGAGGCATATTTGATATATATTGATTGATGAAATGAGATTCCTAGGATCAAGGTTATTTATGCAGATAGATGCTTAATTACGAGAAGCATTTCCAAAGAAAAAGAATTGTCCTTTTGGTGGCAGATCCATCATCCTTGTGGGTGACCTTGGCCAGCTACAATATTTTTCCAATAAGGTAATAATGAGAAACAATCTTGTTTTCGTAGAGACCTCAATAACATAAGAAATTCATAACCTATTCTTGAACATTGGGAGTTTCTTATGTCACGGGATGATATGAGGTTGCATCCTAGAGAAAGGGACTTATATAATGCATCAATTAACATGTTTCCAACAAATAATTTGGTCTCCTTCCATAACATGCATATGTTAAAATCATTAAATTCTCCAATTGCACGATGTATTGTTGAGCATTCAAGGCATTCTTAAATCATTGGTGTTGATGATGATCAATTGGACCATGAAGCTTTGTTGTGTCGTGGTCAGCGTGTTATGATGACATGTAATTTGTGGGTTGAACATGGCTTGGTGAATGGTGCACTTGGTTATGTTAAGGATATATTTTATACACCTACCTCTAAGCCACCTCAACTTCCAATGTTCACAATTGTTGTTTTTTATAAGTATGTTGGTGTTCCATTTGATGCAAGCAATCCAAACATTGTGCCTATCACACCAGTGATAAGAGGAAATTGAAAACAAATTCCTTTGAAGATGGCATGGGTTCTTACAATCCACAAGTCATAGGGATTGACTTTAGAACGGGAATCAATTGATATCAAGAATAAAGAGTAGCAAAGCCTAACCTTCACAACCATATCAAGAGTGAAATCAATAGATGGTTTACGTATTGCACCGCCTTTCTCTTTTCAAAGTTATGCCAAGATCAAAGATAGTGCATATGTTACAATTAGGAAGAAAGAAGAGGAGCGATTGAAGTCCATATCACTATGACATACAACTAATACTATTGTGACCTATTTATAGAATGTTATTTGAATTTCTTTTATTGTCCTCTTGATTTAGTTTTAATATAATAATCATTTTCATATATTAATGAGATTAATACATTTATCATATTCATAGTAATATTTGAGAAAGTTGTTTACATCGTTTTTCATGTTGTTCAATTTACCTTTTTTTTTTAACTGGCTATTGTTCTTTTGTTTACAACGAATCATTCAAACATAAACAACCGGTTATATGAACCAATCATTAAAAAACAATTTTATAATTGGTTCATATTGATATTAATATTGTGGATTCATATTACATCACAAAATGCAAAATTATGGGCTATATGATATTGATATTAATATTAACAATGATATCGAATATTAATGAAATATTTGGCCACCATACTGAAAATTACCAATATTAATATTGGTAACTAGTATGTCTATTAATTAATATTGATATTTATATAAATATTGATATTAATATTAATATTAAACAAATATTGATATTAATATTAATATTAAACAAATATTGTGTTTATACATTAATATGAACATTAGCATTAACTATTGATGTAAGTATTTTGATTGAAGATTAGGTTTAATAACTTTAGGTTTATTTAGGTTCAATGGCATCAGGTTTATATTTTTAGAGATTTTTGTATTACGTGGTTCATGTATCATTAAGTTATTTTATAGCACGAGGTTCATAAGATTGTGTTTTTTAATATTAATAAACATGTGTTTAATATTAATATTTATATCAAAGAAAAACATTGATATTAATATTAAACAAAAATATTAATGTAAACTTTAGCATTAATTTACATAAGAATATAAGCTTACTAACATTAATAATATTTGGTTTTAAACATTAATTTTACAAAATTGTGAATTTTTGTTGACTATTGTAATAAGGGTCATATCACGCATTTCATTTTATCATTCATTTCCTGTGTACAATATGTTTTGCTAATGAGGTTTATATTTGTATATTTTATATCATTTGGTTCATGTAACATTAGATTATTTTATAGCATGAGGTTTATAATATTAAAATTTTTAACATAAATAAAAATGGGGTGTTATGTTTTATGTATATATATCTATATATGTGTATGCATATGTGTTTGTGCATGTGTGTATTAATTTTGATTTTGTTGTTTTGTCTTTCAAATGCAGATATGGACAATAATGATATCATCTATTATGTCATAATAATGTGCAATATTGCTAGAGCGATAAGTTTTCTTTCGTATCATCAGAACAAGTTTGGTAGAAAACATGGGTTCCATCCTACTTTTATTGATGAGCATCTTCGTGTACTAGATGAAACAAAAACAAATGTAAAATACTTGTTACATGAGCATCAGAGGGAGTCTGGGAGGAGCACAAGAAGCGATTGGTTGGAAAGCGTTAAGTATCGTCATCATTATCCTATTCATTTGAATTGGTGTTGCTTTTGTCATTGATCTGGTTGTGTTTTGGAAGAGGCTATTCCATAGATGACTTTTGGTGGAGTGTTTCAAGTTCAATTTTGTAGTGGAATTATTTGATGTGAGGAAAATAAAAAATATATGTTAATTTCAATGTTCTTTCTCTGGTTGCAATGTTGGTGAAATTGATTTTTTTTTCTCGTTGTTGTTGTTATGTAGAAAATTGTATATCTATGGTCTTAAAATGTCCTATCATGTTGTTCTTATTTAAATCCAATGTGTGCAATTTAGATTTGTTTTTTCCTTTCCTGTTCTGACTTTCTGTTCTCTCAAAATACATATTGCTCAATGTTTTGCATTTATGTTCCGTTGCTTCGATGGCAGTGTTACTACTTTATTTTTTTCTCTTGCATTTGTAATTGTTTTGGTTTTTTGTATGGGTCCCTTCGCTTTGTTCATGTCTTTCATAAATGAAAATATTATTGAGATTTATAATATTATTGTTAGGCCTTCATGTTCTTATTTTTTATATCAATATTCTTGAGATTTATACTATTAATATATTCATGTATTGATATTAGTGTATTTCTGCTTTACTCGGATGCGGGTGAAACCCAAGACAATTAATGGCCACCCAACGGATCGTCGGTGTTAGGACCTGCTAGACGGTGGGTAGCACTCTACTCCAAGCTCACTTGAGACGAAACCTGGCCAGCCTACATGTTGCATTAAATGGCCCCTCAGGCTGAGATCTGGAAGTAATTGGAATTCATATGGAGCCTCTCGAACCCTCTGTTTATCCCTTGTCCCTCAGCATAGGTCCGCCTCAGGCTGGAATTTCTTGCAGTAGAACTGCCACAGGGAGACGATGTTGGCTCCTCTGCTATATTGACCTCGGAAATGGGCACCATTACTCCCATTCCAAGCACTTCCCTTTGAATCCTGCTCAAGAGCCCTGTGTACACAACCTGTTCTCCCTCCCAACCGCTTGTCCTACTGATTTGTTGTCCAACCACACTGATATGGTCCATCACTGCATGAGGAGTCGTAAAGGAGGCACCCACGATGGCAACGCTCACCCTCAAGCAGCGCAGAGCTCAGCTCCTACCTCTCCCCCTCATCACCATGAGAATTCGCCTCCTCCCAGGTCGCCGCATATTCACTATCCCCATACGTGTAGTGGACGGGGACAAGGGTCAGCCTCAATGGCTACGCACAGGGATGTTAGGTTCCACACTACAATTTATCCACTGCATCCAGGCTCTGTCCCTCACTCGACCCAGTTTAGGTTCCAGAGTAGCCTAAATAGGCCCATCATTACTGCCAATGTGACTATCATTTTCTTTGAAGAAAATGAGCAGAACACTAACCAAGCGAGGAATTCTGAAGCGCACTCTCAGGAGGAGAGGAATCCGGAAGTCGATAGAGGTTTTGAGAAAAATTCGAAGGATAATGGTGAGGGCGTAAGGAATAGCAGACTGCATGGTGAAGGAGCTCACGCTGGTGACATTTAGCGAGCTGGTGGCAGCTTTGTAGGAGTTGCAATAACGATGGAGTTAGCTAGCAGTTCGAGCGGCACCCATCATGCAAGGGAGCCTCCAGGTGGCACAGAGAAAGGCGATGTGGCGGAGGAGGCTGAAGACTGGGACCGATATGCTTGCCTCATTGTCGAGGAGACACCTGACGAGGATGACAACAAATGACACCACGTGGCATCCGTTTCCATCCATGAGCCAACTCAGACTTCTGTTGCTGATGGGTTTGGTCCAGTCACTTGTTGTTTTTGTTGTTTGTATGATTAATCAGTGGGTTTGTCGTTTTGTTGTCGCTTCCAGTGGTGCTGTGTTGAATATGTTTATGTCTTTTACTTCAAAACATGGATCCAAGTCCTATGTATGGGTTTCCTTTGGTGACAGTCCCGGGATATATGTTTGGTCTTTTTTCCATGTCAAACTGGTTTCCCCAATACGGGGTAGTTTAGACTTTCTTGATGAACTCTAGCAACAACGGTTGAGGTAGGGCCTCGGTGTAATTATATTTTTTGTTTTTATTAATAGAATTAGCCTTACATACAAAAAAATGTATTCCTGCTTTAAAAATTATTTATTTTTTATAATGTAGTGATATAAACGTGTTATTATTAATGTGTTGATGATTTATCATGTTTTAATGGTTTATAGTGTATTATTATTATTGTATTCATATTAATTTTTTGTATCGATGTCTTAATGGTTTACAATGTGGTTCTTATATTGATTGTGGTTTATGTTTATTATTATTTTTTTTGTATTACTGCATTATTTACGTTTATAATATTGATGTCAGGGCTTTAGGGCTTAGGGAGTATAAAATATCTAATACGACATATATTCTATGTTATGAACTTAAAATTCATAACAATTAATTAAAATATTACAATATTATTTAAATAAAAACATTATTAATTATAATCAATTAATTAACAGATAATTAGCTAAATGAAGAGACATTAGTCCCCAAGGGACATGTCTCTCTGATTAGGCATGGCCAGTCAACTCCTATTTAAGGAGCACCACCTGAGCCTTGTAATCATCAATTCAATTTTATCAATTAATAAATATATATATATATATATATATATTACTGCCCCATGCACAACCTGTAGACATCACAACGATTGTTCCAAACCTCAGTAGTCTTTTCCTCCACAACTGCTGGGAACCGCACCTCTATTCTGCGAGTACAGTCTTGCACAATGAAACATAGGCTGCGAATGGAAGGCCCATCAAGCCTAACGACCAACAGAATCTCATGGGTTTCACCAGACTAGTTTTGGCTACGATACCACTATTAGAAATAAATTTCTAAATTGTTGTTTGACTGTAACAATACACCAGATTTATGAATGTGTATTGTTACAGTCAAACAAAAATATAGAAATTTATTTCTAACAGTGGTATCAGAGCCAAAACTAGTTTGGTGACACCCACGAGATTCTGTTGGTCGTCAGGCCCGACAAGCCTTCCATTCGCAGCTTGTGTTTCGTTGTGCAAGACTGTACTCACAGAATAGAGGTGCGGTTCCAAGAAGTTGTGGAGGAAAAGACTGCAGAGGTGTGGAACAAATCGTTGTGACATCTACAGGTTGTGCATGGGGTAGTCGACCACCAAGGAAGGTTGTTGTGGGTGTGGCTCAGGTTCTGGAACAATTGTCCACCGAGATCCACTCTTTGCATCCGTCTCCGTGGGTGAATCAGTGTACAAAATAGCAAGGGACGTCTACGAGTTTAACAACCGCCACCGTGGAAGACATTGCAATCGATGTTCTCAGGCAAACAAGAACCATGTGGCCATGATCGGACAGGAGGGGCCACAGTATTAACGTGCAGAGATAACGGGGTCACGGTCAAGGTCAACAAACGTGGCCCAAGCGTGACGTCTAGTCATTTAAAAAAAATCGATTCTTACTCATTTAAAAACTATATAATATAAGAACTAAAGTTTAATTAATTAAAAAAGGAAGAAGTTATATTAATATTTTTTAAAAAATTGGGTCTTCAAGAAAAAAATGAAATAAAATGGCGGCCAACAACAATGATGATATTAAAAAGATTCAAGAGGACATCAACAAGTTGAATAAACGTCTGGATAATGTCGAGAAGTCATTTAATAACTAGGGCTAGATGGCCAATGATATCTCTTACTTAAAAAACTTGATGAGTTGACGCTTCGGAAAGACCGATCCACCTTCACCTACATAGAGTCCTAAGACTCCAGAAGGTGAGAGTTCTCTAGTGTTATCAGGAAATCTAGTGTCTATGCAGAGCTGCTAGTCCCACTAAGATGGGTAGCTATCTTAGAAACAAATAGATTAAAGTTACTTTCATTTTCCTTTACGAGAAGTAGATAGGAGAGGAGCAAAGAATACCAACCTCAATCTTTTGCTTGGTTCCTTGCTTGTTCCTTCTCCTCTCTGACAGATCTTTGCCGCTCTTTCCTTAACCACTCTACTTCAAAGACTACCTGTAAAGTCAAAGCAGCATAATACCTTTAAAGTGCAGAGATCTACAATCATAAACAATATAGGACCAAATATATATTGACCACACAAATGCACATATTATCAGACATACAAGAATGTGGAGGAAAACTTGAATAGCTTTATTGATGTAAAGATTAGAAGAGAGGATTACAACCCATTGATTTGACCCAGCGTCATCCTCCCAGCATGAAAGCCTTCTTCACCTCATGAAAAGCTTAGATCACCCAACACTATGATATTCCACCAGGAAACCAATAGCACTTCCTTACAAGATACAAGATTCCAGCTTCTAGATCTCTGGGATGAGGGACCCATATATAGATTATTGCAGGGGGTGAGTCAGCTTCTGGATTTGATTAGTATCTTCTCTCTGATAGTTCTTGATTCCACTTGGAGATTGATGATCTATTACTCATCCCTGGGCGAATTCAGAGAGGCAAGTGTCACAGGAGAAGTTTCTAGAAGATTCCATGATCATCCACCTTGAAAACTGTCTTTGCCATTTGTCCACTCTTACCCATCGCACCCTACAGAAGGGATTTTCAGTATGCATTGCACTTTTTGCACTGAGCATGTGAGATGCATCACACCCTTAGCACTGAGCAATTTGTATGGTCTAGTTTTGACTAGTTCTGAGCAGTTTTCTATGGAGAACTTCTAGGAGATGATGTAATCAGCTAACCTTGTTCCTTTAGGGCATGAAACAACACTTTTAGGGACTCATAAGCCCTTGGTTTATGGACATATGTGATTGGGGTTGTAGTGCCCAAATATGTCTATAACAGCTAGAGAATGAGTTCTTGAGGCATGAGAAACAACAAATACCAAAAATTCACTTTGAAGGAAGCCAATATTATACTAAATCTTTCGGAAGGGACCAACTTAAAATAAAAAATGAATTACCTAAGTATGATGGTAAGAACTTTAAAGGCATCGTCGTATGAGTAAATAAGATGGATGCAATTTTTCTAGAAAACCCTACGCTCGATGAACAAGAAAGAGTCATGACTGCATCCAACTACTTAGAAGCAAAAGCATATGATTGGTTTTTGTTGTGGTCGTCTCAATGCACAGGTTGCTTGTTCAATTGGAAAAACTTTAAAAGTGCTCTGTTAAAAATGTTTCATGACGAGGAGGATGATGATGTCTACGAGAGATTTATTCACCTGAAGCAAAAAGGGTCAATGAGTGAATACACTCATGAATGGGAAGTATTAGCAGTAAGGCAAAGAGGGTTTTTAGATGAGGAGATGTTAAAAATGTATTGTTGTGGCCTTCAAGATTACATTCGTGAAGAATTAAAATTGCATAAACCCAAAACCATTGAGGAGGCCAGACACACATCCATAATTATTGAGAGGAAATATAAACTTCCAAAAACACCATATTTCAGTAATGACAAGAGTAACAATTATTCCAAGGGGAAGTCAGGTAAATCCTCGTCAGAGAATACTAGAAAGTACGTCCCACCAACATTATGAAATGAAGGGAAACAACAATATAATGTCAAAAGGAAAAAGGATGGAAAATGCTAGAAGTGCGGAGACAAGTATTACGCAGGACACAAGTGCGCAACACAAAAATTGTACAACTGTGAAGCTAAAAAAGAAGAGGATTCTTCATAAGACAACCCTAACGAAGAGGACAATGAAGAAAATGCAAACCCTAATCCAAAATCAGAAGATGATATGCCACGAATTTCCATAGCAGCCATCACAGGGATAACTCAACCATAGACACTTAAGCTTAAAGGTCACATTAAGAAGAAAAACTTTATCGTTCTAGTAGACTCAGGAAGTACGCACAACTTTGTAGATGTCAATTTTGCAAAAAGACTAAACATCTTTGCTTACTCGGTAGCAGACTTAAAAGTTATGGTAGCAGATGGAAAACGTATAGATGGAGTGGGAAAGTGCCATAAGGTTAAGTTTCAATTAAGTGACTATGCAATGGAGTCCAGTTTTTATACGGTTCCCCTAGGAGGAGTAGATGTTTTTTTGGGTGTATAGTGGTTAAGAACACTAGGCACATATTCAACAAATCACATAAAACAGTTCATTAAATTCAAATGGGATGGAAGTAAATATTAGTTGTTCGGGTTTCAGGAACCACCAACACAAGTCATCTCTGCTCAATAGATGAAGAAGCTTATTTACAAGGGGGCACTAGCATTTGTTGCACAATGTTAGCACTTGGAATTATTATCGACAGAAGGGACTCACCAACCATCAGATATTTCATCCTTGATCCAGAAATACGAGAAGGTTTTCCAATTTCGACCAATGAAGTTACCCTCGAAAAGGCAAATTGAACACATTATCGAAGTAAAACCAGACTCAACACCAGTTAATGTTAATCCATATCATTATCCCCATCCATAAGACAGAAATATAACACCTAATATAAGACCTGCTGAAGCATGGAATCATTACGAAGAGTAGAAGTCCATATGCTGCAACCATAGTATTGGTCAGAAAGAAGGACAAATCCTTTCGATTATGTATAGATTACAGAGGCTTAAACAAAATCACTATTAAACATAAGTTTCCAATTCCATTCATTGATGAAATGCTAGATGAATTACATGGTGCAAAATAATTTTCCAAGTTAGATCTAAGATCAGGTTACTACCAAATAAGAGTAAGGTTAGAAGACGTCAAAAATACAACATTCAGGACTCATGAAGGGAATTACGAGTTCAAGCTAATGCCATTTGGATTAACAAATGCACCAACCACCTTCCAAGCCACCATGAATGAGCTCTTTCACCCTTATCTACGGAAGTTTGTATTAATTTTCTTTGTTGACATTCTAGTCTATAGTAAGACGTGAAAAGAACATCTCAAACATCTAGAAGAAGTGTTGTTTGTTTTGGAAAAGAACTAGTTTTACTCCAAGCTATCAAAATGTTCGTTTGGGCAGAAGGAAGTTGAATGCCTAGGACATATTATATCAAGGAAAGGAGTCCAAGTAGATTCCAACAAAATCAAGGCAATCAAAGAATGGCCCAAACCCAAGAACATATCTAAGGTGAGGGTAAATTTATGTTTAACAGGGTATTACAGAGGATTTAAAAAAAAAACTATGCACATTTGACAACACTCGTGACCAATTTGTTAAAGAAAAATGCTTTTCAGTGGAACAACCAAGCAAACAGGTGTTTTGAGAAATTCAAGGAAGTAATTTCAACCACACGAATACTAGAAACTCCTGACTTTTCAAAACTAATCGTAGTAGAATGTGATGCTTCTGGTTTCGAAATTGGAGTTGTATTAATGCAGAACAACCACCTTATAACATTTGAGAGCAGGAAGCTTAATAAATGAGAAGGATTAAAATAAACATACCAAAAGGAGATGCCCACCATCATACACGCTTTGACAAAATGGCGCCAATATTTGCTTGGAAGTAAATTTTCAATTCGAACCGACCACAACAGTCTTCAACTTTTATTTCAGCAAAAGGCATTATCAACAGAACAAAATAAGGGGATGGAGAAGTTGTTAGCCTTCAAATTAGAAATATTACAAAAGAAAGGAAAGGAGAATGTCGTTGTTGATGCACTCTCACGTAAGGATGACAACTACACAACATGTGCTACCATGATAGTTGTTCTGGAATGGTTGGACGAAATACGAGACAAATATGCCAAGGATGAATATTGTGATTCCATGATTAAGGATATCAGTTAGTATACCAACTTAGAGTGGAAGAATGACATTTTATGGTACAAAGGTAGAATTTACCTAACTCCCGCATCCAAATTTAAGGTGAAAATACTAAAAGAGTCTCACATTTTGCCAGCAGCCAGACATGTCAGATTCTACAAGACTTACTACAACATCCAGCAATCATTCTATTGGAAGGGTATGAGCAAGGAGATTCAGAAATATGTTGCAGAATCTGATATCTGTCAAAGAAACAAAAGTGTAAATGTTCCAACTCTAGGATTTCTACACCCATTACACATTCCAAATCATAAGTGGGAGGAGATTTTGATGGATTTTATTGAACGACTACCTGCATCTGATGGAAAGAATAAAATATTTGTAGTAGTCGATAGGCTCACTAAATATGCCCACTTTATGGCTATTAAAAAGGCTCACACAACTAAACAAATCATTGATGTGTTTTGTAAAAATGTTTACAAACTACATGGGTTTCCTAAGGTCATCGTCAGTGATACAGATGTAAGGTTTAAGGGAAGATTTTGGAAGGAATTTTTCCATCAAGCAGGAATATCCCTCAACATGAGTTTGGCCTATCACCCCCAAACAGATGGGCAAACCGAAATTGTTAATAAATTCTTGGAAACATATCTTCGTTGTTTCGTTACAGATGGACACAGTGGCTACACCTGACAGAATGGTGGTATAATACCATGTACCACACATTAGCTAAGATGAAACCCTTCCAAGCCTTATATGGTTACGAGCCACCCAAGTCGAAGGACTTCACACTCCTTGATTCTAGGGTACCATCAGTTAAAGATCACCTAGGAGAAAGTCAAAGGATCATCAACTTACTAAAAGAAAATCTAACCATGGCTCGTAATAGAATGAAACAAAAAGTCGACCAACACCGCTCTAAAAGAGGGTTTGAGGAGGGAGATTGGGTATTTGTTAGACTCCAACCTTATAAGCAACTTTCACTATAATAGAAAGGGAAGAATAAATTGTCACCTAAATATTATGGATCGTATCAGATAATAAAAAAGATAAGTAGTGTAGCTTATGGGTTAAAGTTACTGGACAACTATCGAATCCATAATACCTTTCACGTATCAAGTCTCAAAAGAGTATTAGGGAAAAGCCAAACAACACAAACAAAAATACCAGAGACCAATGAAGAAGGAAGAATAGTCCTTGAACTAGAAGGTATACTAGCTACCCGAGAAAAGGTTTTACGATCCAAGGCAATAAAGGAATACCTCATCAAATGGAAGAGGTTACCCGAGGAAGATTCATCTTGGGAAACATAATGTTTCTTGCATCAACACCCAGGCCTACCTATGCTTTGAGGACAAATCATCTTAAGGGGAAGGCAAAGTTATGAACTTAAAATTCATAACAATTAATTAAAATATTAAAATATTATTTAAATAAATACATTATTAATTATAATCAATTAATTAGTAGATAGTTAGCTAAATGAAGAGACATTAGTCCCCAAGGGACATGTCTCTCTGATTAGGCATGGCAAATCAACTCCTATTTAAGGAGAACCACCTCAGCCTTGTAATCATCATTCAATTTTTATCAATTCTATATATATATATATATATATATATATATAATATATATATATATAGTACATTCAGAAATCGGGTGTATTGTTACAGTCAAACAACAATTTAGAAATATATTTCTAACGTTTCTCATTTTCAAAACCAACCATCATGAGCTTTGTCAAACATTGCGTTATAACGAAGATTGTCTTCAAATGAAAACCATAATCAACCATGGCGAATCATGGTCAACCATGGTCCAACATCGCATTGTAACAAAGATTGTCTGAATATGAAAATCAACGAAGGTTAAGCATAGTCATTGATATTTATTTTTCGATTTCTAATATTTATCTTAAGTTTTAAACAACTTGGGTTTATAATATTAACCCATTGGGGTTAAAATAATAATCCTTTAGGTTTAAAATATTAATTCCTAGCCTTTATTAATCCCTTCCATTTTTAATATTCATCCCTTGTATTTTTTGATCCCTTAGTTTTATAATATTTTTCTCTTGGGTTTACTAATTCCTTGGGTTTGTGTTTATTTGTTCGTTAAGTTTAAAATATTAATAATTCCTTTGGTTTATCATTTTATCTCTTGGGTTTATTAATCCCTTGACTTTAAAATATTAATTGCTAGGGTTTATTAATCATTTGAGTTTTTAATATTAGTTTGTTGGGTTTATTGATTCCTTGGGTTTATTAATCATTTTCTTAGAATATTAATGTGTTGGGTTTATAATATTAATAATGCATTGGGTTTATTCATCCCTAGTATTTATAATATTAATAATCCCTTGGATTTATAATAATAATAATCCCTTGGGTTTATTAAACCTCAATATTAAGGGTTAAATATTTGTCCTAGGGTTTAATATTAATTCCTTGCTTTCTAATTCTTTGGGTTAGTAATATCAATCCCTTGGGGTTTTAATATTAATAATCGGTCGGGTTTATTAGATCCTAATATTAAGGGTTAAATATTAGTCCTAGGGTTTATTATTAATCTTTTATGTTTATAATGTTTATCCTTTTAGTTTATTAATTCTTTGGGTTTATAATATTAACAATCCCTAAGGTTTATTGATTGCTTGGGTTTATAATATTAATAATCATATGAGTTGTTAGGCCCCTATACTAATAGTGTCACCCTTTATTGTTATTAGTACAACCCCCTTATTATATTGTTGTACCCATGTAGTCCCCATATTGTTACTATTGTGCCCCATCGAAGCCCACTATTGTTATTATTGTGCACTTACATTATTATTGTTATGTCGACTTCGATTATATTATGACTCCTTAAAGTCCTATATATAGAAATGAGGTCTTGTCATTTGTATCATCTAAGAATTATTCATTTGTGTAATGTACAGGAGGTTGCCCCTCGAAGAGGATGAATTCTAAGGCGTTGATCTATCTTTTCTATCTTTTTGTGAGCTGGTTTCATAACATTTGGTGTCAGAGCTTTGGATTCTAGGGTTTCGCTACTCCAAATAGGTCATCGTGGAATTTGTGCTATAACTTGTTTTTTGCAACGTCTCAAATGGTACAAAAAACCCATTTGAGAATAAATCGCGGTAAACTTCAGGTTCGCATTTTAGAGCTTTTCGCACCATATTTGCGGAGATATGATCTGAGGAAGTCGGTCTATTTGTAGACTCCTGAATTACATTCCAAACAGGTGACCTTGGGAAAATAGTCATAACTTTTGTTTTGAGGATGAGATTGAAATTTTATAAGACGTTACAGAAAGAGGATGGACTTTAATTTCCTGTGTATATTTTTCAAATCCTAAGGTCAAAACAGTGACATGTGGCACTTCATACAAGTTTGCTCTTCTGAAAAGGTATATAATCAGGTGATCTTGGGAGATTGTGCATAACTCTTTCTTGGAGAATCTAAATTCGATTAGACTAGTGGCATTGGAAATAGGACACAAAGGGCTACTTCAGGTCAAAATTTTAGAACTTAAATATTCGAAAGTACAGAGTTACAGTTGTTTGAACATTGAGCTCCTAAAATCAAGAAAAGGCGATATGAGGAGGTTTGATGGCAAGGATCCAGTAAATTGTATACTTCAGATGGAGCAATATTTTGATCTACATGGTGTACCACTGTTCCAAAAGGTATGTATTGCATCTTCATATTTAGCCGGATCAATTTATATGGTATAAAGGGCTTTGTTCTCGTAAAAAACTTGTTACATGGTCAATTTTCATGGAGGAAATGATAGCACATTATGAGGATAAAAAGAGCAACACCTTCTTTAGAGCAACACCAAAACAATTGGAAAGAGTAAAAGAGCTTTGTTACATAGTTGAAAGTAAAATTATGGCAACAAGGAAGTCTACCCCTCACAACTATAATAATGGAAGTGTTTTTTCTCCTAGCCTTCCACAACCTATAAGGGTTACACCACAGCAATTGGAAGAGAAAAGAAAAAAAGGGCTTTGTTACAATTGTGATAGCAAATGCACTAAAGTTCATAAGTGTGCTGAGAATAAATTATTTTACATAGATTATGAAGAGGAGGAAGAAAAGGATCAAGAAACATCAAAATAAGAGTATATACACAAGGGACCAACCCCAGAGAAAGAAGAAATGAATCCGACCATATCTTGTAAAGCATTGGCAAGAATTACCACTCCTCAAACTCTCAAGATAGAAGGACATATCAAGAAGAAAAAGGTTCAAGAAGTGAAAGATCACATTGAGAAAGAAGAAATGAATCCAACCATATCTTGTAAGGCATTAGACGGAATTACCACTCAAATTATCAAGATAGAAGGACATATCGAGAAGAAAAATGTTCAAGAAGTGAAAGATCACATCGAGCATCAAGAAATGAATCTAACCATATCTTGTAAAGCATTGGAAGAAATTACCACTCCTCAAACTCTCAATATAGAAGGACATATCAAGAAGAAAAAGTTTCAAGCAGTGAAAGATCACATCGAGCATCAACAACAAGTTCTCCAACTTTTAAAGGATAACACCACTTTGGTGCAAAATCGAATGAAACAACAAGTAGATCAACATTGTAGTGAAAAATGTTTTGATGTAGGTGATTGGGTATTTTTATTGCTACATCTCAAGCAAGCTATTTTTGAGAAGGAAATGTTGGAAATGCTACATGCACTTAAGAAATGGCGACCTTACCAAATGGGAAGACACTTCAAGGTAAAAATGGATCAGGATAGTCTTAAATACTTTTTAGAACAAATATTATCTATAGAAGAACAAAAAAATGGGTCACAAATATATTGGTTTATGAGTTTGACATCATCTATAGAAAAGGGAAGCAAAAATTTGTTGCAGATGCACTCTCAAGAAAGGACGAGGATGTGGAAGCATTGTTTTGTGCTATTTCTATTATCCAACCAGATTGGATAAACGAAGCAAGGGATGAATGGAAGAAGGACGAAGAAGTGTGGCCACTCACTCAAAAGTTTCAGAAGATCCCAATTCAAACAATATTGCCAAAACTTGAAGAGGACGGAAAAATCATATTGGAACCTAGAGTAGTCACAGAAACAAGAACCTGACAACTACGAAATCGATCTATTTCAGAGTATCTCATCAAGTAGAAGAACTTACTCGTTGAAGATTCCACATGGGAGGACAAGAATATTCTATAAAAGCATTAAGAACTACTCAAGCATTGAGGACAACACTTTTTGAAGGAGAGGGGCATGTTAGGCCCCTATACTACTAGTGTAACCTTTTATTGTTATTAGTACAACTCCCTTATTATATTGTTGTACCCATGTAGTCCCCATATTGTTATAGACATTTTTGGGCACTTCAACCCCAATCATAAATGTCCATAAACTGAGGGCTTCTAAGTCCCTAAAAGTGTTGCTTCACTGCCTAAAGGAACAAGGTCAGCTGATTACATAATCTCCCAAAAGTTCTCCACTGAAAACTGCTCATAAATGGTCAAAACTGGACCATACTGAAAGCTCAGTGCAGAGGGTGCGATGCATATCACCTTCCCAGTGTACAAGGTACGATGCATACTGAATTTCTCCTCTGTACGGTGTGATGGTCGGGAATGGACAAATGGCAGGGATAAAATGCGAAGTGGAAGATCATGGAATCTTCTAGAAGCTTCCCCTCTGACACTTACGTCTCTATTTTCGACCAGGGATGAGTAAGAGATCATCATTCTCCAAGTGGAAGCAACAACTATCAGAGAGAGGACACTAATCAAGACCCCAGAAGATGACTCACCTCTCTATAATCATCTATATATGGATCCCTCATCACAGAGATCCAGAGGCTGGAATTTTGTATTTCATAGAGAAGTGTTGTTGGTTTTCTTGTGTACATTCATAGTGTTGGGTGATCTAAGCTTTGCTTGAGGTGAAGAAGGGCTTCCTAGCTAGAGGATGATGCTAGTTCAGAACATATGGTTGTAATCCTCTTGCTACTTTTCATCTTAATAAAGTTATTCTAGTTTTCTTCCATATTCTTGTGTACTTGTTTATATATGCATTTATATGGTTAACACACATTTGGTCTGTGTTATTTATGAATATAGATCTTTGTTTCTTCGTTAGTAGTATGTTGTTGTGATTCCACAGGTTCTTTGGAGCTGGGCAGACGAAGAAGAAGCGGCGAAGCTCTATCAAGAAGGAGAGGAAATCGAGTGCAAGACCAAGGTTGGTCTTTTTGGTTCTTCTCTTGTCTATTTTCATAAGAGAAAATGAAAGTAGACCTTACTTGTTTGTTTCTAAGATAGCCACCCATCTTAGTGGGAATAGAAACATCTGAGTGGACACTATTCCCGGTAACAAAATGGCGACTCCGGTGGGGAATGACTAGATTGTTTGTTAGCATATCTATCCTTGTTTCTTTTATAAACTTACAGACGGAGCCTGAAGTCAAGCCAGCTAGCCTTCGAACTGCATTTGTTATACAAATGCAAAGTAGATCAATGCTGCTTCAGTCTATCTTCGGGTTTTGTTTATGAATTAAACAATAGATCTGCAGCAATCTAATTGCCCTAAGTGGTGGCTCTAGTACCTCTTTAGATCCCCCTGTGTTTACATACACTAACTTACTTACTCGGCCTAAATCCCTGAACTGAATTGCAAACTGTGAGTGAAAACTTGTTTAAAGTCTCGCACTGGTACCATTGCACCCTGCCTTCAAGGCAAACTGTATGCATCGCACTTCCCGAGTGCAGTAGGTGCGTTGCATATTGGTTTCACTGTGTAACAAGTGCGATGGTCAGGGAGGGTTAACTTTACCCTCAGACTGTGGTTTTTTCTCACTGTTTTCAGTCCTATTCAGGAGTTTTGCTGTTTATAGTCAGTGTATTTCTGCGAAAACCTCCTTCTCTTGCATTATTCTGCCTCCTTAGTGCAAAGAACTGTATGTGTTTTTTATGTATTGTGCGTCATTTTCAGTTCTCTTTTGCAAAAAAGTAGCATAGTCGAGCTGTCATCTCTACATCTGAAAGTGTCGTAGCTGTCGTTTTTAGTTTTAGAAAAACATTTCCATTGTTCTTGATAGTCGATTATACAGTTACTATTGCATAGGATTTGAATTAGTAGTTTTTAAAGTGTCGAAAATCAATTTTCATTTCAAAATCGCAAAGTGTCTCTCTTTCTTTCACTTCATTTTGAAAAAGAATTTTGTTGAGTATTGTCGCTTTAAAAGTAATTCAAATTTGCACATAGCTTTCTTATCATCATTCATACATTAAGAAGGCTGAAAGCAAATACATGCATGTGCATTTTCGTTTTGATTGCTTGGTTTGATTCAGGACTGTGTATTTAGCGTGTGCTCTGTGGTCTGTGAAGAAAAGATTCTTGACTTTCTTTCCTTAGTAGCTAGGATTTTCATTGCCGAAAGAAGATTAAACGTTTGTTTATCATCTTAGACTGCATTTTAGGAATTATAAACACATCACGTGGTGAACCTGACAGGCAAATTGTTAATCAAGATCAACTTAAAGTAAATTTAATGAATCTAACAACGCTTTGGAACTTAATGCACAACATCTAGAGGTCTAGGCTAGAGACGTATTCTGGCGTCGTAAAACCTAGTAACTGTTGTTTTCAGTGTTGGTTGGATGATTCCTCCACTCTGAGATGGCAAGTGCCAGTACGGACTTGTGCTCCCACATATCGTTGAGTATATATTGGGAGACCACAATAGGCGACATCCTTTATCCTTAGGAAGCTATGTCTGTTGCGCTATCGATCACAATGCACTGAACACAGCATTCGGGAAGATTGACTGCCGTACCGTAAAAAGTATTCTGCATTTTTGCGATTAGTTTGGTAATCCTCTCTGCCTAGATCTCCAGAGAAGTCCATTTTGCTCCTTTTTAGACTCCTTAAAAGAAAAGGTTCTCTGAGCACTTGTCACTTCAAGCTTAATAAAAATCGAAGGCGACTACAGTCATCTTTTGTTTTTTCTCGACTCTTTAAAATTAAAAAAACAAGTTGTGTCAAAGCGTCTAAAAATTTATTTTAAATTGGAATAACATCACAAATTCCCCCGTTGGTCTTTAGGTTGAGAAAATGGAGTCTACCAACCAAGGATTTCCCCTTGAAGGAAATCCTAGTCCCTTCTCCTCTTGGGGAGATGTTGGTCCACCCCATATGGCCACTTTGTCACTTCCAGGATTGACAATTGGTTTTCCTGTCTGGCTCTTTCTCTACCTCTGTCATTCAGAATCCCGTAATTCCCTGAATAGTCAAATCAGCAACTAGACGACACTAGAGTTGCCTCCCAACCTTCTACTTCGTCTAATTCTCCCTCTCCTCCTTTCTCTTCGCTTGATAAAGCCGATAAAGCTAAAAATCAAGTAACTGAGAAGAAGAAGAAGCAGAATGAGAAAAAGGAAAAGAAGAAAAAGGAACCAAAATCGAAAGGGGGCAACCAAGCGTCATCTAGCGAAAATCCTCACACCGCACCGTCAAAACCTAAATCTCCTTGTGTCATTTGCAATGGATACCACTATCACCAAGATTATCCCTGCATCCCTCGGCTCTTAAGGGACTGGTCTCCTCATTTGCACAATTCGGGTGGCGTCAACCTCTGACGATCATGTTGAATGCACACCATCAACAAGTGAAAGTGAAGCACATGGACAAAAAAGGAATCCTAAATTTCCTTGTAAGTTGTGTGAAGGAAATCACGCTGTCCACCGTTGTCCCTTCCTTGACGAGGCTAAAAGAGTTTCGGATGATTGTCCGATTTTACCGCTATGACTTCCTCTTGGATATAAAAAACTCTTGCCAAGTCCTCCACTGGTTGAAAATCCAGTTGGCCCATCATTGTGGTCAGCCGAAGCGTCTATCATTGAAAATCAACCCTCTGAAACCATACCAGACAAACGTCAAAAGGTCAAGATGGCAGTTGACCCGGTCTTGCCTTCAGAGTGCTCATCTTCGAATGATACCGTCACTGAAGAGAAAGAGAACGACACCGTTCAAATTCTTTTCGTCAACACAGACTCCGATGAACTTGGGGGCAGTCCTCCCATTCCTTTATCACAGGAAGGAAGTTCATCAGAGTCATATCCAGCCATCTATTCGGTCGCACCACCAAGCAACCTAGTTGTTTCCTTCAACTGGAATCTACTAGGCAGACCCCGTTTACCAGCTAGTGTACCATTCAGAATCATTGTACAAGCTTACAGAATGGTAATGGCTAGTACCATCATCGATGAAGGGGCTTTTGTGAGTATCCTTTCCTTAACTGCTTGGAAAGCACTTGGTTTGCCATCACTTTTGCCTGAAATGAGAAATCTGACAGGCTTCGACAAAGGAACCAGTCGACCTTTAGGGATCCTTCCAAATGTGCCCATTACTTTGAGAAGGAAAACTGTTCACATAAACGTAATGGTAGTTCAAGGAGAATTAGATTATAATCTACTCCTTGGACGTGACTATATTTATTGCATGGGAGCCATCGTCTTCTCACTCTTTAGAGTAATGTGTTTTCCGCACGAAGGCAGAATGGTCAAGCTCGTAGACCAAATGTTGTTCCCCGGTTCACACATCGCAAATAGTCAAATGCCATCCCTAAATGGTCTCTTCACGCAAGGAATGTCTCATCGATCTCCAGTCCGTCTACCTGACGAGTGCGAGTGATTCAAGAAGATGTGACTGAAACCCAGGGGGCATGCACCCTGGTCTGTTTCGGCAGGGAAACCTTGGGTATAGAGTGGGTTTCCGCGAGGGATATATGACTAGTTTGACAAACCCGTCCTTACAGGAAAATGGGATCAGGCTGGAATAAGATACCTTCGTTAAAGTTATGTGAGTGGAGTATCTCTACGCCACTCCCCTTTGTCTATTTCGGTAGGCATCGCCAAGGAAGCATTTTATCTGCTACGCGGATGGAACTTTCATGGTAACCTGGGAATATTTCGCTATACCTGGGGGCATGCAAACCTTTCCGCATGCAAGCAAAGAGTGACTATTTATTTTTTTAAATATGTATGACCTCTAACCCTTTAAACCCGTAAGGTTAGTCGTTTCCTAGCTTGCATAAAGAAAGGATCCAGGGCAAAGCTTCAAAAGGTGCAAACCCCATAAAAAATGTCATCTTGAATGAGACATTCTTATCATACGACTGGCAAGCAATGTTACCGCAGGGTTCAAGCTCGTTAAAAAATAAACCCTCCACGAGCAGTTTTAGCGGATAGTTCAAGCTCGTTAAAAAATAAACATAACTCATGAGCAAATGTTTCCCCCAACGTTTAAGCTCATTAAAAAATGAACTGGTAAATAACCATTGTGAATGCCTTGTCGCCATCTTTTGAGCCATGGTCGTGTTTTTGTCATCACCTCCACTTTGTTTTTAGCCGATCATTCACCCCCATATGATTGTTTACCCCTTCGAGGAACATCTGCGAAGAGTGATTCTATTAACCATCCTTGTGACACTGTCGTGATTGGAAAATTCCAAATCTTACCTGGAATCAGCTGCTACCCGAAACCATCACTCGTTCCTCGAAAACGAGTCTTCTTTAAGCTCTTTTCACTTGACTCATAAAATATGAAAATATTGCCGAGCGATTTGCCTCTCCGGCTCGTTAAAGTCATCGGAAGTGCTATCCCTACTCTAGATTTTAATCGTTTTGGACCTGAGGGATTATTACACAAAAAGATCGAGCACTTGTCTTGTTCGGCTCGTTAAAACTATCGAAAATTCATCCCTTTTGTATTATTTTACGCTTTTTCGGACTTAAGGGATTATATGACGAAAAAGAATCATTGGAGCCTTTGTGTTCCTTTCAGACTCTCTAAAATTGAAAGGGACCAAGTTATCTTTTTCATTAAACTCGTTAAAACCGAATAGCGACAAACTCATTCAAATGGACGAGAATGAGTTTCACTGTCGCTAGGCTCACTAAAATATAGCGACAGGTTTGCTCGAAGGGCGGATTATAGAACAAGCATATGTTATCCTCCTCAAGCTTGACAAAAATAAAGAGGTACTGGTCAGCAACGACTGGGGAAAATTGGGAAGAAAACTTGAAGAAACTTTATTGTTAGCAAGTCGCTCTTCAACATGACACTTTCCTTCCGCATACATGCCGGGTTGGGTTGTTCCGTTCACTGGTCATCACCATTGGTCCATCACACCATCCATATTTAGGGTTAACACTACCAATCCATCGTCAGTGTCGTCGATATGTTCAAGAGAAGTCATTCAGACAATTCACCTCTGTCTCACCCACTGCAATACATTCATGCTTCATTCCTTCATGACTGCCACCCTAAACCCTGTATCATCAAATTGTTTTCACCTCCAAAATCATTTTCTTCATTCTGTGTCGTTGATGTGGGATTCATTAAGGCCCTCCTTTGATGGGTCGCTTCTTGTCGACATCAGCTCATTATCCAAGAAGTTGACTTAGGAACAACCCTTTCAGTACTTTGAAGCTTGCATGCCTCAATGGCAAGTTTCTCACTTTCGATGACAGGTTTACATCAATGGCCTTCGATTGAGAGATTTTATGTGGTGTTTGATGCCAATTCCTTTTTCACACCATGTGAATTGTACTGTAGTACCTTAAGGGTCATTGTCATTATTGGTGATTCCTCTCGCACCTGTTAATAGCTTACATCATTGGCTGGTAATCAGGCGATGTCTTCCATGTTCGACTCCAGAACATTTTTCACATGGATTGACTTGTACTCCAAGTGAAGATTGAACGAGTTTTGAAGACCCCAGATCTAGTTTCATCCATCTGGGTGTTGGTCAGATAAATCGTTCCTGCGGACAAGACTGATCTCCCTAGTATCTAATGATATCTAGCAACAAAGAGAACAAGCAAACCTATTTCTCTCTAAACATGTTTCAGTTCATTAATGAATACTAAGAAGTGTAAAAGACCCTACCTCGGTCCAACGGTTGTTTGAGGCAACTTTATCCCAACAGCTTCAAGCAATTCTCGTTCAATAACCTGCATACACAAACAAGCACAAATCAAAGCATACCTGCGTATAACAAAACATGTTCATTATGAAGATCAAGGAGCTCATAAAACAAACCATTAGAGACAGTTCATTGAGAAAAATAAACTTG
>APFE030260765.1:0-11143 GCA_000404065.3 Pinus taeda | reverse complement strand
ATTGGTTGGATGCTGAGAAGGTATTCGGCTACAGTTGTGAAACAGAAAGAGGAGCAAATCAGAGTGTATTGGAATACAATGTTATGATTAAGGCTTATGGAATTGCAAAACTTTATGACAAGGCACAGAAATTGTTTGAGAGCATGGATAATGAAGGAGTTTCACCTGATGAATGCACTTATAATTCTCTCATTCAGATGTTTGCTGCTGCAAAATTACCAGATGATGCAAAATGCTATATGATTAAAATGCAGGAGGCAGGGTTTAACCTCCTTGGACCCCGACCTATTTGCTCAATTCAAGTATCCAGGGTTAGTTTACAGGAGGATTTTAAGGCACCTCATCATACCCACACCCAACCAAATGATGATTATGTCGTCGCTGCTAATAACAATAAGAGTAGAAACAGAATAACAACAACAAGAAGGAAATACAGAGGAAGCTCCATCCCGTCGATTTTGCAGGCTCTACAAAACAGTGACTGGGATAACATAGAGGAAGCCTTAAAGCCCTGGAAGCACAAGATAAGCCCCCAAGAGCAGACAATAATCCTCATAGAGCAGCCCACTTGGGAAAAAGTCCTTGCCCTTTTCAAGTGGTTTCACATGCAGGAAGACTACAAACCAAATGTCATTCATTACAATGTCATTCTCAGAATTCTTGGTAGGGCTAAAAAATGGGATGAACTTGAGGATTGTTGGACCCAAATGACCAAACAGAAGGATGAGCTTCTGCCCATAAATAACACGTATGGCACCCTAATAGATATTTATGGTAGGGTTGGCCTCAAGTCAGAGGCCCTGCAATGGCTCCAACACATGGAACAGCAAGGGCTCCAACCAGATGAGGTGACCATGAATACTGTTGTTCATATGTACAAGAAAGCTAGAGAGTTTGACCAGGTGGAAGAGTTTTATAGTACGTGGTCCCAAACTCATAGGCCACAGCGGGCTTTCACATATAATAACTTGATTGATATGTATGGCAAGGCAGGCCGCATCGGCGAATGCTCAAATGCCTTCTCGGAGATGCTCAAGTCAGGTATTTGTCCTGACATTGTTACTTTTAATATTATGATTCATATTTGTGGTTCATATGGTCATCTAGAAGAAGCAAAGGTTCTCATGAATAAAATGGAGGAAACAGGGTGCCCGCCAAACGTTATGACTTACAATACTCTTATAGCAATGAATGCCGAAAATAATAATATAGACATGGCATTAACTTATTTCACCAGAATGAAACAAACTGGAGTTCAACCTAATATTGTAACTTATAGAACTTTGTTGCGTGTACTTTGTGGGAAACATATGATTAGAGAAGCTGAATCCCTGGTCCAGGAGATGGATGAATTGGGGCTTCGTGTGGATGACTTCTCAAGGCCTGTTATTATCATAATGTGCATAGAGATGGGGTTGCTGATGAAAGCATGGTCCTGGTTTGAAATATTTCGGCTTCTTGGAGGAATCAGCTCCAAGAGCTACGCTGCCATTATCGATGCATATGGAGAGATGGGGTATTGGTTGGATGCTGAGAAGGTATTCGGCTACAGTTGTGAAACAGAAAGAGGAGCAAATCAGAGTGTATTGGAATACAATGTTATGATTAAGGCTTATGGAATTGCAAAACTTTATGACAAGGCACAGAAATTGTTTGAGAGCATGGATAATGAAGGAGTTTCACCTGATGAATGCACTTATAATTCTCTCATTCAGATGTTTGCTGCTGCAAAATTACCGGATGATGTAAAATGCTATATGATTAAAATGCAGGAGGCAGGGTTTGTGCCGAGTTGTGCAACATTTGGTGTTGTAATCACTGTGAATAGTAGCCTGGGTAGAGCCATGGAGGCAAAATACATTTACCAATAAATTAACAACTTTGCAACCACTTTCTGTTATCAATCATAATTTGTAATGATTAAGATTATTACAAGCGGGAAATTCTCACCATTTTCTAGGGACTATGTATGGAATTTGTTTGTTCATTTCATCCTCCAGGAAGATCATCTGTGAACTGAAACCTCCCTGGCGATGGCCATGCATGAATTAGGGTTGATTCGATTCAATTGTATTGAATACAGGGCAGTGTCAGAGGATCTTACCCTTCTAATTGAAAATGGGTTGCACGAAGGTCATCTGCGACTCCAAGAGCGTGGAGTGCCTTCCAGGCATTAGTCCAGAGGTTGAGCCAACCAGTTCCTCTTCCCTGGGATGAAATCTGAAGCCTAGATCCATTAAAAACTCTGTCTGCAAAACCCTGGCTGGGATAAAAGCTCATCAACCTCCAAACGCCTGGAGTGGGATGCCCAGAGACGGATGCGCCCTGCTCAGCCAGATTTGAAGCAGCAAAAAAAAACTGTGGGGAAAAATATAAAAAAATAAGCTAAACTACATCCAACGGTTTGTAACGTTTTAATCATCTAACATTACACGTGACAATTGGGGGAGTTGATTTCAAAGGGGAACGCCTTACGGCGTAATTAAATATTTAAAAAAAATTGATTTACAAAGTTAACATTACGAATGGTTTTTAAATTTTTGGTCAATTGGTTTGTTAATAGAAAGTCAACGCATTATCAAATGTGTTATATCTGTCACCGGCAGAGGTTTGGTCTCGTGGCCAGCGAAAGATCTGCTAAGTCGTCCATGTTGTTGTGCAGGTCACAAGTTTGAGTCTCGTCTTAACCAAGGGTTGTTCTTGCGAGCTAGGTGATTCCTCCCAGAGGTTATAGTGGTAGCCAGTGGGATTCGACCCCGTGTAACGCAAGTACGATACCACCATCGTTGCTGATTCTGCTAGTCAACAAAAAAAAAATTGTATTATACCTGTCATGTGGTAGGGATAATAAGTGCAAGAATTTCTTAAACAAGGGTTTTACTTCACGACACCACAATTTTTTTTTGAACCATATTCCTTCACATAAATTCACTAGGGTTTTTTTTTTTTTTTTTACAAAAAACTTCAAGGTTTATACTTGCACTACACATAAAGTTTGCTCCATATTATTTTAAAACATACCCAACTCCTTATGAAATTGACATGTCTAGGGTTTGAAACTTCGAACTCATCTCCTTGGTGCTTCTCATCTTCCTTCTTTGTGGTCTGCTCTACTATTCCTTTGTGGGAGTGGCTTCTAAGCAAGCTTTGTCAGTATGAGTTATCTCTACACAAGTGGACCCAAATCCTTTGATTTGAAACTAGGCCTTGACTCCAGTGACTTTCTCTTTATGCCAATGGGAAATGATTGCTCTTCATGCCAAGAGTGTACAAGGTTTAAAATTATTTCTCACTCTTCCATTGCATGCGGGCCAGGCTCTTCCACTACAAATAATTTCTCTCAACCTCCGGACAACTCTTCCACTGCACACAAATTGGGCTCTTCCACTACTCAAAACTCCCCTCGACCTCATGATGGCTCTTTCACTGCACAAGATTTCCCTTGACCTCATGACAACTTTAACCCCTACCAAATCTCTAAAACATGAGTCTTGATGGCTTCAGCCCCTACCAGATCTCCAAAATGCGGGTCTTGGTGTGGCTATACATGCTCTTCACAAATTGACAGTGACCCTTTAATTAAACAAACTTTGTTATAATTCAATTGTATGTCCCAAGTTCTCCAATACCACTTGTTATTCAGAGTCTGTAATAGAAAAATATTTGAAGTCTATAATATAAAACTTATTCACAAGAACAAAGACACACATATGCACTAGTATGAAACATTTATATGGTAAATCCCTTACAACTTTTCAAGGAAACATTTGTAGGAAACGAAAATAGGTTTTATTTCTAGGAGAATTAGTACATAGGCTACAACACCACACAGATAACCTCCTCATATATTGAAAACATATATAAAATAAACTCTATTACAATAGTTACGGTAACTATATTTTTTGTCTGTAAATCCAAATAACTGCAACAATTTTTACTTCGATAAACTTTAATTTACATTTACATATTGTTGTCATATTTTAACATATTCCACCTTGCACCCATATCCCCTTGACAAAATCTATTGAGAAATCACTAGGGAAACAAATTAGGGTTGATTTCTCTTACTTGATAATTGCTTATGAATATATGTTTCCTTCTTATTACTTTTATTATGTTCTCTTCATCAAATAATTACCAAAAACATAAGTCACGAAGATCACAAAATAAAATGAACACAAGATATAGGCTCCAAGCTAGGGAAAGACCCCACAAGCAGCAAAACCTAACAAACTTCTGTTCTTATAGAATTAGATCAAAGTGAAAAATCAAAGACCCAAAAACCAAGACCAAGACCTCCCACAAGACCCAATTCAACCATCCTTCAAGTCTTCCTCAACCAAGTCAAGTACAATCAATTCAACAAAGGTCAAATTTCTTCATATTAGAATTTTGGACCTGTAGCTTCGAAGAGTTGCCCTAACATCTTCACAGAAACAAAATTTCAACCTTGCAATTCACATAGTTTCCCCAGTACTTCGCACATGTGAACAAAGATAGACAAAATTTTAATTTTCTTTCTTCTATACCTTCTCGCTCTCTCCTTTGACTTTATCTCCTTTGATTTTTGCTTGCCTTCTTGCTCTTGCTTGCACATAAATCAGAGTTTCTAATGTGTTTCCAAATGAGGTCAAATTGCTCTCTATATATACACACCCAAGAGGTCGAATAGGTCCCTTCTAGGACCAACTTGTCCAAGCAAGGCCAACTTGGTCTTATGGGGAAAAAATTGACTCTTTTGACTCAAATAAAATTCTTTTTCATTTTTCTTTCAAAATTTCAAATGGGACTTGACTCAAGTACAATATATTGACTCATGACAAATATTATTTTGACTCGGATAAACCCTAGAAGAATGAGGAACATGCTTGACTAATGAAATAATAATAATAATAATAACAATAATAGTAAATTCTTTTTCTTCTATTTCGTTTTCATGAAATACATAATGATATAAGTACGTCAATGATAATTATGAATACAGAACCTAGTTACATTTTTCAACACTCCCTCTTAATTAGGGATGTATTCAGAATTACAATACTAGATACAAGGATACTCTCAAATTGAAAAATTCTCATAATAAGAGTTCATATTGATAATCATTTCCAATCATCAACATTATAACCAACATTGTCAATATGCAATATAGCAAGATGTTGACTAACAAGCTCTAACTCTCCACTAGATTAGAGAAAAATGCTCGAAGGATTACAGGTCTATTCTTATCTTGGATTCCCAATCCTTAAATAATATCGGTCCTCCTCGAATACTCTTATCTTGGATACCTTGTCCTATCCTAAAAGAGTATCGATCCAGGAGACTACTCCTATCTTGTATTCTAAATCCTTAAGAAGTATCGGTCCCATATGCTTATTTATCCTAAATTCTCCCTACATGTTCCTTCACTAGAATTATGGCTATTATTCCTAGCCTAGTGCATGACACATGGAGAATACAGTGTCCATCATTACTCCCTCTCAACCAAGAAGGCGATCCTTACTCCCTCTCAACCAAGAAAACATAACTGCAAGCCTTAGCTTGTATCAATCATAAGTTGCATGTTATCATATGGATATATAGTTGTATCTATAGGGGTACTATTATTAATCATCATATCATACTGAGATTTGACATTTCTAGATGTTAAACATTTTACAAAGCCAAACTCTTTCACAATCTATCTTCGTGACAAGGTTTTTTTGTCATCATCCTTTTATGAAATTATAACACTTTCCACTTTCAATCAATAGTACCTATGTCAACAATATTATTTTTCAAACCAATTAATGTAGAGCCAATAGTATCTCCCTCTATCCATCTAGGGAAAGTGAACTTCTTCTAGATCAGCCTTGAATCCAACATACCATCAACTAATCAACAAACTATGACTTCCCATATCAAATTATTGCCTTTCCTTCCTTTATAGTGTACACATTGTTAGGGTCTTATAATAGGAATCAGTTGTGTTGGCCTCTTGTTATTCATTTTGGTTATTTTAGCCTGTGTCACTAGGTGTCATAGTCTAAAGGTTTGTTTGTCCAAGGAGCCATTTAGTTCTTGAAGTCCAGTGGTCAAGACAAGTCTGAATGTTTGGGAGATTTGTTTCATATAAATTCTAGTTTAGATCATGTTGCATGTGTTTTCATGGTAAATTTCTCAGAAGCAGATTTCCAACGGTATATTTGGTGCCTCAAAACGATTTCTGAATCAAAAGATAGAGCGAGTTGAAGTATGCTCCTCAAAACCACAAAACAAAGAAAAATACCTAAGTGTGAAATTCTTTATTTGAATTATTAAAATCAATTTAAAAATAAGCTAGCCACCCAATCTCTAAACCATAGGAACCACATTTTATTTTATGCTAAATACGTCAGTCCCAAGTCAAAATTGAAAATTGAAATCACAATCTATGACCCCACCCTGTGCATTAAACTTTCCAAAAGTAAAATGCCTCGAGATGTGTGATTTATTAATCAAGGGTTATCGATCAATTTCATTGGGGGTTGCCTATTCGACATTTAACCTCCCAAAGTGGTTTCACCTTTGCCTCTTTTACACCGCCCGCCCTCCTAAACCACTTACTACCTACCCCACAAAACCATTCTTAGTATTAATTTAAATAAAAATGTGGTGGGAAAGGAAATAAGGGAAATTTCATATGTTATGAAATAAGTTTACGAATGAAGGAGGCTAAATAAAATAAAAACTAATGTATAGGTGAAAGTAAAAGGAAGCTAAGTAAAAAAAATAATTTACAGAGAAGAAAGATATGTTCAAAAAATTTTAAAATCCATGAGAAGGAAAAACAAGACATGATTTTTAAAATCCATGGGAAGCAGAAACAAGACATGGTTTTTAAAATCAATGGGAAGTAAAAACAAGACATGGATTTAAAAGAAAGACATGGATTTGAAAACAAGAGGATGGTTTACTAAATCATTCAAAGAAATATTTTGAAATTTATTTTTGAAATTCATTTACAGGTTTAAGCAAAACATTTGGAAATATTATTCAAATTTTTTTCTTCCCAAATATTTTGCAATTGTGATGAACTATTTAATGATGATGAAGGCAAAGACTATGGACAAAAGGTTTGACATATAAATATAATTTAACTCCAAAATACAAATACTTTATTGATCAACTAGGTGGAAAATATCAACATACATGCAATTGTTTTCAATTTTTTTTGGCTCAAAAATTATATTCAAAGCGGCAGCTAGTTGATACAGGTGGCAGAGTTAGCCTCCATCGGCAGAGTTCTCATGGCGACCGTTAGGGTTTAACAGTTCGTTCTAGTTTCAGGCTCAGCCCGTGGTTTTCTCAGCCGTAATTGACCATCTCTTATGTTGGAGTCTGTGAACACTATCGTGGTTGATTTTCTCAAGGAACTAAGACGCTCGCGGGGCTGGAAGTTGTCTTCTCATGCCTCAAAGCCCTGCTTCGACAGGGTCAAGTGCTGACCAGCAGCATGGAAGCGGAGGGGTCCAGTGGGGCCCCTACTTTCAAGCAAATAGTCATGCAAAAACAGAAGAATGATATAAAGGAAGGAGTCAGGATCTCCGGGTTGGACAACAGCAAGCAACCTGGCAGAGGAAATAAGGATCAACCTCAAGGGAACACTGACAAGACAAAAGAAACAACGCAGAGCACGGGCCCAGAGATTGATAACCTGACAGGAGCTAAAGACAAAACTCCTTTAATAATTAACTCTTCAGAAAACGAGAAACGACAAGGGGAGGATGAAAGGAAGCAAATAGGGGACAAACAAGGCAGGCTGGAAAAGGAGGGGGAACCCAATTCAAACCCCAAAACACTCTCCTCAACCAGTGGAGCCTGCAAACCGAAAAAGACCAATAACTTACGGGTAGTTATCACTGACCCAGAGATTCAAGCTTACAGGGAGCACATGACGGAACGAGCCATCATTTGCAAATTTATGGGTATTTGGCCGTCTGAAAAAGCTCTTTGTCATTGGATAAAACTGCATTGGAAACCTCGAGGAGATGTTAAACTTCACCTTGCAGCCAAAGGCTTCTTCACTGTAGTATTCTCCAACCTCGAAGACAAGGACAGAATTTTTGAAGGTGGCCCTTATTTCATGGCTTCGGCAGGTCTGTATATGAGACCTTGGAAGCCAAACTTCACCCCGGAGAAGGAGTCTTTCACCCAAGTCCCAGTCTAGATTCGCTTATTCTCTCTTCCAATAGACTATTGGGGTCTGAATGCACTGAAACAAATTGGTGACAAGTTGGGCACATTCATCAAAGCCTCTGAAGCGACTCTCCAAAAAAGATACACATCTTATGCCCGGATTTGCGTTGAAATGGATGTCTCTGGGGCACTACACGAAGGACTATGGCTGGAATACAGGGACGAGGAATACTTTCAAGATATAGATTATGAGCAGATTCCCTTTCGCTACTGAAAATGCCATGAACATGGGCATATGTTAAGGGATTGCCCAAAGATCAAGAAGGAGCAAGAAACCAAATCAGCTCAAGCCCACAAAGATACAGAAGTCTTCCTCAAACCCAAATCCAAACACAGAGCAACTAGACGAAAGAATATCAGAGGAAATGTGGAAAGAAATATCCATAACAACCCATTTGTGCTCCTAGACCCTGAAACTTACTTAGAGGATAAGCACAAAGCCCTAACTTCAGGAGCAGAAAACGAAGAAAAAGAAACACCCACAGGGAAAGACACGCATGAGGAGAACTTCAATAATGAGGTTCAAATGCAGGAGAGAATAGAGGACACTGAGGAAGAAACTGATATGTTAACCAGTGATGGCGGCAGCGAAGAACAAGACTGGGAGAATGTGTTAGCAAGAGAAGGTTTGAACCTTCCAGCAATAGCTGAAAAATGGAAAGCCAGAGGGATAGAAAACGCGTTGGAGGAAGAAGTCAGAATAGTAAATGACCTCTTCATAGCAAGGCAGAGTGCAGTACTAGAAAGGCAGAACAGGAAGCTAGGTGTGGCGAAAGGCAACAGTTCACAGTCAAAAAGTCCCCTATGGAAAACATCCAGTTCCAAACAAAAGAAGAGAAGAGGTCGGAAAACAAGTGGTGAAGCACTACAAGAGTTAGGCATGATTATGATAAACTCAGGGAAGATGAAGGCACTCACCGCCTTCTAGTCCTTCCAATAAAACTCAGTTTTCTATGAAGATAATCTCGTGGAATGCCAGAGGGCTCAATAGCCAGGCGAAATACAGGATTTTAAAGAGAAAGATCCAAACTCATAAACCAGAAATCATGTTTTTACAAGAAACTAAATGTAGCAGCCCCAATATCAACAATCTATGCAGAAAACTGGGAAGTCATATGGAAGTCCTAGAAAATGAAAGTCAAGGAAGAGAAGGATGTTGAAAAGTCTGCAACAAGAAATGCTTGTTGAGAATGCAACAAGATGATGGAGCTTAGTGGAAAGGAGTCGCCTTCACTAAGTGGGCCCGCAGGCTATTTTTCGCGCAAGTCTAATTTTAGACTATGTCTATTTTTAGACATATGGATCATGTCTATGGATTGCAGGTTGTTGTTTATGGATAATTGATCAAGTTTGGAAAAATAGATGGACTTCTATTTTTAGATCATAGCGGAGTGACTGCTCAGTCTAAATATAGAACAGTCAAATATTATTAGCTCATAATAATATTTAGACTATAACTTTGTCTTATTCTCTTGGAGCACTTCAGGATGAGCTACGGATGTGGTACATGCAGATCCCAGAAGGAAATACGTGGTTACCTATGGGATGACTAATATTTGCATGCAGGACTTCAGTTAGAACTCAAGTGAGTTGAGTTTAGTGGACTGGAGGTGCAGTTGATGGAGTTGTGTTCAGTTTAGCTTTGTTAAACTGGTTGTATTTAGTCTAACTGGCAAATAGACTAGAGATGAGTTGGGTGAATTAGTTATTAATTAATTCACAAGTTATTAACTCATAATACAACTAATGAATACATCAGTTAACTCAGTTGCATGTCAGTGCATGTTCAGTTCAACAGGGATAGGTGGTAGAGGATCAGATTGCTATCAGTTGTGACTATAGCTATGCATGATGATTTGCATAATCAGAGGGATTGAGTATGCCAATGAGGATTGCGTGGTATATCCAAGGGAAATACGAATTTGGATCATTCATTCATCAGTATTCTCATGCAGGTATTGAGCAAGGGAGGCAGGCAAGCAGTGGAGGAGATTTGAGCCAGTGATTGATTCAGATCTGAGCTGTATTGTGTGTAACAGAGGTAGAGATACTTGTGAGAAGTATTATGCTGTGTGATGTTACATGACTCAATCATTAATATACAGATAGTTGGGGTTTTTAGCGAGATGCTTTCCCCGGGATACATACTGTGTTAATGTGTGAATGCTCTTGATGTTTTATTGTTATTGATGCTGCTATATTTGATGATCAACGTAGAGGAGCTTATGTATTGTGTATGTTTTCCGCAATAGTACATGATCAGGATAATCTCTATTGAATATGTGTTAAATTATTCAAAATTTCTACATGGTATCAGAGCTGGTTGATTTGTAGAAGAGATTTCTACAGGATATCAAAGCGAGTTGTTGATCATCAGATCTACTATTCAGGAAGTGTTTACATTCTATTTCTCTAGGCAGAGCCTGTAATCGGGCCAGGTAGCCTCTGGATTCATCCTTCCTTTGGAAGGTGAAATATCCGATCAAATCCCATACAGTCAATCTCTGTATGAGAAATATTTTGTTCTCACGAATTCTAGATCGAAAGCAGTTGAGTTTAGAGCTGGTGGAATTCGAATTTGCAGTAGTGTTGTTGAAATGTCTTTCAATGGATTGCGAATGTTATTCCAAAGCAAGAGCGACTTGGCACTCAAGGATAAACTTAGTAACAATAGGTATGAGAATGGATCTTCATCAAAGGTATTTGATGAAGATTGTGCTTTGGCTGCCAAAGCAAGAAAGGGAAGAGAAAGAAAGCTTCTTAGTCTGGTGCAAAAGGCAAGAAGCAGGATATGTCCAAGGTGAAGTGTTTTCACTGTCACCAGCACGGACACTATGCCACAAATTGTCCGCAGAAGAAGAAGAAAAAGCAAGCTGTTGGATTTGCAGGGGGAGAGGCCTTAGCTTCTCAGTTTGAGCTTTATTTT
>APFE030260753.1:0-12710 GCA_000404065.3 Pinus taeda | reverse complement strand
CTTGATGGGATAAGCTCCTCTATCATAGGAGTGCATGAACCATCTGGAGGCGCTCAATACACGTCAAACACTCTTCTAGAAGGCTCTAGAAGTGACCACAAGTAACTTTTTAAAGATGAAACTCGCACCTTTTGACCTTTACAAGGGTATGCACCCATCCTTTGGCTTACAGAGCGTACAAGTACACAGGTACAGTGTGTTTGGAGTGCGTACACGCAGGCAAGGTAGAGAGAACCTGTGTACCCAAAGATAAACATGTTTTTAAGTGACTTTCTCTCTTTTTGAAGTTTTGACATGAAGAGCAGAGGTATGGGGCTTGACAAGGAGGACAATATGGCTATTGATGGGGCCATATTAACTGCAGATAGTCATGGTGACAAATTTCAGTGTAACACCTCTCACGAACTGCGCTAGCTCTTCCTCAAATGGTTCGGTATTTTGGTTACGTTGTATAATGATTCATCTGCCAACTCAGCAATCAAATCGGACTTCAGAATTTTATACACCACAACTTAATTCTCCCTCCAGATCCAGTCATTCATCGGGAATAATCTCTGCTATCAGATCTGGAGCCCCCAGATCCTATGGTGTTCTCTCTTATCACACAATTGACTTGCTCAACTATTAGCCCATGATGAGAGGCAATTTTCTCTCTCATCCACTAGACACGCATCATGCAATGTGTGAAATTGCTCGTTCTCCTGCCAAATCCGCTTACCGCCCAACATGCCTCCAATATTTTGCCGGTTTTGGAGCGCGGGGCCTGCCTTTTTCTTTAGCGCTTTCCCTATGGTTTACCGGCTTCCCATGCGACCGAGCACTCGGAGCATTTCCTTCTCGAGGGGTTTTTCCCAACGATGCGCTAATCACGCATCAGAAATGGCCTCCATTTTCCGATCCAGAGTTCCTAACTGATATTTTGTGTCCTACATAGTCTCCATGGGCCTCAATCAATGCACTTTGACTAAGGTCCTCTTCATTCCTTGCTCGCTACAAACTACCACTATCTAGAGGTCTTCCTGATAGCTCGTTGTTCACAAGTTTTTTTTTGAAGTCTGTCCTGATTTGATATAGTCATAAAACTTTGATAACTTTCATGGATCCAATTTGGATCATGGCCTTCCCACTAAAAAATATTTTGGACCACCAAAAGTTGGTTTTCAAGCATCCACTAAGTGAGGGTACAATTGTCTCACTTGTCCAATCTCTATCCACTTTGCATTGCTTGGCTTTGAACCCTTGAGCCCAACTCTGAGGTACTCAACATCTCCCCTGAGCGTCGTCCTCACCTTCCTATCCAGAACTGTGTCTTCCTACAATTCATTAAGATATTTAGGTAACAGGTCATCAATAGAAGGCAATTTAATTTTCTCTTCAGGATCTCCAATTAGTGAAGGTTCAAACAATCTCAAGCAATCTGCATTTACGACTGAGTAGATGTGCATGAAAGCTGGTAGATCAAGGCGAAAAGAATTCTCACCAATCTTCTCAAGCATCTTGAAGGGTCCATACCTAATAGGCTTTAGCTTTTTACCTTCACCTTGCATCCTGTCCTTGTTGATATATAGCCAGACTTGGTCACCAACTTGGAAACTATGCTCCATCCGATGCTTGTCATTCCTTGCCTTGTATTTGGCTTGGCCTTTTCTAGTTGTTCCTGTACTGCCTGGTCGATCTCTTGGATCTATTCAATGAACCTAGTTTCCATGTCCACATCACTGTGTCCCTCAACTGTGGTGTCTTTACCAAAGACAAAATCCAAAGGAGACCTTGGTGTGAAACCAAAAAAGGTCTCAAAAGGAGATCTCTATGCAGAAGAATGTTTTGCTCTGTTGTAAGCATGTTGCACATAACATAAATGTTCATTCCAAATCTTAGGATGCTTGCTGCAATATCCCCTGAGTAATTGGATCATTGTCCTGTTAACTACTTTTGTTTGTCCATCAGTTTGTGGATGAAAAATTGTGCTTTTCTTCAGTTTGTTGTCCATCAGTTCCCACAAACTTGACCAAAACTTCCCCACAAATCGGGTGTCTCGATCAAATACAATGGAAGTGGGTAATCCAAAATGAACCCATACATGTTCAAAGAACAGTTTTGCAGTTTGTTCAGTTGTAATATGTTTATTACAAGGTATCAAAATACACATTTTGTTGAACCTATCCACAAAAACATACATATAATCACGACCTTTCCTAGATTTAGGTAGTCCTCCAACAAAGTCCATGGAAACCCTTTCCCAAGGATGAGAAGGAATTGGTAATGGAGTGTACAAGACTAGTTTTCTGTTGTTAGGCTTGCTTTTAGCACACATAGTACACCCTCTTACATATCTAGAAATTGTCTCATTCATTTTTTGCCAATAACAAAATCTTTGCAGCTGTGCAACTGTTTTACCTACCCCAAAGTGACTTGATATTAGATAAGTGTGTGCTTCTTGAATTATCTTTACTCTTTCAATTTGTGGAATGCATAACTTCTCACAATGGTATAAGAGTCGATCCTTTACATGATAATCCAACTCTTTTACTCGTTTTCCTTGACTTAAAGTTTCATATACATCTTTAAAGTCTATACTTGAGCATATTGTTCAATGTAACTCTCATGTAACACAGAATTATGCTTAAGCATAGTAGATGCATTTATAATGGGTCTATATAACATATCTGCAACTTTATTGTGTATGCCCCTTTTATATCTGATGACTAAATGAAACTGTTGTAGAAAACCAATCCATCTATAGTGTGTTGATTGCTGCAACTTAGTTTGGGAGTGTAGATATTGAAGTGGTTGATGATCAGCATGTATTAATATCTCTTTTCCCATTAAGTAATGTTTCCACCATTTCACACTCTGTACTAATGCATACAATTCTTTATCATATGTAGGATAGTTAACCACTACATAATTAAATGTCTCATAATGATAACATATGGGTTTATTGTGCTGTGTCAACACTACTCCCATGGCATAGTCACTGGCATCCGTTTGGATCTCAAATGGTCTTTGAAGATTAGGCAGTGCTAGTACAGGTGTTGTACTAATCTTTTCTTTTAAGGTGTCGAAGGCTTTCTGCTATTTGCCTCCCCACTAAAACACTTTGTTCAATCTTGTTAAAGCATGTAAGGGAGTTGTAATAAGGAAAAGATAGAAATGAACTTCCTCCAATATTGTGTTGCTCCTAAGAAGCTTCTAACTTCTGTAGTAGATTTGGGTTTAGGCCAGTTCACAATGACTGTCACCTTAGAGGGAACTATCTTCAATTCACCACCCCCTACTATATGACCCAAATAATTCAAATATGTTTTGCCAAATTCACATTTTGAGAGTCTAACATAAAGTTTTTCTCTTTTCAAAACATCTAGTGTCTTTTTAACATGCTTTAAGTGTTCTTCCCATGTTTTGCTAAATATCAGAATGCCATCCAGATACACAATAACAAAATCATTAAGAAAAGGTCTGAGTACATCATTCATTAATCTCATGAAAGTAGCAAGAGCATTAGTTAAGCCAAAAGGCATAACCAACTACTCATACAATCCCTGCTTTGTTTTGAAAGCAGTCTTCCATGCATCTTGTTCTACAACTCTGACCTGATGGTATCCACTATGCAAGTCTAGCTTGGAAAAATAAACAGCTTCTTTCAATTGATCTAACAGATCATCTATGCGAGGAAGGGGATAACGATTTTTTATTATTATCTTATTTAGTGCTCGGTAATCAATTCACATTCTTCATGAGCCATCTTTCTTTCTCACCAAAACAATTGGTGACCCATATGGTGATGTGCTAGGTTTGATGAACCCCTTCTCGAGCAACTCCCGCACCTGCTTCCTGATTTCTGCATTCTCTAAAGTGGACAACCTGTACATTCCAATGTTAGGTGATGGAGCATCTTGCTGCAAAATAATATCATGCACTATTTCCTTTTTGGGTGGCAAACCTTTAGGTTCTTGAAACAAGATATCATACTCTGAAACAACCTTTTCTGAATCAGCTTGTTGTTTAGCATTACAGCCCTCAAATACATTGGTTTTATCAGGTTTCTTTTCCTTTACAACCATCAGTAAGAATCATTTGCATGAATTTATCATTCTTTTCATCTAGCTTGAGTTTATGAGAGTATAATTATTCTTGAGCTTATGAGCTCTTACAAAGTATTCGATTCCATCTTTAACAAGTAGATACTTGTTCTCAGCTCTATAGAAGATAGCTTTTCTGTCATACAAGTAAGTACTTTCTAAAACAATTCCACATATATCCAAAGGAATTATGTTTAACTCAACCTCATCTATAAATGTTGACCCAAAAGAAAACTTGAGTTTGCATTGTCTAGTCACTTGTAGTTGTGCTTTATCATTTAACCATCCAAATGGGTATGGTTCCTTATGAGGTGTAGTCACTAATCCCAACTTCTTTACAATTGCTTTAGAAATTAAGTTTACTTGTGAGCCACTATCAAACAAAGTATCAATATTTTGATGTTTGGAAATAACTCGAATATGGAAAAACGCATGTCTTTTTCTCTCATTTTCTTCATTAATAGTAGATTGTGCAAAATTACTAGTAGATGCTTCAAAATTCTTACCTCTTATACCTATGGCTGCAATAGTTGTTTCATCTCCTGAGTCTAACCCCAAATCTTTCTGATTAGTTGTAGCAGTCTTCTTCTTCTTGCCCTCGAACTTCTTAGGTCTCAACTCCGGATGCAGAATCCAACAATGCTCATCATCATGCCCATCCTTTTTACAGTGAGTGCATGAAGCCTTGCTTTTCTGTCTGGTGTTAGCCTTCCTTGCTTTTCATTTCTGCTTTCTTTTCTTCTTATTCTTGCTTGCAGTGGGTTGGGATGATCCCCCAACTTCTGGACTTCCATTCTTTCCTCTAGCTTCTAGATGAGTAGCTTGTACAGATACCTCATCTACACTAGTGGGATTAAACATGAGGATAGTGTACCTCATGTAGCTGTGTAGACCACCAATGTACTTTAATAGAGTCTCAGGCGAGTCTAATGAGATTCCTAGGATCAATTCTCTCTTTCTAAATTCTTGGGTGTATCCCTCTACACTTTTCCCTTTCAACTGTTAAAGAGTTTTCCAAATCATCATGGCTTGCTGCATGTAGGCTAATGGATAGAACTGTTTTTTGATTGCAGAAACAAATTCACTCCAGACAGAGATATTCTTACCATGTCTCTTCATGTTATCTTGGGTCCTACCTTCCGACCAAACTAAGACAGTGCCTCCAAGGTGTAGGCTTGCCAGCTGAATCTTGCTCTTGTCTGAATCGATATTCTACACTCTACAATAAACATCAATTTTTCTAATCCAATTGTCCATCTTTTCTGCATTCAACTCTCCATCATATATAGGTAAATCAAATTTAACATCTAGTTTAATTAAAGATTCCTTCCTTTTATGTTCAGGGCTATTAGGAGGTGTGACAAAGCTTTCTTCTTTCCCTTTGCCTTTTGAGTGGTCATGAAGGAAAGACTGTTCTTCTCCTTTGTCTTGTGTGGAGCCTGATGAATCTTCATCCTTATGTCTTTTAAAGTCCCTATACATTCCGTCTACCATGGACTTTATGGCTAGGAAACTATCAACGAATTGACGGTCTGGCCCCATAGAACCTTCCGAGGATAGACTCTCCCAATTTCAGGATTAGTTTCGACCAACTCTCCTTCTCCTAATTTGAGCTTTGATCTAGTTAGCATTCAACAGCTAAATCCAACACAAGCTTGTCTAACCTTAATAGCCTTGGGCTCTGATACCACTTGATCTGGAAATCACTCGTGAGTGATCTCAGTTACTTAATTAATGAATGAAGGTATTACAGACTCATGTGCTGGTCTGTGTCTATGTTATCTTAGGCAACGAATCGATAAAATTGCAAAATACACAAACACTAGAACATGGAAAACAGTAAGAGAAACACAATAAGCAAACACAAGAATACAACGAATTAACAAGAAGTTCACCCAATCCTCCTGGGCTACGTCTCCGGTCCAACTTTCAGTGGTGGCCTTTTCTTATTATGTCTTTAAAGCAGATTTTTTACAAGGAGGAGCTCAATTTGAGTCTCCTGAAATAGATGATACTTAGCAGGGTGGCTCTTGGATTCCCCAAAGCCACTAGAGTGCATAGACTCTTCCTTACCAAGTCTCTACCTCAACTAGTCTTGAATGGGATGAGTCCAATTTGGTACCCAGTTCCCGACAAATATCCTCTCGGATTGCTCGAACCTCTCAAGCATTGTGTCTACTTGATGCTACCTTACTCTGCAGGTTAGCTCGTCTCTCTATTTTTTGCTTCTTTCTTATTCTTTGTTCTATCTCTCTGTCTCACTGTCTCCTTCTTTCTTATAGTGCTTGCATGCTTTTGTTCTCTGTCTGTTCATGGATTAAAGCCAATTTGTCTCATGATTGTTCATTTCCTCTTTCGCACCTTCAGATGACCTGCTGTTGTTCAGTTGGAGTTCCCTACCTCTGTGTCATAGCCACTGTGTAACATCTTGTAGGGAAGTGGCCGCTTGTCCTCTCAAAAATTGCACCAACTCTTCCTCAAATGGTTCAGTATTTCGGTTATGCTGTGTAATGATTCATCCGCCAACTCAATGGTCAAATCGAACTTCAAACTTTTATACGCCGCAACTTAATTCTCCCTCCAGATCTAGTCATTCATCGGGCGTAATCTCTGCCATCAGATCTAAAGCACCTAGATCCTATGATGTTCGCTCTTATCGCGTAGTTGACTTGCTCGACCATTAGCCCGTGATGAGAGGCAGTTTTCTCTCTCATCCATTGGACATGCATTGCGCAATGTGTGGAATCACTCGTTCTCCTGCCAAATCCGCTTACCGCCCAACATGCCTCCGACATTCTATCGGTTTTGGAGCGCGGGGCCCACCTTTTGCTTTAGCGCTTTCCCTATAGTTTCCCGGCTTCCCATGTGACCGAGCACTCGAGGCTTTTCCTTCTTGAGGGGTTTTGCCCAGTGATGCGCGATTAGCACTTAGCTAATTGTGCATCAAAAACAACCTCTATTTATTGATCCAGACTTCCTAACTGCTAGTTTGCATCTTGCAAGATCTCCATGGGCCTCAGTCAACACACTTTGATTGAGGTCCTCGTCATTCCTTGCTGGCTATAAACTGCCACTGTCTAGAGGTCTTCCTGATAGCTCTTTGTTCACAAGTTCTTTTTTGAAGTCTGTCCTAATTTGATATAGTCATATAACTTTGATAATTTTCATGGATCCAATTCAGATCACTTAGCAAGCTTGAACTTGTCCTTCATTCGTTTAGTGAGGTTGCGCTCACCTGTTTTTTTGCCAAATGACATGGTCAGATTCAAGCCTGATTGCAGGAGCAAAGTGATCCTATGGATCAACATTTTATTGATCAGTATTGAGTCTCCTAACTACAGACACCCATCCTGCACCAAGCATAATAGCTCCTTGATCACTATCAAAGTTATGGGCACGCAGTTGTAATGTGGCACCCATAGCAGGTTCAACAGTCCTACCTTATCCACTGCTTTTATCCACTCTCTCGGCTCCAGCGCGGTCACACCAAATTATTTATAGAAGACGCGATGCCTGAATGTATCAGTCACCAAGTGGGGAAAGTTCTCTATATCTGCTAAATCCCAATCCTCTAGCTTCAAAAGGGGGATGGGCACCGAGTGCGGTCCTTCGAATGTGATTTTATCTGGAAGCAATGGGGGTGAAAAGTGTGATTTTGTTCTCATCGATGTCCTTTGGTACCTTCGCCTTGCCTCGGTGTGGAGGGACATAGGGTGGCAGCTTGGAGATAGGGTCTGACCCCTCAATGTCAATGTCTTTTGCCCCCATGTCAATGTCTTACACACCAACACCAACATATTTTATGTCTTCATAAGGTTCCAGGTCTACTACCTTGCCCTTCTCCTATGTAGTAGGCTTTTCGTTCTTTTGGTGTTTCCTTGGCGACTCACGCACTCGCTGTGTTTCTCTTTGCTTATCCTTCTTTGTCTTGGGACTCTCTTTGGGCAGTGTAGGCCTTGGCCTAGGCGACCTCGATGATTTGGGTGCTTCTGCAGGAACCTCTACATTCACTACCTCTGGGGCATCTCCCTTAGTTGCCATCACTTCTCCAACACTTGCAGTGCCCACAGGTGCCAACATAATGCTAGTTAAAAGATCCTGAGTTTCCTTCGACAATTTCTCAAACATTGAACTCACTACCAAAGCCTCGCAATAGTCAAGTTTCATGTGCGCCTGATAGCTCAACACCTAAATTCTCAAAATTCCAAGTGTTTTCTGTTGGTTGGACATCTGTAATTTATAGGAAATTTTGAATTTGAATCTGATCGTTCCCCCCAAAATGTATTCACAAATGCTAGAGTGGCAGCAAATTTTCAAATATCTTGATCTTAAATTCTGGCTTAATTGCACCCCCCCCATCGGGCTCCATTTAGCCATTTTCCCACTGTCAAGTCATGAATAGTGACCAAACGGCCACTTTCTGGCTATCCGACATAGTCTCTCCTTCAATAGTGCAATTCCCCTCATGCTTCTGTTGACACTGTGACAATCCTCCATTTCATTCAGTACCCCAACCACACAGCTCTACAACCTGGGCAGTGTAGTTTATAGTCTCGCACCTCCTTTCAACTACCTAGAGCACTAAGACTGTGCTTCATACATATAGTCATCTCGTCGAATCCCAGGTGCATGGCTTCAATCGGCTACCATTCACCTTCCCTGGGAATGGTTCTCCATTGAACTTCACCAACTGAACTACTCCACCATCGATAATATCCTTAATGACATAGGGCCCTAGCTAATGCATCCGAAATATTCCTAGAAATTTATCAAATTTGATGTAATATAATAACTCTAAATCATTTACCTTGAAGGTGTGTAGTTTAATGTGTCAATCGTGCCATGCCTTTTTGCGCTCCTTTTGAACTTGTTGTTGGAATCCAGCCAAAAACCTATCTTCTTCCAATTCTACCAGCTGCGCGAGCCTTTCTTCCATGGCTTGTGATTATCCATTCCTATGAATTTTGCTATGTGTAGACTAGGTACAATGTATTCCATTGCCATCACAGCTTCAATGCCATAAACCAACTTGAAAGGCATTTGTCCAGTCAACTTCTTACAAATTTGTCTGTAAGCCCATAGCACCGTGGGTACGCACGCATCCCAGTCATTTCTTTGTGCTTTGCAAACCTTTGTCAGTGCATTCTCCAGTATCTTATTAAACTCTTTGACCATTCCAGTATCCTGCAGGTGATATGGCGTACCTTTCTTAAGGTAAACCGGAAATTCCTCCGTCAACGCACTGATCATTTCATTAAGAAAATGCATACTACGATCACTCATTAAGATTTTCAGACAACCAAACCTCGTCAGTACATACTCAAAGATGAAATTTTTTGTTGTCATGCTTGTACAATCCTTCATAAGTTGTGCCTCCGCCCATCTGGTTAAATACTCAGTCGCGATGATGATGTACCGCACACTTGTTTTCTTTCCTAGAGGCTGAATTGGTCCCACAAAGTCAATCACCCACTTCTCGAAGGGTTGTAATGATATCTGTGGATTCTGAGGTAGCTCATCCCTCTGCAACGGTCTACTAGTCCTTTGGCATGCATCACATTCCCTACAATACATTTTCGAATCTTTATACAGTGTCGGCCACCATAACCCGGCGCGTTGAATCTTCTACGTTGTTGCTTTTCCCGCCTAATGTCCTCCCGCGACTCCTCCATGAGCCTCAGCGAGGATTTTGTTTCGTTCAAATTCTAGCACATAACATCATAGTATTTCATTGGATCCCATTTTATACATGTGCCCTACAATGACAGAAAAATATGTCGCACGCACCACCAATTCCTTCTTTTCTTGGCTAGTATATCCTTCTGGAGTTGTTCCAGTCATTAGGAAGCATATAATATCTTCAAAGTGACTATCCGCGATGCACACCACAAAGAGTTGTGCATCAAGTAGTCCTTCCACCAAATTAGTAGGCTCCTCTCCTGACCAATGAACGGAAGATGATCTGGTCCAGCATTCAATCATCCTAGTTTCACAATAACTTAAAAATCATATTCTTGAAACAACAACAACCATCTGCATATTTCCCCCCCAACACAGGCTTGTTCACCAAGTACTTCAATGTAGAATGGTCTGTATACATCTTAAAGTGTCCACCTAGCAAGTAGTGCCTGAACTTCTAGAGCGCGTATACATAGCCAAACCTTCGCGCTCTGTCGCTGAATAATTCTTCTAAGCTTTAGATAGCTTCCTACTTGTGAACGCTATGGGATGATCCAATTATCCCTCACTGGCCTGTGTCAGTACTACTCCCTGGACGATCGTCTGTGTGACAGACTGATGATATGGACACTCATCCTTTGATTTGGATGATCATTTGTTTAGCAATGATGTACACTGGATGTTTTTATATTCCTGAATATATCGCAGCCCGGATGGATGAAACTAGATCCGAGGTCTTCAAAACTCGGCCAATATTCATTCTGAGTACAAGTCGATCCATGTGAAAAATGTTTTGGAGTCGAACATGGAAATACATCGCCTGATTACCAGCCAATGATGTAAGCTATTAACAGGCACGAGAGGAATCACCAATAATGACAATGACCCTCAAGGTACTACAGTACAATTTACGTGGTGTGAAAAAGGGACTTGGCCTAGAACACCACGCAAAATCTCTCGGTCGAAGGCCATTGATGTAACCTGTCACCGAAAGTGAGAAACTTGCCATTAAGGCATGCAAGCTCCAAAGTACTAAAAAGGTTGTTCCTAAGTCAACTTCTTGGATAATGAGTTGATGTTGACAAGAAGCGACTCGTCGCAGGAGGGCCTTAATGAATCCCACATCAATGACACGGAATGAAGCAAATGATTTTGGAGGTGAAAAAAAACTGACGATATAGGGTTCAGGGTGGTGGTCATGAAGGAATGAAGCATGAATGTATTGCAGTGGGTGAGACACAGGTGAATTGTCTGAATGACTTCTCTTGAACATATTGGCGACACTGATGATGGATTGGTAGTGTTAACCCCAGAGATGGGTGGCGTGACAGACCAATGGTGAAGACCAGTGAACGGAACAACCCAACCCGACATGGATGCGGAAAGAAAGTGTCATGTTCAAGAGCGACTTGCTACCAATAAAGTTTCTTCTAGTTTTCTTCCTAATTTTCCCCAGCCATTGCTGACCAGTACCTCTTTATTTTTTTCAAGCTTGAGGAGGATAACATATGCTTGTTCTATAATCCGCCCTTCGAGCGAACCCGTCGCTATATTTTAGCGAGCCTAGTGACAGTGAAACTCGTTCTCGTCCTGTTGGATGAGTTTGTCGCTATTTAGTTTTAATGAGTTTAACGACAAAGATAACTCGGTCTCTTTCAATTTTAGAGAGTCTGAAAGAAACGGAAAGAAGACTCCGAAGATTCTTTTTCGTTGTATAACCCCTTAAGTCCGAAAAAGCGTAAAATAATACAAAAGGCATGAATTTTCGATAGTTTTAACGAGCCGAAAAAGACAAGCACTCGATCTTTTTGTGTAATAATCCCTCAGGTCCAAAAATATTAAAATCTAGAGGGATAGCACTTCTGATGCCTTTTAACGAGCCAGAGAGGCCAATCACTCGGCAATCTTTTCATATTTTACGAGTCAGGTGAAAAGAGATTAAAGAAGACTCATTTTTTAGGAACGAGTGATGGTTTCAGGTAGCAGCTGATTCCAGGTAAGATTTGGAATTTTCCAATCATGGCAGTGTTACAAGGATGGCTAGCAGAATCACTCTTCGTAGATGTTCCTCGAAGGGGTAAAAAATCATATGGGGGTGAATGATCGGCTAAAAACAGAGTGGAGATGATGGCAAGAACATGACCAAGGCTCAAAAGTTGGCGATAAGGAATTCACAATGGTTATTTACCTGTTCATTTTTTAATGAGCTTAAACGCGGGGAGAAACACTTGCTCATGACTTATGTTTATTTTTTAACGAGCTTGAACTATGTGCTAAAATTGCTCGTGGAGAGTTTATTTTTGAACGAGCTTCAGCTCTACGAAAACATATCTCGCGGAGAGTTTATTTTTTAACGAGCTTGAACTCTACGCTAAAACTGCTCGTGGAGAGTTTATTTTTTAACGAGCTTGAACTTTGCGACAACATTGCTCGCCAGTCATATGATAAGAAATGTCTCATTTGAGATGCTATTTTGAAGTGGATTACATCTCTAAAGCTTTTCCATGGATCCTTTCTTTATGAAAGTTAGGAAACGACTAGCCTTACGGGTTTAAAGGGTTAAAGGTTCTAAAAATTTAAAAAATAAATAGTCACTCTTCACTTGCATGCGAAAAGGTTTGCATGCCCCCAAGTATAGCGAAAAATTTCTAGGTTACCAAGAAAGTTCTATAAGCGTAGAAAATAAAATTCTTTCTCAGCGATGTCTATCGAAACAGACAAAGGGGAGCAGAGTCACTCGGCATAACCTTAACGAAGGTATCTTATTCCAGTCTATTCCCATTTTCCTGTGAGGACAGGTTCACCAGACTAGTCATATATCCCTCGCGGTAATCAACCCTATACCCAAGGTTTCCCTGCCGAAACAGACCAGGGTGCATGCCCCCTGGGTTTCAGTCACATCTTCCTGAATCACTCGCGCTCATCAGGTGGACGGACTGGAGACCGATG